>CM033756.1:12399346-12999346 GCA_019671005.1 Hibiscus mutabilis | reverse complement strand
TCAAATAGACCTCTTCCCAATCCACATCCCTCAGTTAGGGTATAAAATATTAATATAATATTTATGATATTATTTTCTACAATACAAAACCTATTTTTTTATCATAAAAATAGAATTTTAAACTTGTCGCTCTCACAGACAAGTTCATATGCACGTTGTCATTATGATTTGTCGACCTTGAAAGCAATGTTTTACATTGAACTATTGGTTACCATAGCTTTGGTTTTTGTTATTATCGTTATTAAGTATTATTATTGACTTATTGTTCACACAAATTTAGGCACACTTAATTTCTGGGTTCATGCCTATCACATGCATGAATAAATGTGATTTCAATTTACAAACTATTGGTCCAGTAACAATGTGAAATATGACATTTCAACATTATTTTATAGACTTTTATACGCATATCGCTTAAAAAATTATACAAATTTAATTATTTTCTCTCTAAAAACTAAAATCTGAATCTTTAACTCTAAAACCTTAAAATGTAAATTCTACGACTCAAATTACTAACACTGAAATATGTATATTTAATAATTTTTATATTTTATATGGAAGTGAGATTTAGATATATTTCTATTTGTTGGTTTAAATTTAATGAATTATACAGTGGTTTTTATGAGAAAAAATTGGATTATGATATATTATGATTATAGTTTCAGATGACCGTTGACTGATAGGCAGTGTTAGGTTTTAACTTTGTCTGATTGTTAATGACATTATTTCTTCTAATTATAGAATTTTAGTTCTGAACCAAAAGAAAAGGATTGTCTTGGTATCCTAATCATTGGAAGTTTTGAAATCGAAGTTTAAGTAAAAAAAGACTGTCAAGGTAACTACTCTGTGGCTCAAATGGGTTGGGTTTGGTGTGCAGTGTTGAAAAAGAAATTTACTCTCTTTTCCGAATATTTATATTTAATTATTTTATCGTACGGATTATGGTTTAAATTAAGAGTAACTATTTGATACATTGTAGGTGTTTTTTTTTCTACAAACAGACTTTAATAGATGCCACATGTCTGTTTTTTTTTACTAAACAAGAAATTCAATCAAAGAAAAAGAACATTACAAACACAAGCACCAAAACAACGGCTTGAAATAACGAACAAAGGGCACCAACAACACAAATAAAGAGGATCCTGTGAACCCAACTAAGAAACCCAAATTAACAAACAATGGGGCTAACGACAGCAGATTGAAGAGCCGAACTTTTAAATTTATAAATAGATCCACCCTAGGAAAAAATTTTGATAGTTAGATAAAATCGACCGTTGATCTGAGGGGCCGGACTGAAGAGAGCGGCAGGATCAGGCCGCAATGACCGATAATGGGACAACCTTCAAACGATTCGACTCTTGAAAAGAAAAAACCATGCGATAGACAGCAGAGGACACACCATCGGAAAGCCACGCTGACGGAGCTTTGACGGAAGACAAAATCGAAAGTCCTTTCAATCTTAGAAAAGCACCAGACCGCTTACCAACACGGAAAACTAGCAACCAAAATCTCCTTAGAAGAAAACAAGGAGAGGATGAGAAAGAGAAAAAAAAGAAAAGAAAGATTTTTTTCTTTCGTTGTCTAACGCTCTTCCGAGTAAAATCGATCCCGATCAAAAATCACGGTCGTTGGAGATAAAAATTCCATTAGAACAAGTCGAAGAAAAGACACCAAAACACCAACCACTGAAAAAAGACGAAAGACCAAACAAAAAATAGAAAAAAATAAAAAAATTTAGGGGGTGACTGCCGCTTACCAAGCCCCAACAGTGCCACCCATGCAAACTAGAAAATGGGAACTTTAGGGTTGAGAGTTTTTGAAAGCAAAAATAGGGTTAGATCTTCGGTTCAATGTTTGTGCGATATCAAATGTCTTTGTTAGTGACTTTAAACTCTAAACATTCAATTTTAAATCTTAAATTTTATACTTTAAACCATAAAATTTGTTCTCAAGCCTTAAAACTAACTCCAAACACTAAAATTCTAACTCTAAAACCTAAGAACTAGTTACTTGTGGAAAACAAATTTTCTACTGCAAGTAAATAGGATATTTTCCATGAATTGATACCTATATTTTTTATGGTTCAAATTGATACTTATATCTTTTAGGTTCAAACTGATACACGAATATAATTTTTTACAACTCATCAATTCTAAATCACAAAACGTAAACCCCTAACATCTAAAATCAAAAATCTAATCATAAACTCTAAAACTTAAATGTTTGTGATTTTTTATTTTATTTTAGCCGCGTATGTAGAGAATAATTACCCTCGTTTATAACTTGTAAATTTAATTCACGACTCAAGTTTTCCGTTCTTAGTGAACAATATTTACAGGCTATAGGGTCATGTAAAATTTCTACAAACTAGGCCTTCATGGCCTGTTTCCCCCAAATATAACAACTGCTGCTACAGGGATTAACTGGTCTCAACAAGCCCTATTGTAATGAAATAGGGTTAACTTTTCCAAAATAAAAACAAATGGCTAAATGTACATTTTGATACTTCAATTTCACGTTAGAATTTAATTTCCCCCCCCCCCGTCTAATTAGATAGTTGAACTAAACCTTAAAGCTCAATTTGATGCCCAAACCTTTTTTTGTCTATTTAAGTATTTAAACTTGGCTTTTTTATTCAAATTAAAACTTGAACCTCATTGTTCAAATAAAAAAAAACTTTAAGTACCAAATCAAAACTTAAAACCAAACTTTAAGAAAACTGCAACAATGAATCCAAAATGTATATTGACAAAATTGAGATCCTAAAATTTTGAGCGAGTAAATTCAAGTCAATACAAAGTTAAAAGCCCATTGGATTTAAGCGATTAGATTCAAGTCTTACTACGCATTATAGAATCATTAAATTTCACCATACGTAAACCCTATCCACAATTGTTCTAACATAAATCTATCTGTTTGTACGGTATGATAATTAATTTTAATTGTAATAATAACTCCATCTCTGTAATTTTGATTGTAATCATATGAACATTTTTAATTTTAAGTATAAACTACATAAATGATCATCAAACTTTTAAGACAATTGCATTTTAATCACTAAATTTTTAGAACTTGTAACACAGTTATTAAACTTTCGATTCACTATCATTACGGTTAATATTATTAAAAAAGATTGATGTGACATAATATAACACGATCAGACTTACAACAAGATGACATAATCTAAAAGCATTACCATCTCCCTCAAATAATTCTACCAATTACCTCTCCTAGGCATTAAAAAAATATTTAGGAATCTATGGCAAAATGAATAGCGGATATTTTTTTATTATTTTTTTTCAAAACTGCCATGCACTCGAACACTTTATTGATAAAAAATATTTAAAAAACACAAGACGCCACCTACAAGTGTCGTCTTCCACCTCTACTATTCAATTTGCCGTAGATTAAAAAAAAAAAACTTAAAAAGAACCCATTTCACTAAATATCATTCCAAAGGACTATATTCCCCTAAATTCTCCTGGATTTGTTATCAAGGGAAATGTTTGATTTCTCAACATTGGGATAGCAGTGACACTTTTGGAATGGTTCCCATTAACGCTAATAGACAAATCATCTTACTAGTGGCTAATTTTATCTTTAGACAACACCATCTAAGCTCCCATTAATTGCTGCAACTTGTATTTTCTTGTTGCCAAATTCATAGTGGAGAATTCGTGGATGGAGAGGGGATTACAGTTGTTTTTGGTATTTGGGTGAAATAATGATGAAACTAGCATAATGGGTGTTATGTTTTCCGATCATTGAATGGTGTCAGCACAGACGATAGGAAGTCGATGGCTACAATAGGTTTAAGAAACTTCAGGATTTAGGGGGATAAGATGATTCTAACGTATCACGTCAATTTTTCTTAACGACTTACAATAGTGACCGTGGTGAAAGCGAATTAAAAGTTTGGAGAATGTGTTGCAAGTTTTAAAAGTTTAGGGAACAAAATACAAGCGCCCTAAAAGTTTGATGACCATTTATGTAGTTTACCCTAGCAACTAAAACAACCCCAAACAAAACGTTTGGAAAAACACAAGCTGAAAATGCACAAACCCTTGGACCATACAAATGAAAAGTAAAAAGAATATAAAAAGAGACGATTCTAGATAAAAAGAGTATCTGAAAAAGCAAATAATCAATTCGGGTACCACACTCTGATCATGCTTTACTCTATAGGATCATTCACTTTTAAAAGTTAAATAAATGCTCACTCAGCGACCTAGGTTCGAGTTTGAGTCACGTTGTCTGCGGGATGGTAAAGAGATGGCATAGGACGTTAAAAAAAAGTAAAAAATAAACGCTCTTACAAAATCTCCTTGACAAAGTCGGCTTGCAGATTCCAGAAAAAAGAGATGAAAGATACAAGGGGACTAATTTGAGCTTCAAATCTGGTCCTTTTGAGCCGACAACATCTCTGGGATCGTTGTCCTCCCCAAATAAGCTGCAGCAATCAACACCAAAATAGAAAACCGGAAGCATCAGACAACTAACACGGCAAGCAATCAAGATAAAGTATCCACACAACATTATAAGTATGGCAATCAAGAGGAGAAATTATCTACATCACTAATGACTGCTTCAGCAAATAATCAAACTAAAATTAATTCTACCTGAACTTGCATGCCATACAATGTTTGTGCAAACTAACCAAGCAAATCAAGATTTCCAATCCAAAAGCCTTTGATTTGTAGTGGGCGAAATACATACATTTATAAACATTTCAGATTCATTCATAGAATGTGCTAACTATGATTTGAGTCGATAGTAGAAAAGAAAAACAACTTATAAATTCTTGTGCGGAAAAAGTATAATTTGACATAAGCTATGAACATAATTGGTTCATACAAGTAGATAAGCAACAAGTTCTACCATAAAGCAAGGGTAATTAGTTGGCATACATATCATTGCGTGAAAAAAATTGAGAAGCTCACATCACATAGTGCATATGAATATACTCATATTAATAAATATCCAAAAGAACCATTACCATTAAGTTTGTGCCTCAATCTCTTTTTCTTCAACACCATTTGTAGTGTCATTTGCCTCCCCTCCTTCAGCATCCTCAGCCGGTGGCTGAACCTGTTCTTCCTCTGGCAATGGTTCCTCCACATAATCATTCTCGAAAGCATCAGCTGGAACCTCATAAATCCTCACCTGAGGTTTCGATGGATCCTTCACAAGCACATATTTCCCCTCATTCAACTTCATACACAAATCCACAATAGATTTCACAATCCCCCACATATTTCCAGTGTTCAAATTAATTTGAGCAGCAAAATCCTTTGGCTTATAACCGACAACACCCAATATAACATGGTTAAAGTGATCCCTAGGATGCACCCTAGAAACATATCCCAATTTCATCAAATCAGCACTAGCTAAAATTGATTGAGCAGTCCATTTAGCAAATTTATTCGCATTGTTCTTCAACTCGGTAGCTAACACAGCCCCCCTCTGTGTCTCCAACTTCTGCCTCCAATCAACACCGGAATACTTGGGATCAAACTCATTAAGCGCATTCAAAGTAAGGAAAGACTTTTGATTATTAACCTCAACAACACCCTGAACCTCACATCGAGCAACCAAATACGTATCATTATCAAGTTTCCACCTTCTATACCTATACGCCACAGAAGCCACCTCATCGCCTTCATTGGCAAATGGGTTCGGCTCATCAAAACTAACCTTATCCCCATCACTAAGCAAAACTTGCTGCGAAAAGTTCTGGTTTATATAAGCAGCTTCAACACTCAATGAATAAGCAGAGTTAATATCATCTTTAGCCTCAGGCAATGGCTCCTGAGAGGTCTCGTGGATCGACAGCAAATCTAACTGTGATCCATCTCTTTTATCGAAAAATAACTTGTTCCCAACACGTTGAATAACAATATCCCAAGAATAAACTGACCTGGGTGCACACATTAATGTAGCCAAAATCGTATCAGTGGCAAAAACAGTTGCTTTGTCCTCATTGGCTAACCTTCGGATCACCGGATCGTCAGTCGTGGTGACTTTAAAGAAGTTTCTGTTCTTAAACCTCTCAAGTCGCCGTTCATTCTTTGGTGTGATTCGATCGAAGGACCGATCGTAATACTCTAAAGCGCCGCAGAGAAGTAAATCTTCGGGTTCGGGTACCGTAAAGGACAATTTGGAGAATGTGGAGAAAGGAATTTGATCGAGCATGTTCCATTCCGGTTGGATATCGACCGATGATTTGAAAATCGCCGCTTCACGACGTTGCTGATTCTGGTTCGATCGATTAAGACTATAAAGCCGGTCGCGGCGGGCTCGTTCCTTTTCAGCCTCTCTTTTACGGGCCTCAACTTCTTCGTCTCGTCGTTGAGGGAGTTGAGGTCGGTTTTGGTTGAACCGCCACTTAGGGCCAAATTTAGGCCGAGTGGGCGGCTTCGCATCAACTAGACGGAAAGAGGAATCGTTGTCCGGGTTTGCAAGAGGGAAAGCATCTAGGTCGAGCGAGAAATCGAAGGGCGACTCGGATGCTGAGCCCGGCCTCCCTGAAGCGGGGCGGTTGGATGGATTTGCATTTGCGAAATTCCGGGTGAAGTCGGCGATTCGACCGAGCTTGTCGGAGCGGGAGAAGGTAGCAAAAGGAACGTGCAGAGGGAGAGTGGCGGTGGCGGCTGGCGTGGTGGTGGATAAATCCGGCGGACCCCAGCCGTCGGCATTAAACGGAACGGCGCCCACTTCAAAAACTCCTACCATTGTCGATGGATCTGCGGATTTTGCCGGCGGCGGAGCAGGTGTGCATACAAAGAGTAAAAGAGAGTGGGAAAGAGAATAACAAAAGCCCTAGACCATTGAAATCTATATAGTCTTAAATGACGAGTTTACCCTTGGAATTTGGGCCTTTAGTTGTATTTGAAAGGGAATTTGGATCTAAAATTGGGCCTTCATCATAATTAGTGCTCGAATTTGAGGGCCAAATTGTCCAAGAATTACAAAATTTGGATGTTAGGTGTATTTGTTCGCGAAAATAATTTTCGAAAAATGTTTTCGTAATTTTTTGGTTTTTGTTTATAAAAATTAATTTGATTAATGAAAAATAAGATATTTTTTATAAGTTGTCCTTTCTAATAAGAACATTAAATTATATTTTATTAAAAATGAAATAGATTATAAACACAACATACTTGAAACTAAAATAATTATGAAGAATAAAAAATATATATTAAAATCAAGAATGTGGAGCAAGAAAAATAAAATTTATCATTTTTCTGTAAAACTTGCATTGAATTCAAGTTAAAATCTAACAAACATCTATTTTGACCATAGTATTCTGTGAATTATACGATATACTAACAAACAAATACGAAAGAGTATCAAAAATATAAAGAGACAAGTGATTTTTTTATACAAAAAAAATGCTTTAAAAACAGACATGTCATAAGAACATATTAAAATTTTCATAAAAATAGATAAAATAAACTGTCATGAAATCAGATAAAAAGACTGACATCAAAATAGATAAAATATGACTTTTAATAAAATAAATCACAAAAAATAAAATAATATTAAAAGAAAACGCAGGAAAACTCATAAAAAAATAAGACTTATTTATATACAATCAAAATAAAAGTTAAAAATCAATCGAGGATGTGAAGATGATTTTAAAAAACAACCTTTTATAAGTAACATAATTTTTTAGATCAACATTTAACTTAAAACAAGCTAAATATATTATATCAATAATATTTTAAAATTTTATTTTTGAAAAAAATAATAGTAAAATGATAATATAAAATCATTATAATATCATAATGCTAAATATTATGAAACATACTCATTTATATATTAATCATATATGAAATGATACATTTTTTATTTTAACAATAAAAGTAACAAATTATCAATATAAATAATATTTATATTTTTTCATACAAATATTATTCAATATTATACTATTATTTAGAAATAAATGTTATTTTTATTATTTAATTGAAAAATGTATTATGTAACTATTTTAACAATAAATATTATATAACTATAAGTGGTGACATTACTTGAGGTTTTTCTATGTTTCCCTGGGGTGATTGAAAAAACATCAATGCCCCCACCTCCAAAAATCTTTATTATTATGATTATCATTTTTACTTTAAAATTGAAATGTTCACTAATTATATAAGTTGAATTGATTTTTTAAAAATAAAAATAAGTATAGTATTTAAATTATATAAAAATAATGTTTCATGTTACATAACATGAAGGATCTCAATTTTCTAATATTTGAATGTTGTTGGTTTAAGTGAATTATAGTCCTTTCTTTATGAGTTTAGTTAAGTATGCGAAGATATTAAGAATCTCTAAAAACAATAGTATATATAATATACATAATTTGTAGGTGGATTTTGACACTTGACTTTGAGAGGACAATAATATATTTTTTTCAAGGTATATATATATATATATATATATTATAACTCATAATCAGAGGCTGATTATACCAATAATATATTTTTTTCAAGGTATATATATATATTGAAGGAATAAAGTCTTTATTTAACTAATATTTAAATTAAAAAAATTTTAAAATATTATTATACCAATAAATTTTGAGAGGGACAACAATCCATCCTATTCACTAAATGAATTTGTACATAAAAAAAATTGATAATATTTTTTATTATGTCTCAATATATAAATATATATACATACTTGTTAATAATAAATTTTAAAAAAATATGGAAGTAATTGAGAGTTTTTAAATATTTTTAATAAAATTTTTAAATATTTAAAAGACCTAATAATCTTTTTTAAAAGTTTAAAAGCGACAAATGACAATTCTTTCTAACTATGTTCCGTCATTGCCACAATTTGCTATTACCTTCTCTAGGCATCTATAATTTTTAATACAATATCTAAATTAAAACCATATTTTTAAAATATTTAAAATCACATCCTCTAATACTTAAATTAAATAGGATGAGTCTACTACATGCGTCTGAACATCACTACTAAGTATCACTAACGCTGAATATCGTTGAACACCATTAAATTGATTAATAAAGATTAAAAATTTCAAAGACTCAACATACAATTAAAAATTATTTAAGATAAAATTTCAATTACCATTTAATCTTTTTATTCTATAGTATTTGTAATCTTTAATTTAAAATATTAGTATTTCCAAAACCCTAAATTATATCTAATTTTTTTATGTAGCCGTTGTTGCCGTCGTCGTAAATCACGGTCGCCGTTTATTCGAACTCAACACCGATCTAGTTTGTCTTCTTTGTTCACGCGCCTTCTCCCCCAAATTTCGTTGCGCGCCTCCTCATGATATATTGCATAGTGCATATTGTGGGACTTGAGTATTCATTGTCTTCAACTTAATACATCAAAATAGTCTGTCAGTCTAAGGTTGATTTTTTATGAGGACTTTGCTATGCATATGGGGATAATCAAGTTCTTGCATCAGCTTAATCCAATTCTTTCGCTTTTCACTTATCCCATTTGCTTTGATGATGATATTGACATCGATGATCCTAGTAGAAAACTCAAAAAACGGAATATCCTAGCAACTTAACTTGAATTTCAGGCTTTTACAGCAGATCAATGTCCTTTTATCTCCGTTAATCAAAAGATCCCATCAATGAATTCACTCGATAACAAATAAATTTAATATTTTCAGGTAAACTGAAGCAGATGAAGGTTAAAAATGAGAAAACAATCCCAAAGAAGAGCCCAAGACGAGAAGTCCAGTGTTGTTGATCAAATTGGGAAAAAAATATGAATTTTCTTTGTAAAGTGTAAGTATTTGCTGATTGCAAGCATCCTGAATGTATTAATTTTGTTAGTTACCACAACATGTGTATATTAGCTTGGAATTTTTTGATAATTCCGTCTGTTTATTTACTTTGAGAAACAGTAGGAGATAGTAAAAAAATTTGAGCTGAGCAAAATGTAAATGATTTTGAAAAGTTAATCATTGATCATACCAAACCTTTATATGATGAATATCACCTAGTGTGATTTCCAGTTTATCTTGCTAGCATAGTAATAAGGAGCCACCTCGAAACAAACTTGAAACCACAACTGACATCTCGACTCAAGATCAAGATCAACCAGAACTCATCAATTTACCTTAGATAGTCATCAAGAAAAACAACCTACAAAGGTTCAAGTAAAGAAGACCTTAAAAAATGAACACCTACGCGACACAATCTGTTCGAAAGTGCGGAGAATTTGGCATGTTGGTCTCACTGTTATGAAAAGAAAGTGCAAACAATTTGGAATTCCTCCCGACGGTCTAATTCATGATCTCCAGATCATTTCTCTTTCCTTTTTGTTGTCATTTTGCTATGAATAACAATAATAACGGGGAAGGAGGTTTGATACTACTGTATACAATCATGACAGTTGAATTAAACTCTAATTTTTATTTGGCTGTAACTTTGCTTCCCATAATTACCAATGTTGTGGACTAATTTCGCTTAAAAGCTTGAAGTTGAACCGTCGTTCTTGATTGAACGATCTCTTAGTAGTCAGTACACACATTTGATTCCAGCATGCAATCAATATACTTTTTATCTGTGCATGTGTACACATACTTGTTTACGAAGAACTTATTTCATTTTCTTAACCACTGAAGAAAAAAAATTATGCAGGAAGAGGTAGAGCAGCGGTAATAAGGGGATGAGGGTGCAGCGTATGCAGCAGCGAAGAAGCGAATGATGTTGGAGACGAATAAAGAAAGCATAGAAAGGGACCCTTGTATTGAATCAAAGAATGAGAAGAAGCGGTTTAGGCAAGATATTTTCAAGCGAGGCCATAAACCTAAATCTCTTAAAAACCAGTACCTAACAGTTTTTCATGATTAAATGGCTGAATTAGATGCTTGATAGGGTGAACGACGACAATAAAGGGGAATCCTGCCGGCATGCAAGGGTTAACGACAACAGTGATCTCCGACAAGAACGAAGGCGGCTACAAGAAAAAAAGGGTTTAGGGATGAATCTAGGGATTGTGAAGGATGGCGATTTTAAATTGGGAATGCCAAGGAGGAGAAAAAGATTTAAGGTTTTTTAATTTAGGGTTTGATTATGATTGATATTTGATCTAATTATTTAAAAATAAAGATTAAAAAATAGTATATATAAAATAATTTAATTAAATTATTTTAAATAATTATTAATTATATGTTAAATCTTTAAAATTTTAATTAATTAATTTAATAGTATTCACCGTTAATAATATTCGACTCACGTCATCCTTTTTAAAATGCATATGGAATCCGTCTTAATCCATTTGTTTAGCGGGAATTACCAAGGAAATTGAAAACAAGCCAACAAAAACAGAAAAGCATATGCAAAAGCCATTTTGAAATGGGCCATAAATCTTAAAACTGGGCGGCATATAGAGGCCGACTCTTTGAATTGGTATGGGTTACGAAAAAGAACATGGGGTGAGAGAGGCTCGAACTCTCGACCTCAGGATAACTCAGAAGCTATGAGACCTACGCGCTAGCCAACTGCGCCACCACCCCTTGTTAATTGTTTTTTGAACAACATTTTATTAGTATCTATTTGATAACCCCAATATTGCCATATGCCCATTTAACGCTCAGCTATCAAAAGTAAATAAATTCATGCCGAGTCGCTGACCCCTTAAAAAATATTCATGGCTTCGCCTCAGTACATGTGCATTTGAAATTAGAATAAAAGAAATCGTGCATGAATATAATTTCAGTATTAATATGGCTCCTTTGTTTTTTGTTTCTTTCTTTCACGCTGTTTTTCTTGTATACACGTTTGAGTTATAGAAATTGCTAGCAACGCACTGAAGTTGTTAGCGTGTGGAATATTCGTTATAGACTTGGCGCTACCTATGTCTTTGCCTTTTGGAAATAACATGTCATACTCAGATGTAAGATAGGCCACGCCATCCAACATTAATGCGGCCTTATGAATTTTCAGAATTTTATTTCGGAAATTTAAAACACATTCAACTTTGATAAACTTTGAAAATTTTACAATTTGGCCAATAACATTTTATAGTTACTGATATTAACGGTTTAAAAATTTATAGTGTCACATAGGTAAAAGATCTATTGCATACGATATATTTTTTAAAAATATGTCACATCAATTACGCGTGCATTTGACAAAGGGCACATTCAACCTATGTAAAACTCAAAGGGTTTGAACAATGTATTGGAGGACCAAATTAAAAAAAACAAAATAAATTGTCTAAAAAATATAACACACTAAACATGTCAAAGACACATGTTAGCACAAATCGATAACAATGACACCATGCATGTATGCATCGTATGTTTGATCACTCAATAAGTATGGCATGACATACTATGTGATATTTAAAATTAGACACGTGTCATCCAACCGTTAGTCTATAAAATTGACTGTCAATTTTTTTTAATTTTACTAATAGTAGGAACTGGATTGAAAAATTGGATAATCCAGTGACACAATTCGAAATACTATAGAAATGTGTCCACTAGTTGCCTTGCTTTATGTCTGCTCAATTACTCATTATAAACCAATTCCATGCTCCATCCTACGAGCCATATTTTTGGCTATCGGTATAAATTGTTTTATGAAGTAGGATTATATTAAAACAATATAAAGAATCTAGGTTTTGCTTTTTTGTTCTTGGCAGCTATCACGTGGTCTGTTTTCATAACCTCCGTTACATATAATGACAAAATATATAGTAGTCATAGTTTAAGGGTTAAAATGGGATTAAAAAGTTTAGAATACAAAATGAAAAAACATGCATATTTGAAGGACTAGTTTGTGAATTAAGCCTTTCATATTTATTTTCTTTGTAGTTTGCTCTCCCGACACTGAAATAATGGTAGATTTCTTCTTGAAATCTTTGTGCAAGTTTTTTTTTTTGTAGGTTTGCTATGATTGTGGCCATCTTTGCTATTGAATGGGTATGTGAACGGCTTAGGAATGGTGGGGACTGGGGAGGTTTGGTAATTAAAGGATCATCATATAACATTTCGTAATTGAATAATACTCATTTAAAAATACTCGAACCAACGTCTTACGTATTGTTATAGCAACAACTCTATAATGTGTTAAAATTATACAAAGTAAAAGGGTAGTATTCTGAAAAAGCAAATTAATCCAAGGAAAAGAAGAAAACTATCATAAATTATTTTTTCCTTATTATAATGTGTATATTGTTCTGTTAAACCCTATTTGCCTCTGGTACAAACAATTTATAAATGGCTTTTATATTACATGTCGAGATATGGATGGGTCGAGTGGGTGTGGTTACACCTTATGAAAATTTCAAATTTTCATATAATTTAGATGTTTTTTATATTTTATATTGATGCTTAAAATTTACACCTTTAAAATTTTGTAAACACACAATATTAAGTTTTATATAACTTTCTAGAAGTGTGCACTCTTAAAATAAAATATTGCATCTGTCTCGATACGAGATGAAAGACAAATAGAAAAGACTAGCAAACGTCATTCATCTTGTGTCGCACAAAATACAACAAATGAATTTATGCTTTTACGTTTATAGAGGAAATATTAAGTTATATGATCCAACTTCCTAGAAGCTTCTCCCTTGAAACACAAGACTTCCATAATTGACTTCCCCTTCCATCTACAAAGAACATAAGGAAGTTTCAGTGAAGTTTTCTGGTTATGCTTTTATACTAAACTTGAATGCTTTTCTTAGGTGGGAAAACCTTTATTTATTAGCTATATATATATATATATATATATATATATATATATATATATATGAAAAAAACTTTGATGCACATGCCATGTAAATTTTAGTTTATAAAGTTTACACGCCTTTTAGTTTTAGGGGTTAGGGTTTTAGTTTAGCATTTAAAGTTTAGGGGTTTAGGTTGTATGATTTAGAATTTAAGGTTAGTGTTTATAATTTAGTGTATATTGTTTAAGGTTTAGGGTTTGGTTTTTTAGGGTTAGGGTAAGGAATTTAGGATTTGAGTTTTTATAGTATAAATACACAGGCTTGTGTAAAATTAGTTTTACACAACCTGTATATCAAAGTTTTATATATATATATATATATATATATAACTGAAATCTATTAATTCTGGGTTGCAACCTTCATTCTTTGAGTATAAAACTTTTTCAAAAAGATGTTGGCAATTATAACCTCAAGACTCAAATATTGGTTCAAACAAGTCATGGAATGTTTCTTTTCGTTGGTTTCATGGGCATTTCCATAGTTATGAAAGCAAAATCATTAAAAGCAATCATATGAGCAAAAATGCAAATTTTATTTTCCTTTATTACGAAAATGTAGGGTTGCTATTAAATAATATTTACAAGGATGTAAGTTTAAACACACGAAATTAAATTCAATGTAAATACAAGGTGCTATATTTCAGTAAAAAATCGTGTTACCTAATCCAAAACTAACAAATATTTAATACTCAGAACTGATTAATAAAAGTAACATCATTTTCGAGCTATAAACAAGAAGAATATTTCATACAGGGATATGCCAATAATATTAAGTTAATTAGATTCTGTTATATTCATGTTGTGTTTAAACTTTTTTATGTAAACAAATAATATTTTTAAAAATTTTAAATAATAATTATAGGTAAAATAGTAAGAGAATTGGGGTAAATTGCTCAAATAAATGACATTTGTTAAAGTGGTGTGTTTCATAGATTTTTACTCATCTAGGGATAAAGTTATCAAATCAATGAAGTTGCTGAAGGGAACTGCAATCGAGTACGTTTTTATGCTTGAAGTTGGCCTGCAGTGCTACCGACCTCCCTTGAAGTCAGCCTACAGTGTTGCCGACTTCTCATGGTACTGTAGCAATGTCTCTAACCAGTTCAACAAATAATTTGACACATCTTATTTCGCCAATTATTTTTTTTAACATCATTATTTAGCCAAGGAAATCAAGAATAAAATATGAATCCATTAGTTATAGGTTCAAATCCTTTAAATAGAGGGGGTATTTTTATCGATTTTCAATCGAATTAGTAATCAATTAAATGATGACACCAACTTAATTAAAGTTTTAAATATAGTATAGATATATACCATAACGACCTATTTTGACCGGTTACAAATTGGGAATAAAAGAACGGATTGGAAACTCATGAATCAAAAGGGTCAAGTTTCGGATTCATTCTTATGGCAATGAGACGTACTTTGAAGGGTAATATGAACACAGAGGTGGGGAACTGAAAACATCATACGTGATTCATAGCAGCAGGATCAGCTGCAGCATTATTTTATGATAGGCTAATTACCAAGAGGCAATGACGATTCACATTTCTATCTTAAAAGTTTTTTTTTTTAATTTGCTATCAATATATTGTACTCCATAAGATTAGTGATTCAGATTATCGCATGCACCAGCGTCGTGGACAAACTTCTTCAATCTCTCAGATATCCTGGTGGCTCTATCCGGTGATGCCTCACCAATCTGCACCATTTTTCAAGCCAAGAATTTCCAAAACAAAAACCCAGAATTCAATTAAAAAGTTCATTAGCAAAAAAGGGTATATGAAATTGAAGTCGTTAAAGCACAGCAATGAGTATACCGAAAGATGAATGGTGTGTAGAACAGTATGTTCATCAACGACAGAGAAAGTGGCATTAACAATCTCAGCCCTTTCTTCGTGAAGAATACGGATTGTTTTATTGAAAATGAACCGGCTGTTGAAGCCGGTGCCGGTGTTCAAGGCAATCACCAGAGAAGAAGAACCCATTTCTTTAATCTGGATTTGAGGGGATTTCGAACCCGTTTCTTGGCTTTTGACCGACCCCATTAATCTCTCTTTCTTTTCCTTCGTTCTCTCCAGGCTTGCCTTTAAACTTTTTATGTAATTCGCAGCTTCATCGAGTTGATCGGAGAGTGATGCTGCTTCCTGCAGATTGAACCACATGCATATGCATTATAAGAAAAGAAAAGTAAAACTCCAGATTTAGCAAATATTTGTTCACATTTTCAGAGCAAGTTTGAAGGTTAAAGATTAAGAGAGAGAGACCCCAAAGCTGTGATGTGGGACGAGAGAATTGAGCTTAGAACAGAGAGCTTTCATTTGGTTTCTTCTGTTTCTCTCAATAAATTTCCTATCTAATTTTGAGGAATTAGGGTTGTTGATCTCCATGGATATCCAACTACTTTCTTTGAGAAGCAAATTAAGCAGCTCGCCAACAATACTTTATATACTACTTTCGTTTCTCTCAATAGTTTCTTGTCAATGCGTAATGTTTTGTCATTAGTCCATACTACGTATAAGTTATAGATTTAGCCCTTACATTCCAATTTGATCAATTTTAACTTTAATAATTTTTGAATTTATACAACTAAATTACAAAGACTTAAATAATTAAATTGTAGAAAATGAACTAAATCTACATCTTACACACAGTACAAAAACTAGTAGCATAATTTGACTTAACATTTTTAATGACTATCCTTTAAATCACGACTAAAATTTCAAATTTTTATAAATACAAGAATTAAATATGACCAAATTAAAAATACATGTACTAAACCCACAATTTACTAGTAAAAGAATTTGACACTTGGTAATATACAAAACTCTCATCCACCTGACAGCAATTTATCGTCATATTCCATATTTTATTCATATGGAATATAAACATAAAATTTTGAATAAATTAAGAAAGCCTAACCATATGTTGGATGTGAAAAAAAAAAGACTCCGCCATTAAATATTTGTCAAAACAATAATAAATCATTAAGGTGGAAGACATAAATTGATTTACAAAATTTATATATAAATATATAATTATATCAATAAATTTAACAATTATAATATTAATAAAAATGTAGAAAACTATTTCTCCAAATATTATAAGAATATATATCCAATACATTAACTGTGGAAGCTAAACGTTTCCATAAGTATCTTAGTCTTAGGGTTTATAGATTTAGTTCATGATTAAAATTTAGAGTTTAGAATTTAAGAATAATGATTAGAATTTAAAGTTTAAGGTTTAAATGTTAAGATTTATATTTTAGGGTAATATGACGAGGGATCTAATTTTAACTTATAAATCATAAATTCTAGTTATAAACCTTAAATTCTAACTATTATCTCTAAATTTTAATTTTTTAAACTTAAATCTATAAATCTTAAAATTAAAATATTCGTAGAAATTTTTAATTTTTAACGCTAGTGTATAAAATAATTAATTACTCATATCGTAAATATATAAATGAAGAGATAGCTTGGAGAAGATTTGCTAGGTATGAACCGGTGGTGGAGTCTCTGTAGGACTTAGTGGACTGCCATTGACCTTATCTAATAATTCAAAAAGATACATACACAGAAAAGCTTTTACATATACACGTGGCAAAATATATATACAGTTTGTTTGACTCATATATATGGTTTGCTCAATTCCCAGATTGAATTTATTACAGTAAACATATGAATAAATAATTTAATTGAGTAAACTTCTGACAACGCGGCTAATTCTGCTTTCCAAGAGAATTATGGTCGTTTTTAAGATAAAAAAAAAGATCATTAGAAAATGACGATCGCATCAGCATTTGGGAACCCCTACTGATTTCATTTTGACCACAAACACCAAAAGTTTGGTACAATGTTTTTGTTTCAAAACAACATATATTATAATGGAAAATTATTTCATAGTCGAGTCAAGGCTCAACAAACATAATTAAATAGATGATACCTGTTAATGAACATAAATTTTATATCTTTTTTTGTGTCTCTTTCTATGTTCAACATTAAAAGATTAAGTTTAAAATTTAGGGTTTATAAAACGTAAAGTAAGGTGCATTTTTTAATGTTTAGAATTTATAGTTTAGTTTTTAGGGTTTGATTTTTTATGGTTGGGTTTAAAAAGAGGGGCATACAATTTTTGTTTATATGTTAATTAAGTTTTTAAGATTTAGAGTTTAAATATTAATGTTCAAGATTTTTAAGGGTGATGTTTATTTTAGGAGACTCAAATTTAAACAACTTTATCTGCAATGTGTGTTATATCAAAGTTTTAAAAAATATATAAATAAATATTACATTGTAATCACGTTAAAAATACTAAAAATAAAAACTACTATCAATATATCAAATACTAACTCATATTAAAATTGCTTCTACAATAGAAAAAAGAAAACTATAAGTGGGTTGTCATGTATCCTTATTTTTGGTTTTTGTTTCTTAATATAGTTAAATAACATATGATATATCCGTCTCATTGTTATTATATGAAATAATTACCTTACCATATATCTGTTAAAACTCTCGTCAAAATTTCAAAAAAATAAGTTGCAGTTTTATTATATTCTTTATCGATTAAGATATACGAAGAGCTTCTCGAGTGCTTGGATCACAAAAATGTAAAATGTTTTTATTGTTTGGTTATTTAACGGAAATCTACTTAAAAAACAATAATATCATAAATATCTAAATATTATTAACAAATCATTGGATAAATTTTAATATATAATCTATGTAAAATATATTTTTTCACAAGCTTATATATTTACATTATGGAACCCAAATTTTAAATTACTAACACCAAACCGTAAAAAAATAAACTATGTGCCCTAAATTCTAACATTAACATTAAACTTTAAACCCTAAACTAAAATCTTAACCCTTAAAACTAAAAGTTTTATATAAACTAAAGTTTTCATATCGTGAGTATTAAAGTTTTTACCTTTATTATTATGGTTAAAATATTTGAGAGGTTTTATCACAATCCGCTATTACAATCATCTATTTATCAAAATCTAAATTAATAGATTTAACGGATCAAACCTTTAAAAATTATCCAAACCTCTAATTTTGGCTCAAAAGTTGTTTACCAAAGATAGTCAATATATAATAAAGTAATATTTTATCTCCTAAAACAAAAAAATTATGATTAATCATAAAATTTGTAAACTTATAAACTAATATATAATAGTTAAATTTAGGGATGGCAAAATTACCTGTTCCTGACCCGGTGTGCCCCGACCCGATTGGGTTTTTTCTTATGATTTTCGGGGATCGAGCGGGGCGGGGCGGGTATTTAAAAATGTAAAGTCGGGGCGGGGCGGGTTCGGGTATAATATCAAAATTCTCCGCCCCGCCCCGCCCCGCCCCGGTATTTTTTATTTTTATTATATTTATAAAAATACCACTATATATAAATACTTTTAGGAGTTTCAAGCTATTTTTTTAGTTCGTGTTTATCGTAAATTTTTGTTAGATATTGTTCGAATTTTAACATATCTGATTTTAAAAGTCAATGGTTCGAGTTTATTTTTTTAAATATGTATTTTTTCTTCATATGAGTAATTTAATTGGTTTTATTTTATTTTTTATATAGTTTAAAGTCTGTGAAATTTATATTTTGTAAATATAATGGTCGTTCGATCGAATCTAACATTTATCGTCGACGAAATTTAATATATTTTTTACATTTTCGGGTCCGGTTGGTTTAGAGTTTATAAATCGGGGCAGACGAGTAAATTATTATTTTATTCTCGGGGCGGGGCGGAGTCGAATTTTATGATTAATATATCGGGGCGGCCAAAAACCCGCCTGTCCCGTTGCCATCCCTAGTTAAATTGCATTTTAATCGACAGAAAATTACAATTTAATTTTTGCCTCGTTAAAAAAATTAGTAAAAATACATATATAAAGCCCATCCAATGAATTTGAAAATTTTGAATTATTATTTCAAAACATAAAATAATGATTCAATCATTCTCATATTTTTAATAAAAATAAATATAACTATTTTTTATTTACTAAATAAAAATCGAACAAATAATTTTTTATATAATAAGAAAAGTGTATCTTATCAATGAACATATTTGGAGAGGAAAAACAAGATTATTCTTGTAGAAATTAGACCAAAACACACACAGACACATTTATTTGTGTCGTCAAATGTTGGGCGATCACAAAACCAATAAACTAAAATTATTTTGAATTTTTCAGCTGTCATGATTCTTATAGAAAATTTTCCATGCTTAATATCATATATAATTATCACGCTTAAAGTGGTTGATTTTGACTCTTTAATCTTATCCGATTAATAATTTATTAATTAATTAATCTTATCTGATTAATAATGTATTATTGATGCTTTTAGAATATAAATTTTTTTTACAACGTACGTCGCACACCGCTGAACACCACTAACACTGAACATTGCTGAACATCATTAAATTGATTAATAAATATTAAAATATTAAGGACTCAACGTACGATTAATAATTATTTAAAACAAAATTTTAATTAAATTATTTTTTATATTTATTCTATTTTTTAATATTTATTTTTAAATAATAGAATCAAATACCAATAATAGTCAATTCTTAAATTAAAAAACCCTAATTCTCCTCCTTGCCATTTCATCCGCTGTTAGCCACGTAGCCGGTTAAACAGTATTATAATTGGGAAAAGGTATTTCAGAATGGACGCATTCTTCATGCTGGGGAAGATGACTCTAGGGCACTCTTTCGAATTTAACATCCTTGAAGCTGGAATATATATCTCGATTAAACAGCCTGGTCAGTATATGCTCTGGGCAAACCCTACAAAATCTGACTACTCTAAAACTAAACTACTGCCATAATCTGCAATTTCACTTCTTAATGACCCTTGCTCAAAGTCTGAAGCAACTAGAAACACTTGAAATACATGGTTGCAAAGAGTTAAAGCAAATCGTAGCAGAAACGACTGGCGAGGCTGATGTACGTCCCGATGTTAATTTAGGGGCTGACTATGATTAGTATTTAATCTAATTATTTAAAAATAAATATAAAAAAATAGAATATATATATAATAATTTAATCAAAATTTTATTTTAAATAATTATTAATTATATATTAAATCTTTGAAATTTTTACTTTTTAATAATTAATTTAATAGTATTCAGCAGTGTTTAGCATCAATAATGTTCAGCAGTGTGCGACGCACATAGTAAACTCATCCTTAATATATATATATATATATATGTGATTCTTACGTAAAAATATGTGTATCAACATTTTTCATGTTTAGTATCATAATTCATAAACGAACAGCTTAACTCGAGTCTAGACCAGGACCCGACCTCCTTACATTATATATTTATTTAAATTACATGCGACACGTGGTTGACGGAGGTCAACTAAAAAGGTATCTCGGACAACTTCCAAGATTCTCCACTTAAATATTACTCCCTTTTTTGAGTAATAAAAAATTATATTACATATTATTTTATTTTGGAGTTAATCAACTACCAACTATGGTATAATTGAATGAGATATTAGATCTCTTAAACGATATTTATAAATTTAAATTTTGTCATTATAAATGAAATAAATTAAATTAGAAAAATCAAATGCCTTTAAAGTATTAGGGATGACAAAATTAAACGAATCTGGCCTGATATGCCCCACCCGTCCAAGTTCTTCCTTCTTGAATTTAAAGTTTGGGGTTGGTTTGGGAAAAATGAGTCAGGGTAGGTCAGGTTCGGGTTTAAGATAGAAATTTTTCATCCACCCTACTTTATATATTATATATATTTATTATATATTATATTTAATATTTTTATTAATTTTTCTAACATAGATCGGTTTAGTTGGAATTTTTGTTAAAATTTTAGGGTCGAGTCGGGTATAAAATAATGGTTGGTTGATTACAAAATCTAACTATATTAAAATGTAGTTTGACTTTAGGTCTTTCAAAATTTCTACTTATAAGGTTTTTATCCAATTTTCAAACTCCATCTCACTAGTACCAGACACTCAACAATGAAGGACGGTGTCGGTGACACGGTGAAGAAGATGGAATAAAGATGGGTGGGTTTTTGTTGGGCGAATTCGGTGGGGAGTAACCTAAAAATAAATGCATAAAGTCAAAAAATATTCTAATATTTAATTAAATAATTATTTTGGTTCTTATTTAAAAAAACAATAATTTAACTTTTTAATATTTTATTTTATGTCAAAATAACTCTTCTACGAATGAAAAAACTGTTATTCAACTAACGATAAATGACTTGAAATGACGCGGCAAACTTACATGACAGTGTACGCTGATTTGACAGTGTCATATAGACAAAGGTGTTAACTTAAAATAATGGCACGTCAGTCAACAAATAATATTATAAAATTATTTTTTGACTGATATGATATTCTTCAAATTATTTCAAATTTTATCGTTAGCTGGCTAATAATTTTCATCCGTATAATGACTATTTTTACCCAAACTAAAATGTTGGGAGTAAATTACTTCAAAAAATAAATGCTGAAATTATTATTCAATCAAACGTTAATGACGTTTTTTTAACATTATGCCAAAAATGGTGTTTTTCTTAATGCAA
Organism: Hibiscus mutabilis; assembly: GCA_019671005.1. Taxonomy (NCBI): domain Eukaryota; kingdom Viridiplantae; phylum Streptophyta; class Magnoliopsida; order Malvales; family Malvaceae; genus Hibiscus; species Hibiscus mutabilis. The sequence goes on along the minus strand of CM033756.1, from coordinate 12,977,024 downwards.
TATATGCTTTATAATATATAATACAAATTGATGTAATGCTTAATGATCGACACAAGTACAACTAAAACGACTAAAATTGGTTTAAAGTATAAAATCCATGCAAATATATCCCTTTTCATATTTTTCAATTTGGTATGCATTTTTTTTCATTTCACTCATTCGGTTGTCGATTAGATTTTTATTAAGAAAAATGTTCAATTTGACGAATCAAAATTAACGAAGTATAAATATTGAATATTTTAAATTAATAAAATATTTATTTATAAATATTATCAACAAATTCACTAAATTTCTCAAATTAAAATTCGAGGATGTTACATGCAATAACCAATATTATTTTATAGTTATATATTTTAGGAAATTAAAAAGTAGATAATTATTTAATACAAGAATAAATATAAGTTTCGGAGAGATTATATCATAGGCCCGGCTCGTCACGTCATTCATGGTCCCAACCAATAAAAAACATCAATTTCATTAAATTTTTCCATGTCATCTTTTTACCAAGTGAATCTACAATTGGTAAAACATGATTTTTAATTTAATTTATAATAAATCTGAGTGAAGATTCACTTGGTAAAAAGATAACATGAAAAAATTTAATGAAATGGATATTTTTTATTAGTTGAGATCATGGATGACGTGGCGAGCCGGGCCTATGAGATAATTCTCTAAGTTTTGATATCTAATTTTGACATTTATGTGTAATGTGATATTTATTTATTTTTGATGCAATTAGGTACCTAATTTTTTTGGTGCCTTTAACTAAACAATGCTAAAATTATAAGTACGAAAAAAACTAAGTACATGATTGCATGATTAGAAAAAGTTAAGTACCAAATTTTTTTTTTATTGACAGAAAGTTAAGTACCAAATTTAACAACAAAAATTAAGAATCACATTTCACATAATATCAAATGTATGTACTAAAATCATATTTACCTTTTAATACAATGACGATAAAATCTTTTTTAATATTCTAATGTTGCTACCTTTAGTGTTTGTTTATTAATCCTAGTTCTTTCATAATACACATAGTGCAAACAAATTGTTTGAAATCGAATCTCCTAAAGATAACAACATTTCTTTTTCCGGCGAGACCACTTGATGAGTCTGAATGATATAAAATCTTTTAACTACAGAAACATAGTTAAAAAAATCTCTCATTTAATTATTCTTAAAAATTATATTTCTATAAGATCCATTAATTAGTTGAGTGACAAAGAATACTCATATTACCGAGTCCCGACATTTACTTTTGAAAACATATTTCTATACCGGAATCGTAGACTGAATTTCCTCGACTTGAGTTGTAACTTGTAATACTGCTGTCAGGGAAAGAAAATTAACAGAGGTTTTAGTAATGTTGCAGTAGAATAATGAGTTGAACTTTGATTTTGCAGAATCATGGAGTTATCTACCAGTCTCCGTTCAACATATATGTGAATCCATCAGGGAAGCATTTTAGCAGCTAATTACAGCTTTAATGAATCACCTTTTACACTGTCCGAATCTTTCTTGTATACAAAAAATAATGGATTTCCAGGGAAAACCTATTAACAAACATTGGACCAAATTGTTGGTTCAAAGAAAGTTTAAACTTTAAACCAAAGGAGGCAATGATCCAACAATAATATATATTTTAGCACGAAGTGGCTAAACATTAGCGTGCAAGTAATCAAACAACTCAGTGTTGGTAGGTAAGAGAACACCCAATTAACCTGCAATATTAGCTAACTCAATGCCATAGGAGGAAGCATAAGGAAAATTTTGATTATTTTGGTAGAGATAATTAGGTAGATTTCCCATCACTTTGATAATAGTGGTTTGCCAATAGTTAACCCAAAGTGCAGTGCACGAACCGGAACGAAACCCGGGTGTGTACCGTGGCAGGGTACTATTCTACCGCTACACCAATGGTGCTTGTTGATTTGCAAGATCGTGATTTATTAAGTCGTTCGTTTTGTTCATTGGAAACCCGTCCTAGTAACTCTTACACTGTGGATTTAATGTTTAAAACTTTTACATATGTACAATGACAAGTCGAAAGCTTTTACCATTTTCATAGAAAAACGACGCAAAAAGGCTCTTTCATAACACTCCCGTGAAAGAATGCAAAAAATAAAGTACAATAGTTCAAAAAAACAACAAAGAAAAGCCCCTCCCCACCAAATGGTTGATGTTCTTTCATCTTACAGACCTTCCTCAACATGCATCATTTCATGTCCAAATCTGTTATGCATCATCTACCGTCCACTATGACACTGTTCCATGACAGAGATATGGAAGAAGAATGTGACTGTCGGATATCGTCGAATGTCGGGTGCGACGGGTACCTTTGAGAGTAATTAGCCCACATATCCCTAGACTTCACCTTTGATAACAAGTATGCTTCCATGTCTTCGGTTTCCATTTCAAATGGCTCATTATTCCCTTCCAAGGCAATGACTACTTGCCTCATTGTTGGTCTGGAATCCGGATTCGGATACGAGCACAACAACCCTAAATGCAGCACTTTCGTTACCTCCTCCTCGTCGAATCCTTCGTTAGCCTTTAAACGTGCGTCGACTATGGCAAGTAGTTCCCCTTGCATCATCAACTGCCATACCCAATCGACCAAAGGTGGCTTCCCATCCTCTATAGGCCTTCTCCCACACATGACCTCTAAAATTAAGACGCCGAAACCAAACACATCGGTTTGTGTCGAAGCTCGTCCACTCCTAACCACCTCGGGAGCCAAGTAACCCACGGTTCCAACCACACGAGTCGTGGTAGCCACTTGACCATGCCCATGCATCCGAGCTAACCCGAAATCCCCTAACCTTCCATTCATATCCTTATCGAGCAATATGTTGCTGGCCTTGATATCCCTGTGCAGGACCTTAGATTCCCATCCCTCGTGTAAATACAGTAAAGCCGAGGCAACATCTTTCAAGATTCTGATTCTTTCCTCGCAATTCAACATCTTTGTTTCATCACAGTCGTAATAAACCCTCTTATCCAAGCTTCCGTTTTCCATGTAATCATAGATCAACATGAATGTCCCTTTTTCTTTCTTGCACCAACCTTTCAAACCGACGAGGCTCCGGTGTTTTAACCGGCCGAGGCTCGAAATTTCGGCCAAGAACTCTCGCATTCCGTCGTTTTCGTGCGAAATGCGCTTCACCGCAATCTCAGTTCCTCCAGGTAAAACACCCTTATAAACCTTTCCATTTCCACCGAATCCGATCACGTTTTCGTCCGGAAATCCCTTGGTTGCAGCATCGATTTCTTGATAACTCATCTTATGAGGCCAATACTCCAATTCCCATTCTTCCATTTCAGCTCTTTCCTTTGCTTTCCTCCTTTCCCTCCTGATGAAAAACAGTGAAAATAAAGCAACCGAAACAACGACAATCAAACTCGCCACCGTTACTCCGGCGATAAACGGTCTACCCTCATGAAACGGAGTTTTCGGGACAGTGAACGACGGTAAACCAGTGGTGACCAATCTATCGCTCAATGCGAAATTCGAATTACTAAAACTCCAAGACAAAATCCTATGACTTTCGACCAATCTCCCAGTTGATGAAGTGAATCCAACATACATTTCATCCTCAAAAACATCAGACAAATCCAAAGAAACATTCAACAATGGCCGCTTAGGCCTTTTCACCCCAACAGGCCCCATGGAAACATTAATAACAGAATCTGCATAGTCAATCCAAACCTGGTAATTCTTACCATTATTAAGCTTCAGTTCCTCAAAACCACTGTTTCCGTTGTCGGGCCAATAACCAGCCGTGTGGGAGCTTGTCGACTTGAGGGAGTTAATGTCGATCCCAACATGGTTATCGTCTATGTCGTCGAATTCTTGGTTAGCAAAGACATCGAATTCGACACCGAAGACATGATTGGCCGGATCGCCGTTGTTTGTAAGATTGAAAAGGCCCAGATGTTGAGATGAACTGGTTCCATTGATGCCAGTACTGGGTGTGAAGATGAAAACGATGCCGTGTCCTGGGAGTGTATCTCTGTTCCTCGAAGGAGCCATGGAAAAGATGAAGGAAGTTGAGAAAGGAAGAACATAAGAAGAATTTGGGGATTTTGTTTGGATTTTCGATCCGTAAAGAGCTCGGCCGATAGCAAAAGATGTTTCGTTGGTGAGTGTAAGGATTCTGGAATCTATTCGAGCAATACCATAGAATAAAAGATTCGTTGAATTGAAGCCGTTGAAGACAAAATCGAGAGATGAAACAGAGTGAGAAGACAGGGCTATGAACAAAACAAGAAACAGAACGGGGTTTGGGTGTTGTTGATTCTTCATTGGTGGAAAAGCAAAAAATTTCCAGATCAAAGCCTGGTTTTCATGAGGTTTGAAAAAAAAGGTGAATAAAATAGGGAATTGGGATTGTTGGAAGATAAAGAAAGAAAAACAATGAAAAAATTGTAGAGGATCAGCTGATAAAGTTAAAGGGTTTTTTAAAATCCTTAGTCAAACATTGTTTAACAGATAATGCATGAAAACTAATACTGTGGGTTCTCACATTGATGTATTGATTGTGTAATGAAAAATGAAATTTAAAAGGATTTAATTTTAGATAATAATATTTTTCTTTAAATTTCAGAAAAAAATAAATTTATTTTTTAATTAAAATTAATTGAAGCGAAAAGTAATCGATCTATTAAGCTTTTTTATTAAGAAATGAGATAATTACATTCTTAAGATAAATGTTAACATTTGAATTTATACATGGTAAAATAATATGAGTATCTTTGATCACTCGACTAATTAGTCGATTTTAATTGATCTATTAAGTTTATGTCAACTATTCTATTTTTTGCCAAATTTTATAATTCTTTTGCATTTTTAATATCTTTTATAAATGTTATAATTTTTAATAATTTAATATATATTTTTACACTTTTAAATTTTAAAAAAGGTTTTTTTACAATTTTTAATATTTCATTATTTTAAATATTTTAACTTTTTAAAAAGGATCAAATATATGAAGTTGGTATTTATAAAAGACAAAATAGTTAAAGTCAGTTTAACATGTCTAATGTCTGTTATTGATTTAGTTGATTGAATTTATTTAAAAAGTTAAAAATTTGAAGATAAAAAACCAAAATTAAAAGTCTAAAATGTAATTTCTTTTAAAATCCTAGAGTTAAAAATATCATTAAAACTTAATTTTTATAATTTTTTCATGATATTTCATAATATAATTTATTAATTATGTATAAAATTATACAATATCAATGTGTTAAATAAATAAAAAAACATTTAAAATCTCGAAATTCTAAGTGGGTCACTGTAGTGTCGACTAGTTGTTTTGTTTGACATTCTCAAGAAGTAAGCTGAAAACTTCCGCAACAAAATTCGATATTTATTAGTTAAATGAAAAGGAAAAAAGGGTGGGGGAAAACAAATTTCCCCAAAAATAAGACGTAATAATTAAATAATGTTTTGGAAAGGGGCAAATTTCATAATAAAACATTGTTTATGGTTGATTGGTATAAACTTTCATAGTTTAAGGTCCCGTTGCGAACGAGTACCAAACCAATTTTTAGAGCGTCAACAGAAACTGAGCCAAACGATTAAAATTTACGTTTTTTTCAACTAATTTCTGCATCTGATTTGGTCTTTAAATTAAGTTTTTGAAATTATTCGTTTTAAAATTACTAATAACACATAAAATTATTCGTGAACAGAGTCTAACACATAAAAGTGAACCGTCCTGGATTCCGACAAGCCGAAGCAGACAAAAGGTTCCATCAGTGGCATAGCTACTCAATTATGTCATAATTTACTTTGTTTATTACTAATAACATATTAATATTAAACGTATCAAAAGTCTACGCTTGAAAAACAATAACGCAAAAATAGATGTGTACTAAATATATAGTTATTTTTATAAATTATTAATAGTTGAATATATTAGTATAATGAGTGATAAAAATAAAATAATAGAGACAGGCTCAATTATTTTACTTTCATAAACTAGTTGTCAACTACCGGACGAAATTAGGGTAAACAAAGGCTTTGTTCCCTTTTCTTAAATGGGCGAATTTTATATTCAATCCTTTCTTAATATTAAAATATTTAATTTAAGCTTTCTTAATCTCTGGTTAAATGGATAGATCACAATTCTAACCTCTCTTAAAAACTAAGTATTTGATTAAGTCCTTTTAAAATAAAACTTTTGATTTTAACCCTCTAAATTTGTATATAGTTTTATCTTAACCCTTGCACTAAGTTTCTTACTTGGTCACTATCTACAATTCTTTACAATTAATAACAATCACACGTACGTTGAAATGAAAATGTCAAATTGACTATCATAAATACCCCTGAAAATAAACCTAACCTCAACTTAATGCCCTTTTTTGTTGAATATAATTTAAAGCTTTTTGAATTGAAAAGTCAAGAACGGCGTATTTCTTCACGAATATTATATAGTAAAATTTCGCTTTAATATAGTTTTTTGTTTTTATATAAATATAGTTAGTATCAAATTTATTAATAGTAGTGTCTCGTCTCTTTAGATCATTGTTATTGTTTTAATATATTGATAATATAATTTTTATATGTAATTATCAATATTTAATTTATTAATTAATTTATATAAATTATTGTAAATATGGTGAAATTGTTGAAATATTGTAGGTGGAAAAAAAATTCACAAGTGTTGCACTCTCCTCTTTATTTTTGGATTTATTGCACTTTCTACATTACTATTAGAAATCATATTGAACACATGCCGACTTCACCTTTTTCAACTTATTTTTTGACGTGATAAATCATCAAACTTTCTACAATACCATTCGTTGAACATATGTCAATTTAGTGTTAATTTTTTATTGAAAAACTCAAAAAGTTGAATGAAATACATGTTGATTTTACCTTTCACGGTTTAAAGTATCATATATCAAAAAATAAAAAGAATACAATATTTCATATTTTTTTTCACATGCAATATTGTAGAAATTTAGCCAATATGTATACTCTCGATTAGGAATGGCAAACGGGCGGGGCGGGTGCGAATATCCCCTATCCCATACCCACCTTAAATTTTTATATCCATCACCTACGACGAGTATAATTTTTAAATCCACACCTACCCACGTGGGTACATTTTCAAATTCACCCACTACCTAATTGGATACTCATGACCCAACTCGTACCTGCCCGTATCCGCTCATACTCACCCGAACCTGTCTGACAAGCATCCACTAATATTGAATTACGTAAAAAGAAACCATAGATTTGTTTGAAGAAGAGTAAAACTCCACATATTTTATTGATTGATAAGTGTGTATATATAATACATTTACATCGGTATAAATTTAATTACAGTTAACTAGCTAACTTAACTAAAATACATCTACACCAGTATAAATTTTACTAAACTACAGCTCACTAACTAACGGATGTAGACAATTCTAATGAATGTTTATACCTTAAAACTTGCACGTCATTTAAAATTTTAGGATTTACAGAATAGTCTGTGAGCTTATTTTTAAATTTATAATGGTCCAAAATTCATATGGTGGGTAGTTAGCGGGTGAGACGGGTGGATGCGGACGAATGCAGGGAGGGGAGGGTGGATACAGCCAGATATAGTGCGGGTAAGGTCTTAAATTCATCACCTACCTACTACCTAGTGCGGATATAACTTTTTATATCCACACCCACCCACTACCCACTAAACTTGTACTCATACCCACTCCAACCGAAACAAATACAATGCAAAATCTATAAAGTTGTATCTGTTTACCATCCCTACTCTCGATCTATTAAAAGCGTAATCGTTGACTTTTGAGTTTCAACTCACATTTATTTTCTTTTAGTAAAAGTCACATTTATTTTCAAACAAAGATATTATAGTTTTCATATCGGTTACTGTTTCATTTGTTTTTCGTACGGAAATCAACTTGCTGCTGCCACTATACAATGACCAAATAAATTTAGCTACTTTGGTGGCTCTAATTGCTTGGACAACACTCTTCAACTTTTCCAAATAAAATTTCATTGAAAATAAACTTTTATCAAAGAAAATTTGGAGCTAAGTTCTCGTCAAATAAGAGTTGGTTTTTGTACTCCGAGATCCTTTTGGTGTTTGATAGTTATATTAAAACTCATTTAATTTAGAATCAAATTAGATCAAAGATTTGAATTAGTTCACAAGATTCGAACTAAAACTTTGCTAAAAAGATAAAATTAAATATCAAAATTTGACTCAACTCAAAAAATCGATTTATTCGATTTGATACGATGAAAAAATATCCGATTCATTTTTATTCGACTCTTAATTTTATAAACTCGACTAGACTAAAAAAATTAAGCAAAGTATGAGTTATAAAATATGACTCTTCAACTTAATTAACTTAAAAAAATTTTACTCGACACGATCAAATATCCACTCATAAATCAGAGAATTCCTCAGTATATTGCTTATTTAAACAACAATTTTAATCGGTTTGCTCGGGCAAACTAAAAATCAAATTGTTGAGAGGAGTTGTCGACAAAGCACAGTACTAGGAGGCTTATGGAGTTGTTTCGTCCCTTAAAATTGTATAAGTTCGTTTTCTAAAATATTATAAGTTCACCTCCTAACATAAATTTTTATGTTTGTCTTTGTTGACAACAAATATTATTAAAATATGAAAAAGAACATAACCAGTGAAGAAATTGCTTTATAAATGGGAGATCCCTCTACCTAACCCTATTTTTCTTTAATTCATATTAATAAATTTTCAAAAAGTATAAATTAATTATGAATTATCTTCTACTTTTATAAAAACTACTATATTTTACTTCCTTTAGAGTGGTATTTTAGACTTAGTTCAGAACATTCTTCCAACAACATATTAACATATTTGGGAAAATACCTACAAAAGTGAAAGTTCGAAGCTGGTAAGGTATTTTTTAATCCATTGTGTGGTAATGATTAAAGGCTTATAAAATTGGAACCCACTTGATTAACAATAATTACTCTTCAATCTTTATAAAATAATAATAGCATTGGAATGAAACATTGTTCATTAGAACCTGTTATTTGACAATTGACATGGTTCTGTTCTGTTGTTCAATCCATGCTTGAACTAACATGATTACCATTCGAAGACATGTTTTTCCCCTTCATTTCAATTACCTTTTGCCACGTTTACAGGTATTATTGTAAATCGAGATACAAAGGTTGTAAGAGATCGATGAGTGGGTTAAATGTATGTAATTTGTATAATATCTAAATATATAAATTCATTTTAAAATTTAAATTTTTTTATTATTTATATTAAAGTTGAGTATTATTATTTGAATCGAAATCCAACTTAATAAAATTATCTGTTATTAGATTTCTTGAAGTATGGTCAAATGTTAGAATTATAGTGTTGTGGATGGAGTAACTAGATTGGAAGGATAACCTCATAATAGACCCTGTAGTATCTGATCCTGATTTGTCAACGTGTATATATATATATTGAATACCGAAGGTTATAAAAAAATCTAAGGTTGTGTTTGATAAACAATGATTTGAGCCAAAGTTATATGTTTGTAACACTTTTAAAGGTTTGACCAGTCAAATATGCTAATTTAGATCTTTGGTGAACAAATTATTTGTAACAGTGGATTAGGGTAAAACCTCTCAAATTAAAAAGGTTGCTAATAGGAGCCTTTTGAGTTTAGACTTATGAGTTGTAAAGACTCTTTTACCCTTAAAAATTATAAAAAAATCTCCAAATAACCTAAATTTAACCTTCAAAGATATGAGATTAATGCATATGCTTTAAATATAATTTAAATTTAATAATTAATTAAATTATATTTAAAATAATTATATAAATAATAAATTAATATATAGATACTTCAAATATGCTTAGTAATGTAATATTAAAAAAATTATTTTTCATAATCTAATTAATATTAATGGATACAAAATATTGATAACTAAAAAACTATTCAAACAAATATTGAAAATATTCATGTACTTATATGTCATTTTACTCATTCAAACAATCAAATAGCTATCAGCTATCGGTTAATTTTACCAAACGTTTTTATACAATCAACTAATGCAATCCGTTAGTCAAATCTACTAGTGCAATCAACTATTAGCTAATGTAATTCGCTGTCTGATATTCGCTAATTATCAAACATGTGCTAAATCTGTTAAAATTCGCATTTAATAAGTTTAAAAAATATAAAAAACATAAAAAGTAAAGCAAATAATGTATTGAGAAAATATTTGAAGTACTATATGTGGAAAACCTTTTTTTCCCACAAGCATGACCATTTAAGATTTAAAATCTATGTCCCTAACCCTAAATCCCTAAACTCTAAAATCTATAATTTAATCCTAAACCTAATTTCAGAACCCAAAACTTAAATTTCTAAACCCCTAAATTCTAAATTAAACTCCTAAACTTTAAAATAAATATATTTGTATAAACTAATGCTTACACTAGCATGCATCAAACATTTTTCTTAATGATTTTGAATATCCAAACTTGTTATCCGCATCAACTCTAACTTTGTTAAGGATAATGATTAAAATATTTGAATCCATAAGATCAAATCAAATATTTATAAATATCTAAATTAGATTGGGAGGGCTATCTTCATATTAAACCTCTACAAAATTCGATTTAGATTAGTCAATCAATGAATTGAATATCAATGGTTAAACAAAAATAAATAAATATCTAAATTCGGTCTATTCATTACCATCCCTAATTTATCCTAGATGAATCAGAAGATGGTGGATGCAGCAGCCAGGACCCACGGGCGTGAAAGAAGTTACTTAGACGAGGATGCCTAATAGCGGATTTAAAAATTTAAAAAAGAAATTTAAAATATATATTTTTAAATAAGTATGTTAAAAAATTCCTTTTTACACACTAAATAAATTTAATTTTTCAAAAAAAAAAACTAAAAAAAAAACATAATTTTTCAAAAATTTTAAAAATCGGAATGTCAGCAGCCATGTTTTCTTAAGGTGTCCTTAAAGTTCAAGTAATATATCGTTTTTCATAAAACGAAAGGTATACAATGAATCTACTTTTTTTTTTAATTTGATTAGGACGTCACTTCACCTGTATGGATCCTATATCAAGCTTGAACTCCTCCATAAAGCTCTCTCCATTATCGGGAGAAAAGGAATAAACTCTCTCTCATCTTCATTAGAGCTACCTAAATTATAAGGGCGAGTTTTACTTTTTATTATCGATATTTGATGATGTTTGTATTTATCTTTTATTTCGAGTCTTTGAATTGAATTTTCACTCTTTTTAAGGTCATGTTATGATCTCAAGGTACTAGTTTCTTGTTTCAATGATTATAGAAATATATCCGGATGAGGTGTTATTGTTTACTAGGTTGTAATCTTTCATTGTAATTTTGGATATATTCTCGTTCAATAAAATTAGCGGATTTCAATTAGAGAAAGCAATTTTTGGTATTAAAAGTAATACAAAACAAAAGTTAGAAAAACAACTTTCAGAGTAAAAAGTGCTTTTTAAATAAGTTTTTGGCTTTATTTTTTTAATAGTCTAAAGGCGATTATAAGGTAATATATGTTCATACATATTTTTAACCCTTTGACAATGGGCATACACTTTGTAGATAAAGCGATTTGAACCCGTGTCTCATAGGATAAACATCATCAGTTTTTGACTTTTATATTTTAGTTTTGTAACACCCTCGACTTGGATGTTGCAATTGGGCCACAAGCCCGAACCACTCTCATAAAATTCATCGCTTTTTAAAAGCTAGCAAAAGAAATTCAACTTTATAAATCCAAACACGACATATCAAACATTTAAATCTGTACTTACTTAAAACATTTAAAATAGTTAAAGGAGCTCCCAAAACAGTAATAACATTTGACCAATACAAGTTAAATAAAATAGAGTTACAAATACATAGGGTCCTACAAATACATAGCCCACTACATCTAAGTACTTGTACTCTACCAATAGGTCAATGCTGGATCCTTGCTTCGATGGTGCTCCGCTACGCTCGAACTACCTATTATCCTGCGAACGGAAACAACGATGCCGAACGCTGAGTTAACAAAGCTCAGTGGATACACAACCACCCGACCATGCTTTAGGTGAATCATAATTAAGAGCATGCTATGATATGATGTCAGGATAGGATAAAGCATTGGCGCTACCATAACCGCCTAAACACATGCTATAAACAACAACACCTCAACAACAACATAAAAGTAAACAAACATGAGTGAGGCCCCATGTCACCCGACACTGGGAGATCCACCCATGCTCGGAATCTCACATCGAGCTGCTCGGAATCTCATATCGAGCGGTATACTCAGAATCTCACATCGAGTCTTCTCTCGGAATCTCGCATCGAGCGGGGTTCGAAATCTCGTATCGAGCAAATATCATCACCCAGAATCTCACATCGGATGACCTTCAATTCATCACCCGAAATCTCACATCGGATGACCTTCATGTGTTGCAACACTCACTCACTGGGTACCCGGATCCCATCGAACAAGGACTCATAACCAAACAAGTGCCCTTACCTAGTACGACCATAAATGATCCACCAAGGATCCTTAAAACTTGCTTACCAAGCAATTTACTTTCATTTCAATACTCAATTAACCATTTAATCAATATAAGCAAGGAGGAACATACATTCTCGATCTTACTAGTCATTTTATATCATAGGGGACCCATTAGAACCCTTATCACAATTTATAAAACCCCCGAACTCAAAACGTAAAAACTTGGGCAGATTGCCCAACGAGTACCGATATTCTAAGGTGAGTATCGGTACTCCCCTCTAGGTATCGATACTCCCTGCTGAGTAACGATACGTCATTTAGGTTCGAAAGAATTTGGCTCTTACCCCGTACCGATACGCTACGTTCCGTACCAGTACCCTATATCAGTACTGGGATCGTCCCGTACCGATCCTTACCCGTACCGATACGCCTACCTTAGCGTACTGGTACGCAAAAACTTTACAGGCAATGTAACAGTGGGTACCGATACGCCCCGAGCGTACCAGTACACCAAAGCCTCTCTGGAATTCTGCTCTAATAAGGGGTATCGATACGCGGAGAGGAGTACCGGTACCCCTCTCACGGTTTGGCCCCTAAGATATGAGGGAGTACCGGTACGCAACCACCCCGTACCAGTACACGAGCCCCGATTTCGAAACCTGGAGCTCGGGATTGTATCAAACCCTCCCTCAACCCCCATAATTAAGTCCCAAAACGTTCCTACACGTTATTTGAAGTCATTAGGTGAGTTTCTAACCATTTTACCCTTTAACAACAAGATTTACCATTGATGATCGTCCAAGCTCTAAATTATCAAAACATCATATATCAAGCAACACACACCAAAATGATGATGCACATGAACACATAGAAGTTAGAAGTGTACTAACCTCATATTACAAGCTAAGAAGAACCATCTACTTCCGCCTTAAACCTTCTTCTTCCCTTGGGCCTTTGAATGCTCGCAACCTCTTGAACTACAATAACATGTTGTAAATAAGTTACAACGTTGATGAGAGGTTAAAAGAAGCTCAAAGGCGATTCAACAACAAGAAATGAGATTAAAAACACCATTCCCGTTCTCACTCTAAAACCCTCACTAAAACCCCTTCTTCCACCATTTCCCACCAAACTTACCTGGGATTGTAGATCCTTGGATGCCTAACAACTTTCGCTTCTACACAAATCTGGGACTTTAACTCAAAACTAATAAAGGTGGAGCTTTTTCTTTCAACCCAAAAGGAGAGAAGATGAAAAGGGTGGGAGAGCTTTTGGGGAACACAATGACTTCATCAACTTACAAAGATCTGCAGCCCCATAACTCCCCCTTTCATCTTTCCTTCAACTATGAATTTATCATAAAGCCCTTCTCCATAACCCCATAACTCAAGCCCAAAACCTAATCCAAACCCACTAAGGTTTAGTAGGCCCAACAACATGGCCCGAGCACGAGGCCCATACCTCGGTTTAGCCCGTCGCTCGGGTTCCAAAACCCGGGTCTTTACAAGTTTTTGGATATAAAAGCATTAAAATATCGTTTAAGTTTTTCCTTTCTTTATAATAATACATCTAGAATGAATATTTTTAAGCTTTTGAAACTTTTTTACAATAGTATTAAAGATTTTTTCACTACACTTTTGAAAAACATCTTTTCTTTAAAAAATTCTTTTAGAACTATTTTTCATTCAACTACAATAAAAGAATCGAAACTCTACGCTCTAAAGTACTAATTCAATTACAATGCGAATCACTACCATAATCAACCAAACTCCTTGTATATTTTTATGCTATAACAAAAAGTAAATATTTAATAATTTAAAAAAAAATCAGATCTCATAATCTTGACCGATCATTATATTATAATCTCTTTTTCTATGGGAGGAAATGTGAGAGGAATGATGGAGAGCGAAAGTTCATTGACCAAAACATATAGCTTAGATATATTAATACATCACTGTTCTGTTAATTAATATAATAAGATTACAGTCCATGGCGCTCTTCCACTACGAAAATATTGAATGTTAAGCTGTGAATAAAATACCAAAATCAGCTGCATAATCTCCAAGTCAAAATTCAAGTTCGTTTTCAAGCACGATGAATAAAAAATCTTATGAAATCAGAATGTTGAAAAACACAAGTTTCGAATTCTGCCAAATAATAATAACTATAAAATATAATTATTTATCTATTTTAATCCGGACCGGGTACTGTAAAAGTTTATTATGAATGATTCTCCCAACTCAATTTGTTCTATTTACAACACCACGATTTAAATCTTTGATTTAAAAGATTTAATGTTTTATCCTTCTAAACCAATAGATTGATAATTGTTTTTTTTATAAAAAATGATAATTATTTATTTATTTTAATAGCTATGAAAGTCTTCCAATATTTTTCGCAATATATGAATTTATTGTTTGTAAAGACAGTCATGCTATTTCATGAATTTTAGTCAGAAAACAAGCCATCGTCAGCAAATAAAGTGAAATTTAAAATTTAAAGGGTAAACTACACGAAATATTATTGAATTTTAATATGTATTGAAAATACTATTAAATTATAAAATGATACTATTGTATCACTGAAATTTGTTTTTGGCTTCCATCTAAGAACTCCACGTTAACTTGTAACGACCCGTTAATGTAAAACGGTGTCGTTTTAGAATAATTGCTTTGATGCCTAAGATATGCCAAAAAAAGTCATTTTGTTAAAGAAAAAAAAACCCTTACATTTAAGAGGCTCAAACCAAGAACCTCTTGGATGAATGGTTAGAACCAAATTACCAGGCTAATTTAAAGACTTGATAAAAATCTAACATAAATAACATATAAGTATAAATGCAGTTGAACTTAATTTTCATTTATCTCATGATATAATTTTATAATATTTATAATATATTTTTATAAAGGATAAACTACGCCAGGTACCACCAAACTATTGGGGGTTACCCGTTTTTACCACACACCTTTCAATTGGTCCAAATTTATCACTAAACTTTATTTTTCGACTCATTTTTACCACCACACCGTTAACTCCTTAATGGGACGATGACATGGAGCATGACCTGATGATTTGGATGTTAGACCAAAACGACGTCGTTTTGGTGCCGCTATTTTGATACTAAATAGCCCAAAACGGAGTCATTTTGCTGAAGGAAAATATGAAAAAATTATGCACTCATTAGGATTTGAACCTAGAACCTTTAAAATAAAAAACAATCTCTTAACCACTAAACCAACTTAACATCTTTATTCTATTTCCAACACAAATTATATTTATTACAAATTACAATTAAGATTAATTTATTTTATTTTATTATATAAATAATATTACTTTATATAAATAATATAAATATATTATAAATAATATAAATATATTATAAATAATATTAATATACATATAATATAATATTAATATATATAATTAATTAATAAAATATTTATATTATAATAATATTAAATATATACATAAATAATATATTATAATAAAAATTAAAAAATAATTTTCAAAAAAAAATTAAAAAAATTCCACAATCCTCCAACACATTAAACTCTAACCTATAAACCCTAAAATGCTAAATTATAAATTCTAAACCCTAAAACCATAAACCCATTAGCAACCAAAATGGATGAATTTGGGGTTTAGGCTTTAGGATTTTGGCGAATTTTTTGGTTTTTTGTAAATTTTGGAAATTTCAATTTTTTTAAATCAGTTTTTTAGTTTTTATAATAATATATTATTAGTTTATATATTTTAATATTATTTGTTTATGAATAAAATTTTAGGGTTTAAGGTTTATAGCTTAGGGATAGGGTTTATGTGTTTAAGGTTTTGGTGATTTTTGGGCTTTTGGAAATTTTGGGTTTTGAAAATTAGTCTTTTAGTTTTTATAATAATATATTTATCTATTAGATATTATTTATAATATAAAAATATTTATATATTCTTATTTTATTTATTATTTATATATTAATATATGTATACTAATATATTTTTAATATATTTATATTAAAAATAATATATTTACATTATTTATATAGAGTAATATTATTTATATGATAAACTGTACTTTGGAATATTTATTATTTGTGTTAGAAACAAACAAAGATGTTAAGTTGATTTAGTGTTTAAGAGTTTAACTTTAATTCTAAAGGTTTCAAATTCAAATCCCATTGAGTGCATATTTTTCTATATTTTCTTCTAGCAAACGATGCCGTTTTGGGCCATTTAGTATCAAAATAACGGCACCAAAATGACGTCGTTTTGGTCTAGCATCCAAGTTATCACGCTTGGTCTAAATTTGCCACCAAACTTTATTTTTCGACTCGTTTATACCACCGCCCCGTTAACTTCTTCAATAGTTTGGTGGTACCTGGCGAAGTTTACCCTTTTATAAATATATTAACTTTATAAATAAATATTACTTATAATTTATATTACAAAACTAAAATATTATAAATACTATATATAACTAAACTTCAAACCCCTTATCCCAAACTCAAACCCTAAACCCTAAATCATATATATAACTAAACCCCAAATCCTAAGCCATATACCCTAAATATATATAACTAAATCCTAAAACATAAACCCTAAAATAATTAATATTTTATTTTTGTAATAAGAATTATAAGTAATATTTATTTATAAAGTTAATATATTTATAAAATTATATTATAAATGTTATAAAATTATATCATGAGATAAATGACATTAAGTTTAATTGCAGTTTTATTTATATATTATTTGCGTTGAAATTATAATAAGTCTTTAAGTTAGCTTGGTGGTTTGGTTTTCACCTTTCATCCTAAAGGTTTTTGGTCTGCGCCTTCTTAAATGCATGATTTTTTTAATTTTCTTCTACCAAAACGACGTCATTTTGTATTTAACTGGCCGTTTCAAGTTAACAACAAAGTGCTTGAATTGAAGCCAAAAGCAAAGTTCAGTGCTATAATAATAGCAAAAATAAAGTTTAGTGCTATAATAATATCGTTTTATAGTTTAATGATATTTTCGATACACATGCTAAAGTTTAATGGTATTTTTTGTAGTTTACCCAAAATTTAAATGGTGATAATAAGAGTTGTCTATTGGTCGAGTAGGATAAATCCAACGAAAAAGATTTTTAGATTCTTTTATTCGAGTTTGAATCAAATCTTGAATTGAAGTTATAATCTATTTTACAATTAAAAGATAATTATTACAAATTTAATTTGATTTTATATTAGTATTCATATATTAAATTTAAATAAAATAAAATAAAATCTCAAAATTTTGGATGTGGAATTGGATAATAAAATGAAAAAGTAACCTCCAAATCTCCATAATTATATGAACAGAACTGAGGCTGTTAGTCAAATAGGAAAGTTTGATCCTATTTTTCAATATAGAAAGTCAAAATCATTAAGTATTATTTATTATTTGTTTTAACTTTAATAGCTCCGTCCTCCGATATTTATTGAATATATGAAATTTATTGCTGCTGAATAATCGAACGCTATATGATTTAGGAATCGGGTGGGGTTGGGACGGTTTTGTATTCTTCATTTCGTCCTCAATATTTGTGGTTATGATTTCGGAGAATCCCTATTAAATGTTTCGATATTTTTTGTCTTCATATTCTCCTCGCTCGGATTCCAGCTGTTTTTGGGGAATTTGCATCATAAAAAATTTACACAAAATTACTATTTTACTGATCAAAATAAATGGCAAATTCAGTTCAAAATATAAAGTTTGGATACTTCGATTAGAAGCAGTTATGAGATAATAAAGATTGAAAGGGTGTTGTATTGGGGGAAGATTTAGACAAGGATTTTAGCTTATATATAAAAACTAAGATAGAAACGTGTTGAGAAATTTGAGTGTGGCTAGGTTTGAGAGAAAGTTAAAATTATAATAATATAGTTATGATTTTTTTATTAAGATACATATTAGGGGTATATAGAGAATTAAGCATATATTTTTTAAAAATCTAGTAAAATATCAAGATTATTGCAGATATTTTTTGGGATCCCACGGTTATTTATACAATTACGGTTCAGTTATCCTTACGGTTCATATATAGCAATCTCTGTCTCCATCCCCATTTGAATTTCGGTGGTAAAACTTCCCCCTTCCCCGTCTCTATAGGTGAAGATTTCGATTATTTCCATCACCGTTGTTCGGATTCCCACTATTTTCGAATATACCCCACCCAATTCTCACCCCTATATATGAAGCAAAACATACTCAATTTTTTTCAGAAAACTGAAGTAGTCCTTAGTGTAGGCCCATGGACAAAGTCTGAAATTTTGTTTTAAGGGGCCCGGATAAAATTTAAAACATTTGAGAGGTTAAAGTAAAAAATTGTGTTAAAATGTTTCAAATTGCATTACTAAAATTTTTGGAGGACCAAAAACAATTTTTATATTGTTAGCTCGATTTAAGCTAACAACGATGAATTTACGATTGAAAAATTACCGAACGATGTTGGTAAAATAAAAACGATAAAAAAAACATGTTGATTTGTTGTTGTTTGAAGTATAACCAAATTTTATCTCCGCCGCCTGCAGGTGGCGTCCTCACTTGCACTGTAGATTTTGGCCTAGTTTTCAAAATAAAATTCAAAGATCCCCATTCCCTTAAAATTACTTTTAAAGAACAATATTCTCCTAATTATTCCATTTAACTCCTTACCAAATAAAAGATTTTCTACCAATCCTCTAAACATAAGGTATAATCTTTACAACAGGGGCGTAACTATAAAAGGTATAGTAAAGTCATAACCTTCATAAAATATTATGATCGGAAGAAATTATATGGTAAAATACTAAAATTACTCTTTGACCTCTTAAAAAATATAAAATTCAGTATTGACCTCTCTGAGTTTATTTTTTTAAATGCCCCTTAATAAGAGTTCCGCCATGGCTTTACAATAACCCTATCATTTTCTGGAACAAGACAAAATCCCCTTACAAACCCCTAAGATTCTAACCAGTGTAGGCGTTTGCAAAGTGTAGCTCACAAAGAAGCCTATAATTATCAGATTATGAACTCAGAGATATCGATACTCGAACTTAGGTATCAATATTTTGAGTGTTG
This sequence comes from Hibiscus mutabilis, assembly GCA_019671005.1. Lineage (NCBI taxonomy): Eukaryota > Viridiplantae > Streptophyta > Magnoliopsida > Malvales > Malvaceae > Hibiscus > Hibiscus mutabilis. The sequence continues at coordinate 12,957,426 of CM033756.1, read as the reverse complement.
TTATTTTTTGAATTAAGACCATTGAGCTTAAACATCAAGAAGGCAATGTTCATCTCAAAAAAGTATAAGATGCATGAGTATCACGAAGAAGACGATCAAATGTCTAAATTGATATAATTTATGAATATGAAGATACAATTAAATGTATTTTGTACATAAGTTAAATTAATTTTTTTTCGAACTCGATACTAAAATACCCCAAAAGCTTTTAATATTTCACTCAAGCGTCAAGTTTGATATTCTTTTCGTAATCTATTTTACTATTCACAAAATTGTTTTAGATTAATATTACATAATTAAATTTAAATAGCATATTTTTATTATCGATTAGTATTTCCAACTGGACCCGATGAACTCACGTTAAAAATTTTTCTTTTCATACCGTAGCGTGTAGCAGTCCAATCCTTGTAAGAATTTGCATGCAGAAGAGATAAAGTTGAAGATATGTAAGGACTTTATCTGAGATTGTATTTACATTCAAATGTCAACTAAGTAATTACATTTTATAGGGTTGAATCTCTACAAAAACCAAATCATCATTGATTTGGAAACCTTTAATAGTTTTAAGTGTATTTGAACACTGCAATATAATCGTATGAAAAAATTACTATTATTTCGGTAATTACATTCATATAATTATTAAAACTTATAATTATATGGACAATCTTTAACGAATGTAGAGTAATTATATTTTAAAATTTTATGTCATATTTGGTTGTATGAATTGTAATTACACGATTGTATAAATTTAAGTTATAAATAAAATTAACCATTATAAAAATAGCTTTAAACTCTAAAAATATTCAGATATTTGACAAGAAGATTAATAGGTTAAAAATATTATATATACAATTTATTATAAAACCCTAACATGTAATAATAATAAACAAATTACAAGAAAAAAAATTAAAGAGTCAAATTATACTAATTTTTACTCCTCTCTTAAGTTCGAATATAATCGAAGGCCTTTAATTATATTTAATACAGCTGGATTTATTAATTGTAATAATTGTTTAAATATATAACAATTGTATAATTACATTCAAATTAAATTATATGGTAGGTGTCTAAATTTAACACAGAGAAATTTGGTAGTAAATGTTAAATACAAGTTAATAGAAAGTGGAAACAACGTGCTAAACTTCTTTGGCTTCAGGTAAGGGATTCACATTTGAAATCCTTTCACAACTTTTCCAGCTCAAGGAAGCGTAATAATACAATTGAGGGACTTCTAGATGTGAATGGTGTCCTGGTCTGGTTTCCATTGTGTCGAATTTGGGTTAAGTTCAGGTTATCATCATCTCAAAGAATAATCAGTTTAAACTTGAGTTGATTTTAGTTAGTTTTTAAATTTAGTCGATTTTTTACATCTTTAACTATGTATGATGTTCGCCACAAGAATTTAAATGAAATCAATTAGAAAAAGCTTTGGTTATTGTACAAATATAGTATTAATGTCGAAAAAGTATTAGTATTTACCTACACAATATAAAAATTAAAAGTTTTACATAAATTTTAAGTTATTAAATGAATGTAAATTTATAGTTGAAATTATTCATTTTTTCCTTTTTCTTAAAATTTTTATCATTCTTAATTTTTAACTTCGGTCATCATTCAACCCTTATTTAATAACCTAAAATTAAGTTAATCTGATTAATTTTTTCAAATAGTCTAAAAGTGATTATAATATAATATCTGTTCATAAATATTTTTAATCCCGCGACAATATATAAACACCATAAAAATGATGATTATTTGTTTAGATTATTAATCGAATTTACAGAATAAAAACCAAAATAAAACATAAAGGACATTTTTTTAGTTCACACAGTGTTGTCTCAATCTTATAATGTTCTTAATCCAACTGCAAATCATTTAAAAATCTTTAATATGCGTTTGAAAATTGTCATTCTTAGGTTTTATGGTACGGGAGAGTCTATTTTATTACAAAAGAATGAAACCCAACTACAATCCATGACTGTCGGATTATTCAACATCATACCCTCAAGGAACGATTAACGGTTGAGATTTAATTACATCCAGGCCATAAATTGGTCATATGTTAATAAACTATGAATTCCCGGCAATATTGTTTTAATATTCCATTTTTGGGAATTATTTGGAAATCTACCCCCAAGGAATATTAACAATATTGCCTGAATTCCCCCCCCCCCCCCATCAAAAAAGAGGAAAAAAGGGCTTGTAATAAGAAAGATAGTACTATTAACTCGAAAATTGTGTTCTTAGATTTGATCGGAAAACCCATTTCCCCGTCGGTTTCACAAAACCATTTATCAACCAATCAAAACTTTAAAATCCCAGATTTATTTTCCTTCAAATTTCGTTTCTTTTTTTATTGTTTAACTGCATTTGACTTCAATCTGAGTGGTGCCGCCCCAAGAGTTGGCGGCTAGTTCTTTGCTGTTCTTGAGTTGTATAATTGTTTTTGAAGCTATAGTTTTCTGGGTTTTTTTTCTTTCTTTATGATTTAAGTAAAAGTTTGATGAGAGGAGTGAGTTGGGGGTGTTGATAAAGAGACAATGACTGGAGGGTCATTTGGGTTGGGGATTCGTTCTGGGAGTTATAGTTCTTTGGATAAACAATTGCAAAATGGTGTTTTGTGGCCAATTCAAGCGCCTCCAGCAATAAGAACTAAGCCTTCTAAAGTTTTGAAGGAGAAGGAGACATTTGTTCATTGGATCTGTAAGTTTGCAGGTCGCAAAAAGGTTGGAATGTTGCTACTTTGTATAATCTCTGCTGCTGTTTTTGTTTGGGTCTTATATGTCGGCAAAGGTTGGTTTCTTTTTCCCTTTATTGTTCATCATCGTTGGATTGTTCTTAGTGAAGTTTTAGTAATCAAGGGTAGTGGATTAGTGATTTATAGGGTGGTTGCTATGATTTTTTGATGAATGAAGTGTTCCAAATACTGGGTTTACCTTGATTAGACTTAGACTTAATGTTTCCATTTCGGTTTATGAGTTCGAATAAAGAACTAGGCGTCTATACGCTTGCTCATGAGCTCAATTGAGCTGAGAATATTGAGCCTGCCCACTTTTTGTTGAGGAAAATAATGTTAATCTTTCAACTCAATTGAATTTCTTTATTTCCTTTACAAACTTGGAATGTACTTTTTGATTCATTGCTTATGTTCGATTTTATGTTTATATATAATTATATATAGTTTTTATGAATGTTAGAACCTAGTGCAGGTTAATTTAGTTGGTTTCGGACTTCTAGACGCCAATTGGCTTTAGTTGCATGACAAGATGATAGGAAATTTTGAATTTATTGGGGCTTGTATACAGGTGAATACCAGGAAAGTGGCAATATCCGTAAGGTAAATGATAGCTTGCATCTTAATATTTCCGGATTTCCCCTGATAAACGAAGTGCAAAGTGTCAAAATAGAAAATTGGACAACTTTACTAGCCAGTGGTGGTGTTGAAGGAACCGATGTTAGAGTAATACCCCCTCCTCCTCCGTATTTTCTCGGTTACACTCTTCCACCAGGGCATCCATGCAACACTTTTAGTTTACCCCCTCCGCCAGCAGACAAGAAAAGAACGGGACCACGTCGTAAGCATTCTTTTGTTTCGTAATCTCTCCTTGAATGATTTCTTATACTTTTTAGTCTTAGATTTAGTATTTTCACATTGCTAGTTCTGATTTTGCCTCATTGAACTTTAGTTTCTGAGTTTTCTTGCTTGTTTACATCTCAGCTTGTCCTGTATGTTACCTTTCTGTGGAAGAAGCTGTTGCTTTGATGCCAGAGGTCCCATCATTTTCTCCTATGCTTAAGAATTTAACATATATTTATGGGGAAAACTTAAAAAAAGAAAACGAATTTGGTGGTTCGGAATTTGGTGGGTATCCTACTTTGAAGCAGCGGGATGATTCATATGACATAAGAGAATCGATGAATGTGCATTGTGGGTATGGTTTACCTTTTCTTTTTTTCTTCATTTTTAGGGTTTAAAAGTAAATATGATTTGGTATTCTTTTATTTTTTGAGTTATATCTGCAAGTTTGCCTATTTAGTACTTTTGGTTGATTTGTATTTTTGCCTCTGCCAGATTTGTCAAAGGAAGCAAACCTGGCTGTGGGACAGGATTCGACATTGATGACAATGATCTTCTCGAGATGGAGCAATGTCATGGAGTGGTGGTTGCTTCAGCGATATTTGGTACCCGAAATTGCACTATATTTTATCTTATTGTTCAGTGTCTGAATTGGAGTCCATTGATTTTTATTGAATAACCTGATTCATTTTCAGGAGCTTTCGATATCATACAACAGCCAAAGAATATTAGTGAATATTCAAAGCAAACTATCTGCTTCTACATGTTTGTTGATGAAGAAACAGAGGCCGATTTGAAATCAAATGGTGGTTTGGATGAGAGCAAGAAGATTGGAGTATGGAGAATTGTTGTTGTTCGTAATCTTCCTTACGCTGATGGAAGGCGCAATGGAAAGGTAAATGTTCAGAATACAAATGATATGTCCTTCAATTTTAGATCTGAGTTAGAGAAACCGAGTTTTAGTAGATTATGTTGAATATAGTCTACATTGCTTGATTCACTCTTTGAGAACAGCAAACGGCACCGAGAAAAAAAATATTGAGACAATGCATCAACTTGATGCCTTTTGACTTGTGTTATGCTTGTAACAGATCCCGAAGCTTCTAACACACAGGCTATTTCCGAATGCTCGTTTTTCTTTATGGATTGATGGGAAACTCGAGCTTGTTGTTGATCCATATCAAATTCTAGAGAGGTAATTTGGAATTCCATCCAGCTTCCAAATTAATAAGATTCTTAGGTATTATGTGTTGAAGTTACACTTTATGGTTACTCTCACGAATACTGCGATGTCAAAACTTTTGGCACCGATGTTTGTTTATTCTAACTGTTCCAAGTATTCCTTCAGGTTCTTGTGGAGAAAAAATGCTACATTTGCAATTTCTAGGCATTATAAACGCTTTGACGTTTTTGACGAGGCCAACGCAAATAAAGCTGCAGGCAAATACGATAATGCTTCCATTGATTTTCAGATCGATTTTTATAAAAAGGAGGGTTTGACCCCATATTCCGAAGCAAAACTTCCTATCACAAGTGGTACGGCCTGAAATACTTCCTTGTATGTTGTCGTGTTTGATTGTGTCTCGTTAGCTTTAGCCTTTAACCAAGGTTTGCCTGAATGGCTGGTTCTGCAGATGTTCCTGAAGGATGTGTAATAATAAGGGAACATGTTCCTATTAGCAACCTCTTCACTTGTCTTTGGTTCAATGAAGTTGACCTTTTTACTTCAAGAGACCAGATTAGTTTTTCGACGGTAAGGGATAAGATTGCAGCAAAGACGAATTGGACTTTGAATATGTTCTTGGACTGTGAAAGGCGCAACTTTGTCGTTCAGGTATTTATTATTTTAGCAATATGGTTGAGTAATATGATAGAATCCTCATTGAATATCTGAAATGTTCTTGGACTGCATATTGCGGCGAACATGTTTCTGTTCTTCCTATGGATGAGATTGTGTCATACGCATACAATGCTCGGATTTGTTGTAGAACCTAGCATCGAACTATCAAATTTTACATCGAATAAAATCCTTGATTCTCTCATTGCCTTGTTTGTTACTGCAGAAGTACCATAAGGATGTTTTAGCGCATTTGGCTCCTCTGGCCATTTACCCTCCACTGTTACCGCTACATTCAGCCAATGATCCACTCCAGAAGGTCTTACCGAGACGTGGAAGGGATAGGAGGTCTGGTTCTAGGCGTCGTCACAAAGTCGGCAAGGAAATTATTTCGAGTTGAAACGTATTTGTTGAGGCAAATTACAAGTGCTGTAAGTTTTTTTCCACAGAAACTACAGTCAGTCCAATTTCTTTCCCTTCTTTTTGGTTGCATTTCAACTTTGGCAATTGTCTATTTTGATTCATTTTTTGTTGTATATATACACATCGAACATAGTTTATATATTATATATATATTATATGGAATTTGGTCTACCATTTTGTTGTTTTATTGTGATAGCAGCATTGTATTTTGGAATTTAAATTTAACAAAAATCAATGAAAATTTCACCAGCATTACTCTTCCTCTTGTTTCAGTTTCCTCTTTGGTTTACTGCTTTTTATTTATGTTTTCTTTACATATATTCAAAATAAAAAGGGTAAACTACCTATGTGGTACCCTACAAATAGATGTTTCTGTTTTGGTCATTCAACTAAATTTTTTTGACAAAATGATGCATAACGTTACGTTTTGTTTCTATTTTGGTACATGTCGTTAAAAATTAATGGCAAGGTTGATGTGTCATTTTTATTAGGAGAGAATAAAAAAAATATATAAAATGACATGTCTGCTGTTAATTTTTAACAATAAAGTACCAGAATAGAAATAAAATGTAACATTATATTCTATTTTACTACAAAATTAATTGAATGAACAAAACAAGAATGCGGAAATAGGTGGAGCACCAAATAAGTAATTTACCCTAAACATGCATAACAACTGTACTTTATTGTGGAATTTAAAATCTTAAACGAATAATCTAACTTCTGCTTATATATCACTCGACTGTTAGTTATTTAACACCAATACTAAAATGTTAAGTTTTAGGCATTTAGTTATGGCATTAAACATATATTTTAACATTATTTTTCCTCATTACTAACATTTTTCTCTATTGTCGGTTATTGTTTGCGATGTAACACGTTTTAAATTGTTTAATTTTCTTATTTTCAGTTTGATTTTTTTTCGGAATCAACAAATGTAAATCAATGTTCAATCTTATCTAATTTTGATATGTAATCTTCATCATTTAATCAGTATAAAATTGAGATATACTGTTATTCTCTTCCTTGACCTCCTCACCATTCGAAAATGCTTTGACGTCATTAAATCAATGGAATATGAAAATCTGAATTTAATGAGATTCTGCATAATTGTATTAAAAAATTTAAACGACGCCAAGAAATTAACCATTGAGTGACTTAAATGAATGAAATTAAAAATTCTAATGATCAAATTATATTTTTTTATAATTGAAAGGCCAAAACAATAGCACACTCAAAATTGATAGTTTATTAATTAGTTTTGGATTTAATTCATGGATAATCTAGATTTGGATGTTAATTCAAGAAGAATCCAGATTCTGTTTTTTTTATATTAAAGAAACTGCCACAACAACGAACCTCAAACAACAATGATTTTCAGCTTCTTAAATGTTTCAAGTATCTGTCATAAAAATAATAAAAATCTATTTTTCTTTATCTGCTGATAGGAAAACGGAATAATTAATTTTACTTTTTCACCATTTCTAACTTCAACTGTAAAATATATAACAATAGGACTAAGTTATGAGATTGATAATTTAAAAAGGATAATTTTGATAAACAATTAGGCATGCCATTTTTTTGGGTGAAGTGCATGTTCGGGATTCGTGACTTTCTTTTTCAATAACATTATCTTCAAGATTCGAATTTGAATTATCTCTGTGAAAGAGTAACGTGGCTTGCCATTGCATCTATCCTTGTTGGTAAAATAATTTAAAAAGGATAGTTGTTTGGTACATGTAAACGTAGTCAATTTTTTTTTTTAAAAATTACAAGACGTTTAAAAGCTATCATGTCCTTAATTGATAATTGAAAAATACAATAAATGAAATAAATAACAATTTCTTGATCAATTTAAGGAGTTAAAAAATTCACCACCAATATCAGATAATAATCCATATAGAAATACTAAGTATTTTAAAATACTAAATACAAAGGCATTACTATATATATTTTATATTACTCATATTAAATATGATAATTTATGTTAGATTATACATTGTTTATTTATATTTATATTTATATTGGCAGAACTTAGAGTAAGAGTTTGAAGACACCTTAAATTTTTAAAAATCTTGAAAGATTAAATGATATCATATAATATCAGATAATATATAAACTAAATTTATTTTTTTTTCTGTTTATTTGCTAATGTGAAGGTTGTTAGGAACATGGTGGATTCGCCAACTCGTTCAATAAAAAAAAAGTAATTTTGTGACCAAAGTGAAAACATTTTAGAAATTGGGTGACTATCTGGGACAATTTAGAAAAAGAAAACTCGAAAACCGCGTTCTAATGAAACCGACAAATCGGCGTAAGCTGAGATTAGCTTTATGTTTTGGACATTTTCAAACGTAATATAAAACCAACGGAAAACAACTTTCCAATTCCTCTTTTCCTCTTTGTCTATTTTGTTCCCAAAATGGATTTGGGTTTAGGGTTTAATTCCACTACAGCAATGCCTATTTCATCAAACCATTAACAACTCCGCGATCTGATCGATTCTGTAATTAAACAAAAACCCAAACCCACAGAAATGTCAACATCGTCATCATGCACTCGGCGATCTGCCTCCTCCTCCTCCACTCGGCGATCGCCTTAACAAGCGGCGCACTCATGATGTTCTACATGAAGGAAATGTACGCCTTCATGCACGGGATCGAGACCGCTACCAAACTCCTCGGGTCGACCCCGCACGACCAGCTCTTGATCCGGACCTCCGACTCCTTCTCGGGTCTGCTTTTGTTCGCCATCGGGTTCTTGCTTTTCATGGTCTCGTTTGTTAAGGACAGAGAGTTCCAGTCGTTGTTTGCCAAAGGGTGCACGATTCTGCATGTTTTCGTGGCGTTATGGAGGTTCTGGTTCGAGAGGAGAGTGGAGGATTTGGCTTGGGATTGGCTTAGACAGACAATCGGTGACATTTTGATGGGTTTTTCTTGGGTATTCTTTTTGGTTTGCTCCTGGAGAGAAAAGTATGATTAGATTTCTGTTTGAATTTACATTTTCTTGTTTGCTGCTTTATTTGCTTGAATACTGTATATTTTGTTCAGTTCATGATTTGGGTTCTCTTGAAATGTAGTGTAAGATTATTGGGTATGAATCAGAATTTCAAAAAAGAAAAGAAAAAGAAGAAGGGAAATCATCTTTCTTCTTGATTGAAATGTTGCATATGCTGACTGTAAATCGTTCTTGTTTTTGTTAACAATATCAAATATCAATTACATTTTGAAATGGTGATTTGTGAAATGAAATTCAAGCAAAATCCTTTTGTGAGTATGAAGTAAGAGCCATTGGTCCCATTTTTCCATCATTAATGATGAGCATTTTGGAGGTAAATGAAGAGATTAAGTGTTGAATGCATGGTTGTGGAAGGGGAAATTATTCTACCTGGGTATGAAATAACAGTAATTTAATAAATGTCATTTTTTCTATCATACTTTAGTTATGGATTGTAACTGCTGTATTTTAATTTAGTTTTTTAATTAATTATTTTAATTTGGTTTTTTAATTTTTATATTTCTTTCTAATTTTAAATTGTAAAAATTAGTTATTAAACCGGTTAACTAAAATTTTATTAGTGATATCTTTAATGTCAATAAATTCTAAATTTAGTTTTTTTTTTAATTTGTTCCTTTTGATGATCCTTCGTTGTTAATATTTGATCAAAATTTCACAGCACGTTTACTTTCTTCAAAAGAAATTCAAAAACTGTTATGATTATTAAGCATTTTGGCCAAAAATACGTATTCTATAATTATGTTAGACATACAGGTTAAATATTAAAATTATATATAAAATTTGATCAAAAGATACATAATTTTGATTTTATTACAGTTACGTACGTCAAATTTTAATTTTAATTCAATCATATTTAATTTTTATATTAAATATATATAATTATTTGTATAAATAAAATTTAAACGTAAAATAATGTTATGTCAATATCAATTTTAATAATTTATAAAATTTAAATAAAATTAAAACTTCATGCATAGAATTATACAATCAAAATTCGTGTATAACATTACATATTTGTCTAAAATTTGTGAACTTTTGATATTTATCCTAAATACATATAGTCGAGTTACATAGGGGATTTTATCAATAGCTGAAATGGAACTGCAAACAAGGCGCCGAGTAACACTTTCCAAACATCATAAAATCTCCCATGACTTTCAACCAAGGTCTAAAAATCATTAAACAAAAGAATGTAGAAACCAAGTGCGAAAGCGAATATATAATACGAGCGTATGAGAAATCGACTGATAAGTAGAAACGAGCAAGACACATGAATTAGTACCGGACCACGTCCTGTAGGCAATCGTAAAAGTGAGAAATCTTGATCTTTTCCTTGCCGGAGTAGATTGCCTCTGCTGCTCCACCGTGCTCTCCTTGAGCAGCCATCTCAATCAACATATAAAGCTTCTTGATAGGCATCTAAAAAAAGAGAAAACAGATAACAGTCAATACGATAATAACAATTTTCCGTTGCTTTGTCGGGTACATTTTGTTGCTAAAAAATTGCCTAGACCAATATGTGTGTGAGGGAATAACACGAGCTAGCTTGTGTTGAATGTTCGAAGCACAATAGAACATCAAATTTGCTCACGAGGAAATTCATCGTGGAGATTCATTTATCTAAAGCTCAAAGTCCTAGAGATAATCACAACTTGACACTTGATAGATCGGTCCGCACGTTCATTCATTCACCCACATAGTCACCCCATCTCAATACTCGTTCCACTCCACAAGCGCTTCTAACATGTAGACATGCACATTTATGCTAATACACGTGAAGAGAAGAATAAATGAAACGTCGCGCCTACGAATGAATTAAAAAGAGGCAGACCGTTTTGAAAAGATACGTAGGCAATTCACTCTAGTAAAGATGCAACATGAACACCCACTACGCAGATAAATCATGCTTGCTTAATAAAGATAAAACCTGAGACGACAAAGGCGAGGGGGGGGGGGGGGACTGGGGAGATAATGCAATCTGGAAAATGCCATAAACTCTTGGAGCAAGGTAGCTATATTTAAACTCACATCATTCAGGGCTTCTGCAGCTGCATCGACATCTTCTTCAGCAAATACATTCAGTTGTTTCAAAACCTGCGGTAGAAAAAGAAGATTAAATACATTTAACTCACCAATTAACATGGAATAAGAAAGGAGTCAGCGTTTAAGAGAAGCAAATGTACAATGACAAGCCAAGGAAAGCAAAACAAAATATCATACCCCCTGATGACTTAAAGAACAAAAGAGGCAAACATTATTACCTTCATTGCATCAGCGGTCTTCAATGTAGGAAGATGGTACGTGACAGAGAAAGCATCACAAAGGCCAACTGAATCTAAGAAGCTCACCTCACTAGTTGTCCCAAACACCAGAAGTTTTTTCCCCTGAAAAAAAATAATAAAGAAAGAAGCATTACACATCTAAATAACAATAAACTTAATTCAGATTAAAACAAGATTCTCAATTTACTTGTTTGGAATATGATTTGGTTAACTTATGAATCAAATTTTATCTTTTACAATGTTTAAGCTGTAAGCAGCATGGGACTTCTTAATTGAGAGTGGAGGAGAGAGCAGATATTATTCACCTGGTTCAGTTCTTTTTTTAATTAAAAAATGGAAAAATTATATATTTCTTAAATAAATATTTGGAGTAATTGATCATAACAAAATACAGAGAGATAAAGGACCAAAGAGAAACCTTAGGAGGAAGACGTTTGAGGAGGACCAACAATGTCTGAGAAATTAAATTTGAAAAACAGGGGCCAATAGCAACATACTCCAGTAGCCTGCAACAATAGTTAACCAATTATTTCTTTCAACATTGCACATTTCAAGTTAAATTAGTAGCATAAGTTTCTCGTTCCCCCTACCTTTCTATGTCATCAAGGATGATGATGCTCAAGGGTGACTTGTACGCATCCTCAAATACCTGCCAAAGTACACTAAATTCAAGATGTTCCGACTTTTTCGGATGTAAATTATCCTAGATTGATGTATGATGCACAAATATTCCTAGCCATCAATTTTCAAATGCAAATCAGAATATATTGCGTATGTAAAGAGCTCAGATAAAAGCAATGGTCCAGTTTAGATCAGTGATTTGTTCAGATAAAAGTATTCACATCATCCAGATTTCGAGATATTGGCACCACAAACCTTGACAATATGAGCACATTTTGTACTCTCATGAAGGCCAATCATCGTTTCAGCCGAGACCTATAAAATAATATAAAAGCAAAAATCTTAACAACAAATGGAAGGTTGCAGTACATTCACACATGCAACAGGCCAGGAGCTTACTATCTTGACATATGGAAAATCACTGTCAATGCCAACAGTAGCTGCCAATGCTGTTTTGCCACTGTACAATTCAACTTAGATTCAGTTACAGTTAAAGCTAAAAGATTGTAAAAAAACAAAAAGAAATTCCTGTTACCTACCTCCCACTTGACCCTTCTAGAAGACAAGTAACAAGAGGACTTCCTTTGCTTACTTTCACCTGCTCTACCAGTAGCATGGCTCTCTGATATATATGCTTATGCCGATCACCACAATCCACCATGCCATTAAGTCTAAAATCAGAAATAATTTAGGCGGAGTTACTAAAAGGAAAGATGCAAATCATTGCTGGAAAACTTTAAAAAAATATTTTAATTCCCCAAAAAGCCAACTCAAGGTTCAAGATAAACATTCATATTTCCCAAAGTCAACCCAAAAACAAATATCTTTAATCAAGACAACTAAGAAAATAGAACTAGGATGCAACAAAATAACTAACAGAAGGCTGAAAGCAAAACCTAGGAAATTACAAGTGATGTTCACAGCTTGCATTTTGTTTAGGCAGTGTTCTAAAAAATATTAAACGCTACAAAAGTTTAGGACTCAAAAAATCATTGCCTTCTAAACCTACTACTAGAACATAAGAATGATGAGAATTGAAGCAGAATGCCATCAACACCTTGTAATCAAAGAACTGAAAATTTTAATAATTTGAATAAAAAAAAACACCTGCATCTTTCAAGGTCATCAGTTGAGGCTCCAAATGCAGGGACAATTTCAGAAAGTGCATTGAGAAAATCTTCCATTGTAACTTTAATGTTCTCTTCATCCACTGGTTTGGTAAGATCATCCATACTTACTTGTCTATTCAAAGCAAAAGACACTGCACTTTTCACAACACCTTCAAGCTCTGCTCCACTATAATTCTTTGTACGAGCAGCTGAACACAAAAGAAGTGACTAGAAACTTGTGAGGCCTTCCCAAATGCTGGATACATCTCAAGATCATTGTCAACACAATGTGCATGTTCTTTAGAAAAACAAAGTGCAAAGGTAGGTACATTAAGAAGATATTAATGATAAAGATTTTACTACAAAGTTTAATCATCCAGAGGACCCAGGAGAATATCTCACAATCTATTGAGAACAAAACTAAATAAAAGGTAACTTTAAATACAATCATCATCATCTGTCAGCCAGTGTATCTTTCGGAGCAGATGGAGAGGGGAATAAATGAGCAAAACTTTTACTTTAATAGTTAACAATTTCTAAGCAGTGAAGAAAATACATCCCAGAATCATATATTACTAATAAACATACCAAGTTCTTGAAGGTTAACATCAGGAGCAAGAAAAGAGTTCTCTTTCATCTTGTTTGTGTGGATCTGAAGAATCTGAAAACGACCATTTTCATCCAGAAGACTTATCTCAACTTGAACCTCCAAACGCCCTGGCCTACAGAAGAAAAGAATTCAAATATGTAACCAAGATCAAGACATTTGATACAATAATCAAACTAATCAATCATCGACAAACTGAAAAAACAAAGCTCACAAAGATACAAATAAAATGTTATATAGCTCAACATGCTGACAGCTCATTGCATGTTTATTCCAGATCCTAAGTACACTCTTGATCATAGGCCATCAAATTCTCTATAAAAACCAAGATTTTGCTGTAACTCTAGTACAACTTTGGATAATTTAATGTCTACAATCCACAACAATAAAATGCATCAAAATTTTGTTTCCAGTTAATGGTTGTTAATCAAACTTCTTACTGTAGAGGATGATCTAATGTGACAAAGAAGTAGGCAGATCAATCGGTTTGCTTGGTGTGTGAATGTATATGAGAGAGAAAGATGAATGGAGGAGGGATGGAGCAACCTCAAAAGGGCCACATCAAGTAAATCCTTTCTGTTGGTCATTCCAATAAGCAAAACATTGTTTAGAGACTCCACACCATCTATCTGAAAAGTAAATGAACCCTTAGTTAAAACAATCATATCATTAAGACGTGTTGGCCACGAGAACCCAAGAAACTGGAAACATGCATAAGACAAACAGTACTGATTGTTAAAAGACGGGTATTATCAGGAACTAGTCAATGACCTTGGTAAGAAGCTGGTTCACAATGCTGTCATGAACTCCAGTACCATCCCTAGTTGAGCCTCTTGACTGAAAAATCAAACAAAGTCAAATTATAACATGAAGAAAGTTCAACAATACGAATAAATATCCTTAGTTGATTATCTGGATACTCAATAACATTGAATCTTTCAATGATTTGGCACACAGCCAAAGGGTATAATATGTGACTAGGACACATCACATATTCCTTCATGTATTGATAAATAAGCTGGTCTTTAACTTGAAATAACATTTTTATGAAGATTCCCCTGGTTTTGTTAGCATCTAAGGACAACATGCATATAAATATGCAAGCATACTTGATCCACATCAAAGAATGATTGTAGGACTTAAATAATATCCAGCTCTTTGTCACAGTTTTATCATCCACTGTTTCAATATTTTAAAGAACACTGCAACTGCATACGGAAAGGTACGATATGAAGGATATTAAAAACATCACATAATAAAATTAGGCAAAAGTACTATTGGTCTAGGGATGCGTAGATGTAATATAAAGCAGTATTGTACCTTACAAATAGCATCAATTTCATCAAAAATTATGACATGCAAATCACTGTCATCACCTGAAAAGTCAAAGGACATGATGTTTCACTGTAAAATTAAAAGTGTAACCTGAAAAAATTAAAAACTAGCAAGCACATATCTCTTACCGCGAGTCCTTTGGTCATTCTCAGCATCTGCGAACAGGTCTCTAACATTCTTCTCAGTTTCACCAACAAATTTGCTCAGGACTTCAGGCCCATTAACAATCTAAATAGATACAGCAAGGAAAATACTGCATTATGTCACTTACAGTATTAAGTAACACTCACCATATAGGCAAACATAATAGTTAATCAAGTCAAATGCAGCATCTCTGAAACATGAAGGTAAGTATGCAGCATCAAAATAAGGCAAGAAGACACTATAAAGCAGACCTTTCTAAACGGAAGTTACACACTCATGCAAAAAACCGCAAAAGAAGCATGGAGAAGGCAGAAACTACATGATGAACAAAAACAAGCATGGAGAAGGACACAGAATTTGCATGCCTGCTAAAAGTTTAATCTACATTGTGTCCTTAAACAGCAATCTAAAATGCTATTGACACTAGAACAAGCATGGGATACATATCTTAAAAAATAATGTCTAATTATCTACAAGCAAACTATTACAGGTAATTCAATGTCATATATATTGAGATGAAGCATAGACAAATACATCAATTCCATTCCATCTGAACCATGAATGATCAGAATTATGATCAAAGAATGCCAGGATCAAAATGATAAAAATCATGTTAACTAAAATGGTGACAAAATCCAAACCTTAGGTTCCTTTCCATTCAACATCTTTCCAATTTGACGAGCCATGAGAGTTTTGCCGGTACCAGGAGGTCCAAAAAGTAGCATGCCTTTAACATGCTTAATCCCCAACCTGGAACGTCAAGCATCCCGTCAGAACAAATAAATAGACATCTGATATATAAATATTATGCTTAGAACAATAAGTTATCTTACTTGTTAGTCACATGAGGAGGAAAGACACGAGAGGCAAAAGCTCTTCGAAATATATCAGCAAACTCTGCACCTAAGCCACCAAT
Source organism: Hibiscus mutabilis (assembly GCA_019671005.1). Taxonomy (NCBI): domain Eukaryota; kingdom Viridiplantae; phylum Streptophyta; class Magnoliopsida; order Malvales; family Malvaceae; genus Hibiscus; species Hibiscus mutabilis. The sequence continues at coordinate 12,941,557 of CM033756.1, read as the reverse complement.
ACCAAGTGATTGTAGATTAAACTCTTTGTGCCTAAAGATATTACTACTAGCAGCTTCACGTTGATTGACAACCTGCATCGCAAAACATAATTCAGTGACCCATACAGCTAGTCAAATCAAGTTGATTAAATCAAGTTGATTAAATCAAGGTAACTTGAACTCGGGGTGAGTTTTGGACACAAGTATGTGTATGACATGAGCATGCTCAATCTTTTCTACGTTTTTCATACGTTTAGAGGATCATACACTCGTACCCATATCCAAATGTGTTGAACACAAGTGTTAGATATAAGTAATTTAAAGAAAATAAAGTGTAAGAGCATTTAATTACAATTTTGAAATATAACTGTAATACTACAAATCTAATATCTCTGAATGACTGACATCCTCAGGTCAAATATGCTATTAAGAAGAAATAAGAAAACAACTAATATCAAAAATAATAACCTTTATCCCGCTTGAATTTTGAGCATCAAAGATAAAGTAGGTATCACCAGAAATTATCCCCCTCTCAGGAGCACCAGATGTTTCTTGCCCCTCCAGCTGAGCTTCACTGATTGTAAAATATAGTTATTACCATGATACTCAAATGTAACTTTTTGCCCCACAGTCATAACCTGCAAAAAAGAAACCAGTATTCCATGATTTAAACAAAAATCATTCAATCTTTCATCAATTTGACAGAAAGAAAATTAATGTACACATAAAAAGAAAGGAATTAGCAAACAAGCTCTTTACATGACATATGACAAAAATAAGATGGATAATGTCATCAAGCAAATTATTTTCCTTGTATGAATTGATATAATATAAGAGCAAAAAAAACTGACATGCATTTGAAAAAAAAAATCTCCAACAATCCCTTTGTTCTAAATCAGAGAATTAAGGAAAATAAATATAAATTTAGTCAATCCAAGCCAAACATATAGACAGCAAAGCAACCATAAAATTAAAGTTAGCATTTTACAACAGGCAAATGGCACATAGCCCTACCTGATTGATAAACCTCTTTCTAAGCTGGTTAGCCAGAAGAACAGCATCAACCTAAAAAAATAATAAACAGCATTTAAACCTACCGCCATCCATCCAAGCAATATAATATCATCTAAGATAACAAACATATCATATATTGTATTAATATCTACCTGCTCATTTTTAGTACCCTTCTTCACAAATTCCAACTCAACCCTAAGCAATGCAAGGTTAAAATCTTGAGGAGGAATAAATCTGCATGTTGACGGGGGGGAGGACAATTAGTGACTAGAAATTGTTTGTACATCAAATTTTGAAAGCTAAGGTTAACTAACCTGCTGACTGATACATTGTCACCATTAGAAACTTTTGCAAGCCGGCGATGGATAGCATTGAGAGCAATATATCCATCGTGTATGCTTTCATGAGGTGTATTTATAAATTAAGGTTGGGCCAAAAGGTCAAAACCAAAAAAAATGAAAGGAAAATAATTCGCAGTTCAAATACAAAGAACAACAACTAAAACTAAAAAATAAGTTTACAGATATGAATATTCGATTTCTTTTAGTAATAAAGGGGAAAACAATTTATTAAAAAATCATATTCTAATAAACTGAAACAATTAACAAATGTACATCTCCTAAAATTAACAATCATAATAAACATTGACTAACTTTATGAATTTACATTCAATAATTTCATGAAAATGTGCGTAACAACAAATAATCAACAAAAACAGTGCAGTTTAAATCATGCTAGCCAATCAAAAAAATATATGAACAATTCGACAATGAGTCGTGTAAAAAAGCGGTTAAACTGCAAATAAAGCAAAAAAAGAGATCAAAAAAAGGATATGAGACAGAGAGAACGAAGACATCGCCGATGTTAGCGAGGAAGAGTTTGGAGCCAGGGACGGCGAAGCTTTGAAGATCGGAGGGCGAGCAATAAGCAAGATTAGTCAAGGCGAGATCTGTGGACGGTGTGCTGGTGACAACCTTGGTTGCAACCGCAGTGGATTGCGATCCGAACCGGGCAGCCATTACTTTCTCGTAATGAGATCTGTTGAAGAAATAGAGTTTATTTGCAGAGATAAGAAGAAGAAATGAAAAGGTTTGATCGAAATGAAGGAATTGAAATGCCACGAAAAAACAAAGAAGAGAAAAAAAAATTGGGTATCGCGCAGGGTACAAGTACAATTGGAACAGATGGCTTGAAACAATTGGTTGGGTGATCTTGGCAAGCAAGACCGACTTATGTTTACAAGGGGAAATCAGTTTATTCGACCATATCAATTATTATGTTTAAACCTTAAATATGATATTACTAAATATAACAATTGAAATTGTGAACATAAATAATAAATCAAACACATAAATAACAAAAAATAACATTACATTTAGGGATGGGTAGGTCGGATTTTTGTCCAATCAAAACCCAATCTAACCCCTTTCTTAAAAAAAAGCTAACTCAACTTAACCTTAAAATTATATATTTTAATCCGATCTGAATTATATAAAAATACATTTTTAGGGATTCAATTGTAAAAAATATTAATTTTAAAGATATAGTTATAAAAAATTCAATTTTAAGAACTTAATTGTAAAAAAATTAAATTAATTATAAAAAAAATTAAATAGATGGGTAAAACTTTGATACATAAGCTGTGTAAAATTAATTTTACACAAGCTTGTGTATTTACACTATAAAAAACTCAAATCTTAAATTTCTAACCCTAAAAAACTAAACCCTAAACCTTAAACCCTATCCACTAAATTCTAAACACTAACCTTAAATTCTAAACCCTGCAACTTAAACCCCTAAACTAAAACCCTAACCCCTAAAACTAAAAGGCACGTATAAACTAAAGTTTACACGGCCTCTGTATCAAAGTTTTTTCCTAAATAGATAGTATTATTGCAAATATCCTTAAAAAATATAGAAAAAATTGTACTATTAGCCATGAATTGGGTCGGATACTTTTCACTCTAAACATAAACCCGACTTCACACTCAATAAAAATATGTAATTTAATTGATATTATTTAAATAATTAAATAATATAATTGATAAAATTAAAAGATAAACGATCAAATTAGAACCTATCCGTAATTAAAGTATCAGTTATGTAGTTTCTTAAAAAATATATTTATCATAACCTTTGCTGATTTTATATTTTTACCCCTCATATGAAGCACAATTTTTTGGTACTGTTTTTTTTTTCTAATTAATTACAAAAAGGAGAAGAAAAAAAAATCTAAACCCCATCTTCGTCTAGCTGAAGTGTTAAACCCTAGCTAGCCATCGCCGGTGCCTCCAATCATTTGTCTGCCACGCGACGGCTCTCATTTTTCTAAAAAATCCACTGCCTCTCTCCACCTTCGAAATCCTAACCTCAAAGCCAAATCCGATAATAACCACTCCCAATTTGGAACCCTCATGGTTTACTCCCTTGTCCCACTTTCGCCACTTCTCGTCCAGCAAAAGCGACGACAGCGAGAATGAAGAGGAAGTGGATGAGAGCAGCGATGGAGAAGCGGAGAACGACGAGGTGGCGGCGGATTTGTGCAGAGACTACTCACCTGAGGAGAAGGAAGCTGAGGCCGCAGCTATTGGCTACAAAGTGATGGGCCCGCTCCAGCGGTCCGACCGGGTATTCAAAGACTATGAGCCAGTTTTCGCAGTGGTTCAGGTATTCAATGTTTTGTTTTGGTTTTAAGAATCGAATAATTGGAGCATTGTTAATTTAATTGTCTATTTTGGAAAAGATTGGATCGCATCAGTTTAAGGTGAGCAATGGGGATTCCATTTTCACAGAGGTTGAAATTCTGCAAAGTCAATGACAAGGTAATATGCACATCTTTTACTGTCTATTGATGCATTTTTGAGCATTTTAGATTTTTGATGTCGTCTCCGCCAATTTTAACACACACAAATATTTATAGCAATATTATATGCCATACATTGTTGTTTAATAAGCTAACCATCGAGTTTCTCTTATAATTGAATTCCGACTTCACTAATAAGTGTTTTGTAGAAGGTGATCTTATCTTATCACATTGCGCAGCCAATTTTGTGGGATGAATTCCTTATTATATTTACTAGCTAATGATGATTTCTGAGTTTTCAGTTTCGACTAGTTTAAGAAACTTGCATTAAAAGAAATCATCAATGGTTAGTGTTGCATATTATTATTTTCCCGTCAAATGGAAATTTTGCTGGCATTTTTAATAGAACGAGCGTTGTGCTTCTATAACTGTACATTTGCAGCTGATATTGAACAAGGTTCTCTTGCTGGGCTCACCTACACAAACAATTATTGGAAGGCCTATACTCCCAGATGCAGCTGTTCATGCCGTTGTTGAGGAGCACGTAAGCTTCACTCTGATATTTTTTCACTCTTAAGTGCATATTGCATTTTCTGTGACATAATATTACCTAAATTGCAAAAAAGCTGCCCTTATCCTGAGATGGATATCTTCCTTGTTTTAAGCATCGGGGGTGGACAAGTGAAGAAATTGGACCAAATTTCCACAGTTCCATTCTGCTTCATGGATCATTTGTCTGTATAAACAGTAAATCTTTAGGTCGTGCACATAAATTTATGTATATTTTTATTTTCTTATGTTAGGCATTAGATGCTAAGGTGATTATTTTTAAGAAAAAGAGACAGAAGAATTACCGCCGAACCAAAGGACATCGCCAGGTTTGTCAAGGACCATTTATCTAAATTATTTAATTTGTTTGACCTGACTTTAAAACCCCTTTGTTTGTTGGAACTGACCAAGTTGAGAATAACGGATATACAAGGAATTGAAAAACCAGAAATCAAAACTGAGGGGAAGCCATTGAAAGCAGCTGTTAAGATGCCAGAGAATGTTGCCACTGCTGCTTAAAGATAGATATTCTCCCCCATGGCTTTATTTTGCAAAATAATGGCTACTCGTGTTTTGAATCTTGAGGTAATGCAATCTTTATACTACGGGTGAGTGTCTTTCGTGAATTGATCATTGTACAATTTTTGGACGTCCTGTGAAGCATTGGATTTGTTCACCTTTGCTTTTAAGCTCCAATTCAGAACATTAATATGCATGCTAAATTTTTGTGCCATTGTATTTCTTGTTCCTTTCTTTGTAGTAAAGTAGCCTAGTAAAGTCCACTAACTTTCAGTACACAAAATTTGCTTCTTGGCTATGATTCTTATTTCCAACCTTCTTTTAATTCTTTGAATCTCTTGGATTTGCTTTAAACCTAAGCTACTTGGACTCTAGTGTGAGTGTCAGACACAGTATGTTCAATTTTTGTCAAAGATTTCCATGTAATTGGACCTATGTCCAGATATGCATCGGTCATGTTCGCTGGATATAGGTACTTAAAGAACAATGAACCTGAGTAACATAGCTTGAAACTGCGGTTGTTGAATTAGTTGTTGCAGAGATTGTCTTGTGGGGATGTAATGTAAATTTTTTTGCATTAGCATTTAGTAGCACAGGTCTTTACTGTTTCAACTTATTAGGCCTTTGGCCTGATAGTTCTTTCTATCTAAATGCACAAGCTGCTGAAAATGGCCCATGTTGTCAGGCCCGGGCATAAACAAAAAACAGTATGAGATTCGATATTCAACACATGCTACAACTTATTTATTTTGTTTTATTCAAAAGAAAGGAAGCAAACATATCACATAAAGTACATGGATGCCACTGCTGCACCATATAAAAAAGGTCTGAACCATTATTGTGGCCCCATAAAGTCTTTTATTTCGTTAATCATGTTTCAAAGTTCTTAGTGGCCATTGCTTTTGGGACATCTTTAGATATATAGTCAGGTTTATGTTACAAACATTATCTGAATCTACAGTTTTCCGTGTAAAGCTTTGGATAAGATATAATACAGAGATTCTCTTAGTTAGGCAAATGGGGAAGGTGAAAAAGTTGAGGCTGACTCAATACAAAAGGATTTGAATAGATTAAAATCAAGGGTTTACCGTTTAATTAAGCTTCTAAATTTATGCGTTCATGTTCTACTACATTTTATATAGTTCCATCCTTGTTTCAGGTATCCTTGGGAAGATCCAACTTTTAAGTGAAAAACTCGTATAGGATTATGGTGTTAATATATAGTTAACATGATTGCTAGTTTTTTTTTAATCTAATTATGAATTTCATCCTTTTACTGTACAAAAAACTGAAAAGTTGGTCCCTCAACTTTAAGATGTCAGAATTTGATCATAGTCCTTTATGAAAACTGACAAGTTAGTGTGGTTGTTAGTGAACATATGAACTTGAACTATTAACTCTTGCTAATTGTTGTATATAAATTGTTGATTTACTGTGCATTTAAATGATTGAATTACTTATTTCTGGGTCAATACCCAAAAGTTTAATAATATGACTCGATTGAACTAACTTCTGAGTTCTCTTAGAGAGATCAAATAATGTTTTTAGGGATATGAAGCTGTTTTGAAACATATGGATAGAGATAATGACTGAGCATCTCTTGAACCACCCCAAGAGGCAACAGCCACATGCATACCCCATTCATGGTTGACTTGAGTCGTACGATTCTTTGATTAGGATCATGAAAGATCTTCACTTTTTTGAAATTTTTTGCAATCCAAGTCCGTTGCCTCTTTTGCTCGTGCCATTTTATTTCATTTTTCTTGATCTGAAAATTTGTTTTACTGTTTTGTTTATTTAGGATTGACCTTCAAAACTAACCATACGTCTTCTAAGGATTTGGTTATCGGGCTAGTTGGGCGAGTCTAGTTTGTTGGGATTAAGCTTTTAACAAAATCGACCTAATGTTCTAATATGAATCGTTCTTTAATAAAAAATATATTTTATTTATTCTAAATATCAAATATACAAATCAAATTTTAGTGTGCGTATATATATATATATATTTGAGCAATACATTAGACCAATGGGCCTGTTCGGACTAAATTGAAGTAAAGAAGTTGGAACATAAATCGACCAATATACTAATCTAGTCAAAAGCATGAGTTCTAGCTCACTCCTCTTATCTCTATTCTTTCAATTCCCTCATAAAAACAATGGTATGATATTATACTTGCATGAAAAAAGTTTGAGCTTGAATTTTGAAGACTATTTTTAAGAGAGATAATTATGGTCACTTAAGTAAGGTTAGATGTTCAAATTTTGATGTCCTCATATTGGATCTCCGCAAAATTTGGTCTAAATTAATCGATCAATAAGTGGTTAAAAAAATACCAAAACAAAAGAACCAACAATTTGAAAATGCCAAGAAAATCAACCGATTGAAGGAGAAGAAATGAATCCGTGATACGCTACAGGAACTTTTTCACCTCTGGATTTTCTTCTCTTTTGTTCCAACTGGAACTCTAATCCCAATTTCTTTCTTTCTTTCTTCCTTCCTTCATTGCTTTATTAGTGGCTGCAGGTGGCCATGGAATTTCATTTGTGTGTGTGTGTGTTTTGTTAATGAATATGTGGCTTTTTGCGTGGAAAACCTTTTCATTGCCAATTACCACTTGCCACCTATATATGATCTAATCCTACTACAAATTAATGATTATATAAAATTAACACTTGCCCTTGTCTGAAAAAGCCACTTTCACCTGTGCTCCCACTTTCGTTTTTAAAATATGCTCATGTTAATGGAATCCATAATAATTTCTCCACTTCTTCACATTCTTGAGAGCAGTTCTTGGTTGGCCCCATTTAAATATTCTTTCCAATTTAACTATTCATTTTACTTGGTTCATATGCACCCATGGAAAAGCATATTCCAACTTTTCACTTACATTGTTAACAGTTTATTCCTCCTTTTCCTTGATGAACAGACATTTTCTTATATTTTAAACCTAGTAATAATCTCTATGTTCGATTCTCCTCTTTCAAACTTCCATATCCGACACAGAAATAAGATGGTATAAACCATCAAATATATGATTTTTAAAAAAAAAAAACAAATAATGCCAGACACGTTTGTATTGATCACTCATCCAAATTTGAATAACGCGGAACACTTTTTCCTGTGTTGGATTATTTGAACTAGAGTGCTGTCAACCTTTTACTACTGGAATCCATTCACAGTTTTATGTACCTAAGAAATCCAGGTGCAATTATTAGTCAGTTGGCATCACTTCTTTTATTTCCCTCATCTTTTTTTTTTTCTTCCTAAAATCGCAATTTACAGTGAACCCACTTCAATTAATTCATAACAAATAAACATAACTTTTATATGTTCATGAATTCACACACATATTAGTAGTGACAAATCATTGGAGAAGATTTGAGCAAGCACATTTGGCTGTTGGCTAAGCTTCTCATCTTTATTCCCTTATATCCCCATAGGTTATGGGTTCTATACTTACTAGGAGCACTCCCTTTCCTTCCCTTAAAGTCTCTCCCTTCCCCTTTCCTCTAAATGTGATTAGGATTAGAATTAAGATTTATCAAAAAAAAAATGTTGGAGAAGATTTGTTATCCTTTCTCATTTGATCTTGGCCCTTTTAAGCTAAAAAATAATTTTGGTCAAAAATGTAATACAAACCAACTTTGGTGTAATGGTTGAATATCAATCTACTCAGGTTATAGGTTTGATTCCTTTCGACTCCAATTTATATATATATTTTATTTTTCATCACTAATTTTAAACTTAAAGTTTTGTCAAAAATAAACAAAAATCGGTATATGCATAGTCAAAAGATTAAAAATATATATAATATATATTATCTTATAATCACTTTAAACTGTTCAAAAAAATTATTAAAATTAAAATTCATTATAAAGTGGATTACAAAGAAGACACTTCAAAGGACATCCAAACCAAAATGAAAGTACACTTCTAAGTATAAAGATACTTATCGTTATTCTACAACACGAAGAAATGTAGAAGCCCCAAAATGAATAGAAAATCGAATGTGAATATTAGATATAAAAAAAGAGTATGATTTTGTCTTAATATAAATTTAACCTTTATAATTTAACATAATTTGGTTTCTCTATTTTATGTCCCAAGACAGTTCCAATATATATTTTATAACTGAGGACAAGGCAATATTCGAATCGTAGATAAATGAGTGTCAAATAATTAAATATTATTAATCATTTCAATTTAATTGCTAACATAAATATTTTTGTTTAACTATCGAGTTTCAACTTATTCATTTTCTTTCCAATTTTCTCTTCTATCCTACAACAAAACAAGAGCTGACAAATTGTTGTCCACCAAAAAAGGAGAAAAAATAATTTATATAAAATAAGGCAATGGAAATAAAGAAGACTGGGAACTTGTCATTTTCAACTCAAAATATAGATTTTTAGTAAATGTTTTTGCCTTTCCAACTAGACAATTTAGTTAGTGCTTAAATCACTTGTCTTTAAAAATGTTAACTTTATAATGACCTCTCATTTTGGTTTATAGGTAATCACTCTCAAGAGGAAAAAACCCAATTGATTTGACCAACTTCTAATAGCCCCTAGTTTAAAATAAAAGAGTAAAATCGCATATGTTTATATCATAACATCATTTCAAGAAATATGGATTTGTTTTTTTTTTGTTAGATTTCGTCATAAAATGTTCGTATTTTTTAAATAAACAGACACAATTGTCACTATACGTGTATTAATATAACCTATTATAATTTATAATATACTTATGTTATTTTATATTCAAATGAATGTCAAATATAAATAAATTTAATTTGATATTTTTTTTATATAAGATTACGGATTTGATGATTATGTACAATTTAAGTTATAGTGATGAGAGTCGTCGGAGAATCTTTTGAAGTTTTATCGTGGTAAGAGAGATGAGAAAAATTTTCTTCTCATGGTGTTGGGAAGGCCTTATATAAACAAAGAACTAGTCGCGAGATTCGTTGATTAACTATTGTGCTTTATAAGACTAATAATCAATGATGACACTCAACATACTTATTGTGAGAATTACTTAAAATGTCTAAATTTACAGGGTCAATAATAAATTATATAATTTTAAAGGGCTAAATAATAATTTTAACTTTTTTTGGAAGGAGAGACATGACTTCCGTCGGTCCCTTCTACCTTTCGTCTCTACTTGTTAGGGTCTTGAAATGCCATGTTAGAATGTGATCGAGTGTTCTAGGATGGACTGAAAGTGGAACATATAGGTAACTGATGGCATGTCCATAAAGGAGTGGATCCTTATGTAAGCTAATGAGGTCTTTACCCCTTAAAATATGATAAATTGTTTTTTTTAATTTTTTGAAAATTTTAAAATTTTAACTTGGTCTCTTTTAAAATTTTAAAAATATTATTATATTTATAATTTTTTTAAATATTTTTAATTAAGTTCATTCCTCAAATTTTTAAAATTTATCACTGAAAATTTTAAATTAAATATCTATATTTTTTATAAATTTTGAATGAACCCTCTCAACTTGGATTGCCAAGATCTGCTCCTGCTTGATGACATATATGTTACAACTTGTTATTAATGGACGAGTGATATGAGTTTCAAAGTGGTGCATAGAGCACCCGAATTCGAACTTTGAAGGTGACATTATTAGAATGAAGAGATACGAATTCCGAGCATGAATCATAAATGAGCATTACTATACAGAAAATAATTATAGTTAAAAAACTCAGGAGAGAAATTGACTAGGAAAACAATTAGTCAATTATATTGTGACCAAGATGTCCTCAATATGGTAGCTGACATGTTTAGGACCCCTACAGTCTACAGAAACGTGCACTTAGTTGAAGAACTTGTTCTATATGGACCTGGTATTAAAACTAACTTAACTGAAAATGAACAATCTGAGATTAATAAAGAAACTGACTTAGCACAGTATGAGATTAATGAAGAATCGAACTTAAGATATAATGACTAAAGGTTAAAATTATGATTTTGGGCACTTATACTCTATTGAAATTTGATATTTAGTTTCTATATTTTAATTTAGTATAATTTGATCTATAATTTTTTAAATATCATTAGTTAGTCAGAATTAATGTACACTATTAATTATTCTAATTCAAAATGTTAACATGGATTTTTACTTAAAAACATTTATTCCAACACATAAAAAATACTCATATCATCACGATCATTTAGATTGTGTGTGTTTTTAAAGAAAATCTCACTTCAATATTTTAGTCAAAATAGTTAATGGTATTTTTTGTTTAATCACGGTATTCAATACATTATCGACTAATCTGGTCATATTTTGTAGATGTCTAATATGGGGCTACCCTCTCCCAACCCAATTTTCTTCAATCACAATATCATGATTCGAACCTCTGACTGTATGTAAGAGACCTAACCCCTCATTCCGTTGTGAAATAGTTAACGGTATTAATTATTTAGATTAAAAGTAGAGGAGACAAAAAGTCAAGTTAAAGTAAAGACACTAAATATCAAATTTAACCATAATGGAGGGACTGAACTACAGTTTGATAGCTTCAATTTATGGTTTATATGGATTTGCTTGTGATATGGAAAAAACAAAAGGGGCAACAGTGTCATTTCAACTTCTAATTAAGATTTCGTTGTACTGAGAGTACACAGCAGCATAATACAGATTCCGCTGTATATTCTTTTCTACATTCATTCCGCAAAAATAAATATAAATGAAATCTCCAGTATTCAAAATTTCTCCTCCTAGTGTGAAATGAAACTGTTCTTCTGTGTTACTGTTTCTGCTATATGCTTTCAAGCTCCGTTAATGGCGTAATGATTACCGAGATTCGGAGTGGAAACTAACTTCTCTAGATTTCCCAGCCTTTTTTGTTTTCTTTTCATGCCGTTTTCTTTCTGTTCATATTGGTTGGACGTGTGGAAATAGGAAGAAAAAGCAAAGAAAGAAGGATTTTTCTGAGTTTTGAGTTGGCTCGATCGGTTTATGAGTTGTCGTTTTTCTTTCGTTTGATTCATGGCTTTACTCGTGTTTAGAAGCGGCAAATTGTAAATATCTTTCCCTGCCCCTTGTATTTTTTTTTATCTTTTTATAGAAAGCATGAAGATATATTAGAATTAGAATTAGAATTAGAATTTTCTTTATGGAATTCAAGCTTATCCCTGTAGTTTTATTTGAATAATGGATTTTTTTAAGTTTGAACTGTGTTTTTCCGATTCATTTTTCACTAAGTATCCGTGTTCAACATCCATGAATCATGTGTGACATGATTTCGGCATGTGCCGGAATACGGCCTTTCAAGGATCCTCTAGATTACATAAAAACACTTAGAACTCATACACGTATAGATTAGTCAATAAAAATCCCATTTCTTTTCAGAATTTGCTACTTTAACAATATTTCTTTTCAGTGGTGAAATAGTATACGTAGGTACTAGGTAGTAGGTATAGATGCGATTCCTTTTTAGGTTAACTGTAAACTAACTAAAGGATGATAAAATTTATTGTCTAGTATATTCTTCAATCCACCTTAATATGTTGTTATCAATTTATTTATGCATTTTATATTAAGATAAGAACCTTTTGTATTTGATGGGGAAAAAAAGATTGGATTATTTGAACTGCATGTTGTTTATAATTCCTTTATATCAAAGAATCTTAGGAGATATTTCTGGTTATTGTGAAGGTTTCATGGAGAGAGATTAAATGGCTTAGAGAAGGAGTCCTGAGTCTCGGAAGGAAAAGTCATCGTTCAGATAATTTTCTTCAAGTCATTATTTGATAGGCAGCTTTCCACAGGAAGTAAATAACAAGCTATTGTTTATGTCGGCGGCTGATCTGTTCGTCCAATTTAGTTGAACTCTTCTTGAGATAGATCTGTTGTGTTGCGGGGAACAAAGAAACAGAAAACTTCAGCTTTATGATCCGGGGCGTAGCTCCTTTAGCATCATAGATTTTGTTAGAAACAAACAAGTCTTTCTGATTTTAGAATTTAGATACATATTAATGTGTGAAATTTCAGCTCTGCTGGGCAAATCTTCTTTGGCAAAACTACTACAGTTTCGTTTGGTCGGGTGAACTTCCTAAGGAAGCAGCTTTCGTACTTGTAACTTCATACTAGCCTTCAAATAAGGCACCTCGCAAGTTTACCCTTTTGTGATTTCTGTGGATATCTCCTTTCGAAGTTTCCTCCTGTGCGAACTTCGTCCCATTTGGGCAAATCTTCTTTGGCATTTCGAATCCTTTGTTGGCTCCTTTGTCCCTTTCGGGCACATCTCCTTTGGCATTAGAGTCAAAATATCCTTAGGATATTGTACTCACTATCACTTTCAAACAGTTGAATCAACTGGCAAATTCCATATCCCGCAATTTGCAACAGAGAGGTACAGCATATCCCTGTCTGTATCTTCCTACAGGATTGACTATTGAATTTTCATCTTTACCACAATATCTATAGAGAGTTGAGACTTGAGAGCTTAAGATTAAGCGGGACAGGAACATATTGGTAGCTTCCATTTTTCAGACAAGAGTAGAGTTACTGGTATGCCTTATTACTCTTGCCTTTTTCTACTTTGTTATAGCATTTGTACGAAAACAGAAATGAGATAACAAACCTTCCATGCATCTGCAGGTGCATACGCTATCTTTGTCTACTAAATATCCTGCTCTTCAAGATAACAAACCTTTGGAAGCAAAAGTTACACCACACTTTATATTTTTAATTACTGAGGTCAGTCCTTGCCTGAAAGTGCTTGACTGCAACATTTTTTTATGTTTTTCTTACTGCTAAATTATAACTCTTAATGTTTTGTTAACTAAACTTAATGTACATCTTGTCACACGTGCAAAGAAATGGATTCTCTCTTTACCGATTCAGAATGGGAAACTTTTAGTGAAAGTGGCAGCAGCGAACAAGAACCATTCTATCGAGTCTGGAGGAGAGTATTGGAAAGATTGATGAGTTCCTCTCATTCGAGAGGGGATTTCTTCATGGGGACATTGTGCGCTCTGTAACAGATCCATGTGGGCAGATGGCCAGAGTAACCAACATAAATATGTTTGTGGATCTCGAGAATACTCATGGGAAAATTGTAAAAAATATAAATTCAAAACAACTTTCGAAGATCCGCACCATTTTAGTTGGGGATTTCGTGGTTACTGCAAATTGGATAGGAAGGGTGGTTAAAGTGGTTGACTGTGTCTCTGTCATCTTTGATGATGGATCGAAGTGCGAGGTCACTGCTGTGGATCATGAAAAGCTTGTTCCTATTTCTCCCAACATAATCGATGATGCACAATATCGATATTATCCAGGACAGAGAGTAAAGGTTGTGCCTTCAAAAGTTTCTCGATCAGCTAGATGGTTATGTGGTACTTGGAGTGGAGATCAGGATGAAGGAACCGTTTCTTGTGTCGATGCGGGTTTCGTCTATGTGGACTGGATTTCCTCTGCTCATATTGATTGTGATATATGTGCCTCTCCTCCCTCGCGTTTGCAGAAGGCAAAAGACTTGACTCTGTTGCCATGTTTTCCCCATGCAAATTGGCAATTTGGTGACTGGTGTATGCTTTCTTTGGCTGACGCCAAGGGGGCTACTGAGGAGTTGCACCATGCATCAACTCATGGTATAACTAGAGATTACTTGAAACTTGATAAAGGATTTGAAAGAGGAAACCCAGATTCAAGATTGGAAGAGATCTTTGCAATCATTAAGACAAGGACCAAGGTTGATGTTTTGTGGCAAGATGGCACTTGTGGTTTGGAATTAGATTCACATACCTTACTTCCTGTTGAAGTCGTAAATGCGCATGAATTTTGGCCTCATCAATTTGTCCTGGAAAAGGGAACCATTGGCAATAGTCAAAGATGGGGTGTGGTGTGGATGCTAAAGAACGAACTGTTAACGTACAGTGGAGAGAGATGCACGTGAGTCAAATAAATGGTTTTGATGCTGATCAGACAGAGGAAACTGTTGGTGCTTATGAACTTGTTGAACATCCAGACTACTCTTACTGTTTTGGGGATATTGTGGTTCAGAATCAGTTTAGTGATGGAGCTGACAAAGGTCAAGAAATCTCTGAAAATGGTTTTGGTCCCAAAGCTGGTTCGGAAGAAAAAAACTTGAATTTGGATAAGAATGAGAATCTCAGTACATATTGTTTATCCTGCATCGGCGTTGTCGTTGGGTTTAAAGATTGTGATATGGAGGTGAAGTGGGCTTCTAGTTAACAACAAAGGTTTGCATCTTATATTCGTCATTATTCCATGATTCAAATCATATACATACATGTTTGATTTACGTTAATACCCCAAGTTTCAGGATTCAGCTGCAGTTTTAATTTAGTATTAAGGCCTTTGAATTTATCATTGGATTTTGTCACAGGTTGCTCCATATGAAATTTACCGTGTTGATAAATACGAAGATTCAGCAACAACTCCTGTTCTCTTAGAAGAAAAATACCGAGGCTTTTAATCAAGAGATGTTTGTGCGTGAGATGCAGTCTGATAGCCAGAAAGGAAAGGTAAATGCAACTCTCTCATTTTCGTCTGCATTTTTTAGAACAAGTTTTCTGTCAATTTGTGTATTCTCATATGGTTGTTTGCAGATGCACACACAAATACATGAAAAAAAAAATCGTGTATTATGTCCCTCACTGAACTAAATAACGATTGTGATTCTATTCTCAGGAGTTGTTGAATTTCAATGATGCTGATGCAAGTGGCGAGAAATTCTCATGGGTACCTACTCCCTTCCGTCCTCAAGCTGCTATTGGATTTTTCACAAGCATTACTTCTAGCATCCTTGGATCTCTTGGTTCCAGTTCACTGATTAGCCAAGATTCATCTGGTTGTATTTCTCGCAATGCAAAAGAATATGGCATTCTCCTTGAGGAAGAGGCGTCGGAAACTTGTCATCAGTGTGCTGAACAAAATACGAGCGAGTTGCAGATACTTGAAACAACAAACATAAAACAGGGAGCCGATGAGTTTCAGGAAAACAAAGGTAGAATGTTGCTTAAACCCGGGGAGACTTCCGGAAAATGTAAGCAGTTCGATATGGTCAGTGATTGCTCAGATCACCACTTTCTTGGTGAAAGTAAGGTGTTGGCTGTGTCTCAGGTTCGAAACATGCCTTAGTTGACTGTTAAACATACCATTTGAGTTGCTCACAACAGCCAGATAATCATTTTAGTTTTCCCACTTTCAGGTCAAAAGAAGTTGGCTGAAGAAGGTTCAGCAAGATGGAGTATTCTAGAGAAAAACCTTCCTGGTTAGCACTGCCCTCTGTTTATTCGGTTACTGTTCATTGAACCCTTAAACTTTAAACCAGTTGCTATTTTCTCACAACACTATTGTTTACCTGAGCAGAAACTATCTATGTCCGTGTATATGAGGAAAGGATGGATCTACTACGAGCAGCCCTTATTGGTGCTCCTGGAACACCCTATCATGACGGGCTGTTCTTTTTTGACATTTTTCTCTCTTCGGAGTTCCCGAATGAACCACCAGTAAGTAGATGCTTCTTTCGGAGTGTTCATCTCTTTAATGCCAAGAACTATTTAACTCTTTGATTCATATCTCTTCGTATGCAATAAAGTATTTCCCTTTTGAGGAAAAAAAAGGAGATATGTTTATCAAAATTTTGCAGATAGTGCACTACCATTCAGGCGGGCTTCGCCTCAATCCCAACTTGTATGAATCAGGGAAGGTTTGTTTAAGCCTTCTAAATACGTGGGCAGGTTCAGAAACTGAGGTCTGGAATCCTGGAAAATCCACAATTCTTCAAGTTCTTCTGTCCCTCCAAGCACTTGTGCTTAATGAGAAACCTTATTTCAATGAAGCCGGATACGATAAACAGTTGGGAAGAGCTGAAGGGGAGACGAACTCAGTGAGCTACAACGGAAATGCTTTCCTTGTAACCTGCCCGTCTATGCTTTATATACTCCGGAAGCCGCCCAAGGTAAAATTCCACATTTTAAACCTTTTTTCCACCTCCCCCATTTGCATTTGTTGAATTAATGGAGTTGATACTGATGCTATCTCTTGATTGAATGCCTGCTTCTCTGCTTGATAAGCATTTTTAGACCCTTGTCAAGGAGCACTTCAGTAGACGTGCTGAAACTATTCTTTTGGCTTGTAACGCATACATGGAAGGAGCGCCAGTAGGATTTGCTCTTGCCTGCTGCAGAAATGGGTTTGATGCAAACTTTAAAGGAAGTTCTACTGGGTTCAAAATCATGCTCTCCAAGCTTTTCCCGAAGCTCGTGGATGCTTTTTCAAATCAGGGAATCGATTGCAGCCAATTCCGTGACAAGTGAATGTACAACTGAGATGCTAGTAGGTAAAACACAAATGCACATTACATTACCAAAAGTTGCTATAATGTGAGAACAGCTTCGTGTATTAGTTGTCATCTGAATTCGAGAACGAAAATGGAATAAAGATCCCTGTAAAAGGGAAGCTTTGTATCATATCGGGGTGTGCTCTGCCGAAACATTGCAATGTTTTCTTCTTGTTTAACAGACTTGTGCTATGACCGTATAAAGCTGTTGTTTTCAGACAATAAGATTGTTAAGAAGTGATGATTAGATTTTCTTTCTTAGGAGTTTCCCAATCCCTGGTTCCTATAATGTTTCAGTTTCTATTTGATGTTGAACTACACATTTTCTAGATTATGCATTTGCTATATCCTGTGTTGTTCATCTTGTTACTCGGGAGAAGAAAAAAATGAGAAACCTTCGATATGCTTAGATAAACAGCAGCCAAGTTCATCACCAATAGTCTCGAAAAGAACATGAACCGTCTTTAAAATAATGAAACCGAAGTCTATCACGAACGTTAATCTCCCTATTAGCAATAACGGAGATATGTTTGATGGCTGTATGACAATCCTCGCACATTCGAAGGTTCTTGACAATCCTAATGGGCACACCGGGGCCAGTTTTTAATAAGCCAAATGCTATTGCAAGCTTCTCACTGTGGTACCTAAGGGCATGTTCCCTCTCCTCTTCTTCCACCTTATGCATCACAGACTCGGATGCCGGTATATAGCCGACTTCTCTGCACCTACTCATCAACTCATCCAAATACAGATAAATTTGATTCGTCTCAGGATGAGACTTGTCACCCATGCTAAACAAATAAACCTTCTGATCAACATCTATTGTGCTATAGCCAACTTCCTTCTTCAAGCGATTTCTTATCATTATGTTCTGGACCTTTTCCACCCTATCCATCCTACCCGCCAATGCATATATATTCGAAAGCATTACATACTGTCCCGGGTTTTCTGGCTCGAGACTCAAAAGATGCTCGGCTACTTCTACTCCAAGATCAAAATTCTTATGCATCTTGCAAGCCCCGAGCATTGCAGTCCAAACTGCAGCGGCTGGCTCTTTAGGTATGTCTTTGATAAACTGATACGCTTCGTTCAAGTGTCCGGCACGCCCAAGCATATCCACCAACAAGCCAGATGCTCCATCGATGGCTCCAATCTATATTCTTGCCTCATGCTGGCAAATATCCGACGCCCTTCATTAACGAGTCCTGCGTGAGCACAAGCTGATAAGATCGCGACAAACGTTACAGTATTGGGTTGTGGACCATTGTCCCTCATTTCACTAAAGAGCTCAAGTGCTAGGCTACCATGACCATGCATTCCATACCCTGAAATCATAGCAGTCCAAGCCACAATATTCTTATCTTCCATCGAATCGAAAACTTATCTTGCTTTGATCACATTTCCACACCTCGAATACATATTAATCATCGCAGTACCAAGCACCACATTCAGATCGAAACGGTTTCTAGCAATATAGTAATGCACCCAGCAGCCTAAACCACTTGCACCCACCTGAGCGCAAGTATATAACAAACTAACAAACGTCGTAGAATCCGGCTTAACACCCGAATCTCGCATCAAATGAAACAACACAATCGCTTCTTTTCCAAATCCATTCTGCTCGTATCCCGAAATCATCGAATTCCAAGCTATTACGGTTCTCTCAGGCATTTTATCGAAAACTTTACGGGCAATCCCAACTGGACCAGATTTGGCATAAAAACTCACAAGAGCAGCTTGAACATATGTATCCAAACCGTACCCACAAATCAAAACATGACAATGAATAGTTTTACCGATACTGAAAGTCATTAAATTGGTAGAAGATTTAATCAATGCGGAGAATGTGTAATTTGAAGATGAAATGTTGGCTAATAACATCCGGCGATAGTAAAGAAGGGATTCTTGAGGGAAATTGAATTTAGAGGTTAAGGTGATCAAAGAATGGGAGAGAAAGGTATCTGGTTTGGGGATGGAAAAGAAGAGGCCACGCGTGTAGCTAATGGGAGAGGTAGCGGCATAAGCGAAAGAGAGGAGTTTGGTGATGAGAGATCGGCAGCGACCGGAAACCGTGACGGTGATCCGTGCGTGGACTTGTTGAAGAGGTTTGAGACGTGGGCCGGCTTGAATGATTGCGTGATAGATTGGTGAATGCGTGAGGGTGGCAGTTGATGGCGTTGTTTGGCTTCCACGGAAACTTACCATGAGGAAGAGAGAAAAGGGAAGAAAGAGAGGGAAAATTTCGAGCTTTGAATCAAAGCTACAGTTACATGATTTTGATTGAAAGCGGCTGAAACATATCGAAGAACCGTTGTTTCAACACTCAAACATCAAAAATAAAGGTTTTAATATTTAAAAAATAAGGGTACGGTACATTAGTAAGACAGGTCTCTATTTAGGTTTAAATTTTAAAAATAATATTATTTGGAGTTAAAGTAATAAATTTTGAACATAAATTATAAAATATACTAACTTGATAATATGTTAGGTCTATCAAGCAATGTGAAAAGATTAAATGTACTCTATGATATTAAGTTTTTGACTTTTATTTCAGTTATATATTGATACATGTAAATAATATTTACCAAATCATTCTTTAAAATCTTAAACCTAAATTCCTAAACTTAAAATCATAAACCTTAAACCCTAGACTCTAACTCATAAACTTTAAACTATTAACCTAAACTTTAAATCTTAATACTAACAAACTTGTGTAAACTTTTGTTTATACAAATTTATGTATCAAAGTTTTTTTCCTTTTATTTTAGCTCATTCTTATATATTTCATTCATCTATCTTATTTTGTTGGCATAAAGTCAAAATAGCCCCTTAACGTTTGACTTTTGGGTCACTTTAGCCCATATTCTTTTTCTTGTGCAAACAATCACCTAACGTTTTATTTTCGTTTAAAATTCACCTTCGACAGATGGAAATCGTCAATCAACTAACGGTAACCCCTTCGATGATGTGACATGTTTGTGGCTATGTCATGTGGCACTTTGCTGTCGTTAAATATTTTTTTTTATTTTTTTAAAATAATTAAATTTTTTATTTTTTAAAAATAATTATTTTTTGTATTTTAACCAATCATATGATGTCACGTGCCATTTTGCTGACATAACATTATCTGATTAGTTAAAAATATTTAAAAAGTAAATATTTTTTTTGAAAAATAATTATTTTTTAATATTTTTTAAGAAATTTAATTATTTTTTAATATTTTTAACCAATAAGATAATGTCACATGACACTTTACTGGCGTGGAATCATTTGATTGGTTAAAATATAAAAAAATAATTATTTTTTAATTTT
The DNA here is from genome assembly GCA_019671005.1 of Hibiscus mutabilis. Taxonomy (NCBI): domain Eukaryota; kingdom Viridiplantae; phylum Streptophyta; class Magnoliopsida; order Malvales; family Malvaceae; genus Hibiscus; species Hibiscus mutabilis. The sequence continues at coordinate 12,921,051 of CM033756.1, read as the reverse complement.
TATTTAAAAAAAATTGTGTCACATCAGCAAAGTGTCACATGGGATGTTGACCGTTAATTGACTAACGGTTTTCATCCGCCGATAACAAATTTTAAAAGAAAATAAAAAATTAAAAGGTTGTTTGCACTAAAAAATAAATTAAAGTGATTAAAAGGTATGTTTTTGACTTTTACACCTATTTTGTTTAAAGAACCTTCATTTATCTTAGGATCAGCTACATGAAGCTAATAATTTCAATAAAAAAAACTGCACATTCAGACGCGAAAGTATTATTAAGTTTTCATTTTACATATTGATGTTTAAAAAGTTACTTTATAGTCACTGGCATTATTAATTTATTATAAATAATCATTCTAACGTTACCTATTATTAAGTTGATGATATTCACGTTAACAAAAAAAAATATTCAACTTAGATCATAAATCATAGTTTAATGTAGATTTGATTATAATTTAAAAAAAATGATCCTCAACTTTTATACATCATATCAACTTAATTATAATTCTAAAAATATAAAAAAAATTAAAATTCACAAAATAATAAAGGATGATTTACTAAAAAATTAAAATAAAAAATACATGTTCTTTTTAATCCACCATCCTTTGCAATCTACTTAAAATCAAAACTTATTTTTATTGAATTTTGTTATTAATATTTTTTTATACGAGTTATTCGATTTAGTCAAAGCACATACATTCAATCTTTGAATTTGTTTTTCTCTGACAAAAAGAACAACCAATAAGCTAACGTTTGGTATACTTTTAAGTTAGTTATTCATACATATTCTAAACTCTTTAATAATGGGCATACACCATGTAAACAAAACGATTTGAGCTCGTGTCTTCTAATATCTAATAAAATTTGATTCTTTAAAATGAATGTTAAGAATATGATCGTCAAAAAAGTAACATTACAATGTTTAGTACGCATGTAAAATCATTAATTAAATTCCTAACATATTTAAATTGATATGTTTAGTTCACGTAACACTTTACTAGAGATGTGATGGTAATTCTCAAAAATATCATCATCAAATAAAATACAAATTTCATTAACCCTTTGAAAATGTGGTTGTAGACAAAGCGATTTGAACTCGTGTCTAGTAGGATGAATATCATCTGCTTTTTCACTAAGACATTTGTTGGGTTCATAATATTAGTTTATTTTAAATTAAAATAAACTAATACATTTATCTACATGATTAAATTTTTTATATAAATTGTAATATGTATTTAAATTAGAATATAATTAAAGTTTTTAATTTGACAGTAATTAAATAAATTTAATAATCTTATGATTTTTATTATAAAAAATCGTAGATAAAATATATTTCATGCCAACAACATGAACAGAGATAGATTAACTTGAATTTTTTGTTTCATCACAAATTTTATGCCTTCTATTTTCACGCAAAAATTTTACTATATAAACCCTTTTTATCTATCAAACTAGAATCACATAAGCCTTACTTCTCCCCAAAGATGGCAGCAAATTGGGTGCTCTTACCCTTACTATTCTCACTATGTTTAGCCACTTCCTATGGTAAGAGGATCGGTGTCTCCGTCATGGACGACCGAGTCGAAAATTATGTGTCTCAATCATTAAGTGGTCTCGTGTACGACACCGATCCTGATTTTCCACAGTCAAGAAGCGGTGCAGCGCACAAACACGATCCTGATTATTCATCCCCATTCAATCCTAATCCCCCCGTTGTCGGTATTCCCGGCAGTTGCGGAGGCAGCGGCTCTTGCGGTGGCAACTGCGGATATGGGTGCGACCCTTACGGCCTCCCCTATGAAATAGGGTATAGTTTAGTTGGTCTCAAACAAACGATTAGAGAACTTACCATGAAACTTGAAGCTAATGGTTTATTGGCCCAGCAGAACGCGATGAATATGCAAGCTGTGACACCATAATCGTTATAGATTTATATAAACTATGGGTTCTATCAAAAATAAAAATAATGTAATAATCAGACAGCTTGACATATGTTTGGATTCCAATGTATTAGCTGTTTTTATTGTATGAATAAGAGAAATCAAAATTACGCTTTGATTGAAATAAAAATGGTATTAGGGGAAATATTTAAACTCGCGTTGAGGTTTAATAAAAAAATCATTTATTCCTATAATTTGAGAAATGTTTATTTAATCTTATCAAATACAATACGTAATAAAAAATATATAAACCTCTTACGAATCTAACAAGTGATCCCAGTAAAAAATAGATGATATTCATCGTAAAAGACTCGAGTTCAATTACAATATATGCAACGTATGTATGCATTATCAAATGGTTACAAATATTTATGAATCGATCTTATTTTTATTTAGGTTTAATGCATGTTTTGTCCCCCGTGTTATAAGTGGGAATACCCTCTCAAAAATTTTAGTCGCCGGTTTACGGTATATACTTCCATTCCGTCTATCATGCACCACAATTTATTTTCTACTAAAATATTATGGCTCAATCACGCTTTGTTGTTACGTATAAAGATTTTAAATAACATTGAAAAATCTAAAAACAAAATACAAAATTTTTTGAACAAAATCATAAAAATAAAAAATCCATAGAATGCAAAATTTATAAAAATAAATTTTCATATATATATATATATATCTTTAAACTTATGTTTCTTATTTAAAAATTAATTATACTTGATTTTTTAATCATAAAAATGAAAAATAAAAAACCCAATTTTAATTTTAATTGTAGAGGGTTAAATTTATTAAATTATTTTAAATTGGGACAAAATTAATAGAATGCATAAGTTTTAATAACTAAAAGTGTTATTATACCAAGTTTTTATTTTAATTATAATGATAGAGTGACTTGTTTGTCACAAAATTTTAATTGAATGACTTGTTTATTTCTAAACATATAATTAAGTGACTGAGTTGTTACTTTTAGAAGAAAAGTAGCATGTTTGTTCCTAACCTGTAATTGAGTGGTTGAATTGTTAATTTTAGAAGAAGAATAACGTAGTTATTACTAAACTTATAACTAAGTGACCTCCAATACAATTTACCTTAAAAACAATGAGGAGAAGAATATGTAAAAACCAAAAAATCCTAGTAAAAAAACTAAAATATGAGCTAATGAAAGTTATGTTTTGTTTGCTCTATAAAATCACTAGATGCTAGAGGATCTAGCATGGACATCTTCAAACCGAAGAGTCTGTTTAAACTTATTGTTTTGTCCTGAAAAATAAAGTAATTTGAATTTATTAAGATGACTGAAAAAATTCGGTTTACTCGTTAAAAGTTTAGGTATTAAATATTTTTGTCACTCTTTCGTTAATTTTTTACAGTGTTATGATGTAGACATTGTTAATTGTTTACCGTTATCGTCGACGGCTATAAGTAGCGTCCATTTGATTCCAAATTTCACTAGTCATTTTATCTCGGCCCCCTATGTTCAAATCTGACTTCTATTTTATCGGAAAGTGTCATAAAACCCACAAATCGAGCAAAACTCTTTCAATTTCTCTCTTATCGATCTTCTTCCTCTTTCGTCGGATGGAGCCCGTTTCTCCGTATATTACTTTTCTCGTGCTGATAAAATTTTTCACCGTTAGAATTTTAGAGAAGCTTCTATATTCACCGATAAATAAACGACGTTAAAAAGTTAATAGAGAAGTGAAAAAAAGTTTATGTATAAACTTCAGTGAGTGAATTGAAAGTTTTAAACTTTAGTGATCAAAATAGGTTTGAAATTAAAGTTAAGTGATGATTTACTAAATTTACCCAAAAAATACCTAAACCGTATATATCAAACGGTAAACTACCAAAATACCCTTGATTGCAATTACCTCCGAACCCCAAGCTTTAAAAAACCGAAGTTCCAAGTTTCGTCCGTCGGAGACGACGCGTTTGGAGAAAGGAAAAAAGGAAAGCGAGAAAAAATATGATACCTGAGCAATGGGCATCTCCTTGTGGAAGTCAATGCACTGACAAATACGCCGCTCTCACGCAAATTCCATGTATTACTTCTTCTTCTTTTTTACTAATTTTCTATCGATTTAATAGATCTTAGTATTTTGTTTATTCTTTATAATTGATTGTATTTGAAGCTTCTTCCGTCAAGAACAAGGTTCCATTTAATTCGCTATTTATTTATTATTGTGAATTTTGGTGTTTTATTGCTTTATTAGTACGGATTTAGAGGGATTTCTCCAAATGTTTTTGAATGAATACTCCACCTCCATTGCAAGTTTTGGTTGTTGATTTATGATAATGTGAGCTTTAAATTGGCAATCAGTTTCCCACAATTTATGCACTTGTGTAACGAGGTGTTAAAATTATATTGTTTGCTTGCTTATAAGATGAATTTGGGATTTTCTTCATTTTAATTTCAGTCTATTTTTGAATTATGAGAAATGGTTGATTTATCTGAGAAATATATTTTTATGTCAGCAATCTATGAACGCTACTAACAAATGCAAATTCTTGTAGGGAGAGTGTTCTGCAAAAAAGGGTGCAGTGCGGATGGAGAGACATGGGAAGAATGTAAGCATTTTTGTATTGATTGTTGCTTTTCGTTTAAAAACTGTTGTATGTTTCTTCGAACCTGGTTTAATCACTGCTTTGAAGTCGTTAGTTCGGCTTTCCGGTGATTGGTTCATATTTACGAGGAATTAGTCTCTCTAAATAATGGTCGTTCGATATTGATTACTGTATCAAGCATTTAATATTCAAAGCTGATTATATCTTTATTTTTATGATTATGTGCTTTTTAGGTATATCAGAGTGTGATGAGATATGCTATAAGGATCCTGTATTAAAGGACCAGAAATGGAGTTCTTACATTGATCGCTCCCCTGGGGCTGCCAACTACTCTCAGGTACTTAATCTTGTAGCCATTTTTTATCCCGTTTTCTCACATGTAATGACCCTGTATTTGTCATTTATTTCGTACTTTTTCATTTCTGATATGGTAGAACGGCTGTTTACTCGTATGAGCTGCTTTTTATGTTTAATCTTTACGTTTTTCATGTTTGAAATAATGAACCTCTGAAAGTCTGCTATTACGCAAATTTAGTCAACTTATGTTCTCTTTAGAAATCTAGTGCAGTAATCTAGGAAAAGATTTTAGTACTTTTTGAGCTTGGTGTTCACTTCAGTTATTAAGAGTTGATTTTTTACACTGGTTTACTATTGCTTTTTAGTGTTAGACAGGTTGGGGCTCAACGAACTTAGTCTTTATGTGTATCAAAGGTAATATTCTCCCGTAAGTGGTTTTATGGTGTTCTGGAGTTTATAACCTGTGACGCTGCTTCATTATATTCGAAATGTTCTTGGGATCGCTTTAAATCAAACAAAACCCGATACACACACACACACTTGTAATTATTGCAAAAAAGGGTAAAATCCATTGCAATGGCCTAACTTTCCCAATAGCGCCCCAAGGTACTGTCTCTGTGCTAATAAAGCTAGATCCCCTTGTAGTCTTTGCTTATAGCTTTCTTAATACGGCACTGGCACAGAAATTAAAGGTGGAAGTGCTGTGGTTTGAAGAACATTAATACTCTTATTTTGCTGAGATTCATGTGACTCGGAATGTGTTCTTCAAACATCTCGTGATTCCCAGCTTAAGGATGTATATGCACTGCAATTGGGCAAATTATAGGAATTCGTAATACGGATTAGTGAAATAAGCAATATTTTTGGTAAAATATTATACTATTAAATTCATTGTTGCTTTTTTTTAATCATACAGGAATGCTTCAATGCTTGTGTAGCTGGATGCGGTTATAAGGTTGGTCTGAGATCGCAAAATTTAAAGAACTTATCATTTGCTTTCTTCACCCGCGTTTTATCCACAATCTCATGTTTCTTTACACATTGCAGTTTGAAATATGTAAAGAGAGAGTCGCGCAAGTCAGACCGAGACCATTGCTGCCCAGTCCTCCTACAGTGGTGAAACCGCCACCATCCACTAAACCTGATGAATGTGCCGAAGATGTACCGAGTACATCAGCGTAGCAAGAGGTGAAAAATAAAGTTTGATACAGTCTTTATTAGCTGGATAGCGTAGGAGAGATCCATCATGTTGCTGACATGCTACTATTGATCGATAAAGTTGTGTATGGGGCTGTTTCGGTGAAGAAACATTTTTATTTTCTTTAGTTTGCCCCTCGTCAGTTGCCAGCTTATTTAACCCTTCAAAACATTTATGCTAATTAACATGGGCAGGGTCTGATTTTGCTAATCATGGCACATGGAAAAGCTTTTATTTTAGATTTGATGATTTGGGAATATTCTCATATTCGAAAAAAATTTAAATAAAGTTTAAGTTATGAAATGAAACTTTAGATAACTCAAATTTTTTAGTAACTAGTATATTGGTTTTCAAGTTTGAGTAGAATACTCTTCCTGATATATGTATATCGTGAAGAAATATATATATATATATATATATAGTTCTAGGAAGTTATTTAAATTGGAATCAATTGGTACTATAAATGCTTACAATAAGATTATAACAGAAATTTGAACAAACCAGCTTGACACGAATTTATAAACTCGATTTATAAATAAAATTATAAATAAGACTTGTAAGCTCAAAAATTTTTTAACTCAACTCGATCAAATGTTTACCTCTATTTTGGATGAAACTAATTCTAGTTCCGTTTGGAAACTATAGGAGCCATCATCTCATTGTGACTGATCTTTGTGAATGAAATTTTAGGTATATAACAGATACTGTAGCCTGATGTAAGCTATAAGCCACATCAACAAATTATTTAAACAACTAAAAAGAGTTCCGTCTTATTCTAGATGATTTTTTTTTAGTTTTGTCTCGAAACATTCTACTGTTTTAAAGTGACAGTCCCTATGATAATCCACATATATTTTATGATAATATAGAATTATGTCATATATCGCATCAACAAATAATTTAAAATTATAAAATATTTATATAAATTAAAAAATAATCATAATGCATATACAAACTGTCATGCGAGATTTTACGTCAACAACATTAAATATTTAGTGTTTTACTTGATATTCATGTTTAAAAGTGGTGATTTTACTCTTTTTAGAAGGTTAAGGGCCAAATTTGACTCTTGTTTAAAGATTGATGTTCAAATTTATCTAAAAAAAGGGTCAAACCAATAAAAGTTGTAAATATTGATAACTAAATTTACTATTATACAATTTTATTTTATTTTAAATTTAAATTTAATTTATATATTTTAGTAATTTATTTTTAAAATTACATGTATTTTAGTCTTAATCAATTAGATATCTAAAAAATATTTTTTAGAGCCAATACAAACATCGCGAATTAAAATTACGGCAACCGTAGAGAGCAGTGTAATTTTATATTAATTTATATTGTAAAAAATAATAAATTAAAAATAAATATATAAAATCATATGCAACGTGTCACGGGGCCATTACCCTCTTCCCAAAAGACATGTCTGATAGGATGTGCAGCGCCACCGTATTTATATCCCAAGACCTCCCTTTTACTTTTCGATGTGGGATTAATGACCCCGCCTCTTCTCAGGCGTGACAAACGCATATGGTATTAGAAGCTAGTATAATTAAAACTATTTTAAACTAACAAAATAAGAATATATATATATATATATACTGAAATTAAAAAAGGGAAGTTTCGCATCTAATGAACATTCATTGTAACTTAGTTAAAATCAAGTATTTAAAAAAATAAATTTAAATATTAACCTAATAACATTAATAAAGTATGAGAAAAAAACAGATAATAATAAGAATAATAAAGGCAAACCACACAAGCTATTGGATTATCACAACTTAGTTATGTGATTGGAGTTTCTCCCCAATGTATGCTTGCAACTTCCCATTTTCGCCTGTGAAAATAGGTTATTTCGAATAGACAATAAACGGATGAACATGTCGAAAGAATTGCAGCAAATTCGATATCATTAGCAAGATGACATCGGCAAATGAAAGCTGAAAACACCATGAAAGCACAACCATGCAAGGGGGCAGCCTTGGCCGTCATATCATCAATGTCTTGCTTGTATCTTCAGCGCAAAAGATGATTACTGACAATAACCAAACAATAAATAATAAGTACATCTAAAACTACATAATAGAAATTTGATTCCTCAAGAATGTTACAAACAATACTGAGATAACCTCCTATTGGAACCAAGGGTGGAAGGGGCGAGAGCAAAATAGGAAAGGCCTATTCGGATCTTTTCGAGAACTTCCTCTTCATTCGGCTAAAAGGGCCGACGCTCCGGTCCATAATATACATGTAAATAACCTGGCTCCATGATTTATATGAATCCAAGCCTTCATAATATTCGGGAGCAATCTCCTTCACCTTATGCAGTTTGTTCCCGGGAATCCTTGGGAAATCGTGGTGCTCGTTGTGATAGCCAACGCTCCATGTCATAAGATTCAGGGGACCATAGTAGGAATATGTTTCTTGTTTAGGGTTAAATACGTAATGCTCGGAGATGAAATGGCCAGCCATTGGGTGCATTCCACCACCAACAAATGTTGAAAGGATCAAATAAGCAAAAGATTTCCAGCCCCAAAAGTAAACTAGGATAACATCAAGGGAAACCTGAATAGTTAAGTTGATGAACTCCCAATAGCCAGGGGGCTTCGGTTTGAGAAACATAGGGCGGAGAGCGTAGAAGAAGAGTTGGAAGATGACCCATACAGCTTTCGAGACAGCATTAGTCACAAGATGGGCTTCAGTCTGGCTCGGGACATCCATGTCAATGCCATCTACCCCTTGGAAACGATGATGCTCGAGGTGATACTTCTGGAAAGTGACGGACATTGGCACACCGATAGGGAGATTTGCAAAAATCCCAAGCCAACGGTTGTAAACCGGAGTGGAAAAGGCAAGATTGTGGCTGAGCTCATGGATGGCTAAGAAGAGATTGTGGTTGAGAAAAGAACCAAAGAAATAGGCAATTACCAACATCTTCAGCCAGCCGGCATCACAGAGGATAATAGCAGTACATAGCTGAAGTAAAACAACCACAGTAATCTGCAAATAAAATTCACTTGAAATGATTCTATCTATCATTTCAAAGTTCCTTAAGCTGAAAAGACCAGCAAAAGAGGGAAAACAATAATGACACCAAATAAAATAAATGCTTTTGGTAGGAACTTGATTTCGACTCCAACTAAATTCGATGTGAACCACCACATTTTCAAATGCCAGAGGTATATGAATGGGGGTATCACTCTTACAGATTCTGTAAACCCAAATCTGAGTAACATAACTAAAAAAGACAATAATTGAGCTAAACTAGTTTGACTTAAAACTAGTTTATATTTCTTAACTAGAATACTACTTTATAACCTTAAAAAGATCTTGATGAGTAGAGGCTACAGCACAACTAATCCAAGCAAACTGCAAATAGATATATAAAGCAAAGTCTGCTTATTTGGCATAAAAACATCACTATTCCAGCAAGTTGGCAAAGCAAATGAGATGTAGATCCCACCAAATCTACAACCATTTCAATGAAATAGAACTACCCATGGAATCAAATCGCTTAAAGAGCTTAATCCCAAACAATGTGACTTGAAAGATCCAACTTTTGAGCTAAAAAAAAAAACTCAGAATCAAATGGATTCAGTCCACTTGCATTTGCATCCCCTGGGATCTAAAATGGCAGTAAAAGAAACAAAAAAAAGGAGGGAAATGAATACCTTAAGAAAAGCAAGCGGATCGGGGCCAAAGAGCTCTTTAATTTGAGGGTAGTGAGAGAGGATCTGTCGTCTCCTAGAAGCATGAGGCTCATCTGTGTATGACCAGAAAAAGTCACTAGCCATTAATATCCCTTCTTTATCTTCTCTCTTTCCCCCTCCTTTCCCCATTTCTCTAATCTCTATCTTTCTCTATCAACCGTTCGTTTCCCCTTTCCCGATCTTCTTCCAACAATGCCTTCTTCAGAAATGATTTTGCTTTTTTTAAAGCAAATATAGAAAATAGGGGTGTGTGTATATATATAAGGAAAATATTTCATAAAAAGGTAGTAGAAAAAAATAAAACGGATTTAATTTAGCGTTTAAGTATTTAGTTAAGGTTTAGGGTTAGAATTTAACGTTTAAAGTTTGGAGTAAGAGTTTAATTTTTAGGGTTAAGAATTTAAAATTTAATTTTTAGGGTGAAATTAGACATACTCGTGAAATATTTTTTATCGTAAGTGTATTGAAAAATATCCCTATATAAAATATAGATGAGAAGCTAAAATATAGAAAAATGTTATTCTAACATCGTTAATGGAGAAAATTAGGTTAAATTTTTTATAATTTAATTCGAATTAATCGATTAATATATCAGATATAAATGGTTAAAAAATAGAAAAGGTTTTAACGCATGTAAGGTGTTGATGTAATTGCACGTTTTTTTAATGTAAAAGAATAAAAACCTCAACAAACAGGTTTCAATGTTGGGGACCAAAACGATACCGATCTAACAAAGCCATAAGTTCATCAGGGGGATCATCAAAGAACACCATGGAATACATCTGATCATGCGATATCTTGTCTAGAGCATCTGTCGGCTGGTTCTCTTCTCGGGGTATCTATCGAACTTCCGTCAACCATCCATTGTCACGCAACCTTTGAAACCAACATTGTTGAAAAAAAAGTGTACTAATAAAAAACGTGGAAACAGACACTTCAACTAGTCAGAACCGACAAAAAAAAAATCTCTAACCGACCTCTATTCGTCTATAGAGCATCGTAAGTTTTATTTTTGTATTTTATTTAATCGACGGCAGTGTTAATTTTAATACTAATTATCGATCGCCAAATTTGTTTTTATTTTTATTTTTTCTTGTTTTTAATAAAAATAACTTTATCTTTGTGGCACGTTTTTTTTCTGTTTTTGTGGCACGTTTATCCTTACTTTTTTCTTTTTCTTCAATCGTTTGGTCATTTTTTTATTTTATGTTTTTTTAGATTGGATTTGACGACGTCACGACTGATCAAGATTGCGCTTATTTGTAATCCTGCTGATCTTTTATGTTTTGGACCCTCAGATTGAATTTGGATACGCGATTTGCCCTTGTGGATAGTTTCTTACAACGGTCGGCTCTAATTTGTGGTACTCAGTGGTCTTTCAATAACTTAATCCCCTTTTGTGGTTCGTTTGTTGATGCAATCAAATTTATTCGTGTCTATTTTTCGTTCAAGTCCTTTTGATGAGTTTTTAACCTTTTTCATGTATAGTCATTGTATGAACTAAAGTGTCTAATTTTAAAAAATATTCAAATTTTGTATTTAGTTTACGATGATAGTTGTAAACACTCATTATAATTTTGATTATTTTCTCGTTTAATAAAACTAGTGGCTTTTATTAAAAAAATTAGTCAGAACTAACATATTTTTAATAAAAATTATGTATATTATTAAATAAAAATCTTATAATTAATATTATAACATTTAGCTATACATCTAAAAATTGAAAATAACAAAAAAAGGCTTGTGCACTTATGGTTTACTGCAACTTGTCGCGAGATATGAATCTAAAAGAAATTCACATATTTTTCATTTATTTTCTAGGGTACGCATATAGAAATAATTTATATTTTAATGTTAAAATTTAAAATTTATATGTTAAAACCTAATTTTTTAGTTATATTATCCTAAGCCTAAACTCTAACTTATAAATTTTAAATTCTAACCCTAAATTAAAACACATATACTTGAATCCATAAATTCCAAACCCTAAAAATAATGTTAGAGAAACTTTTTCATTTTCGCGCGTGAGATATTTTCACTTCTTTTCTAAGTTAAAATATATTCTAAATTCTATATATTTAAATTTGAAAGTTGGATATTTTTTATTTTTCTAAATCAAAATATGCTAAGTTTTTTTATTCTTCATAGATTTAAATTTTAATCCATATTTTTCATTTCTCAAGAATTTAACTCCATTTTTTTAAACTAAATTCTAAATCCAATTACTAACATTTTATGTTTTAAAGAAATTCATGTCTATTACAACTTCATTTTTTTAATTATATAATTGCAAGTTAGTATATATTTTTTCACGCAATAAAGATTTTTGTCCCTCAAAACCGATATCCAATAGCCACATGAAGATTTTTATCCCTCCAAACCGATGTTCAATAGCCACGTGAACTTCAATTACATCCAAGATCAGGTCAGATCAGATCTCTAAATAGAGAGTAAAACTTTCCCAAAATTATTTTTTATCCACAATGTCTAAACACAATCACTTTAGAGAAATACTATTCGACCTAGCATAAGTAATAATCAAGATTTAAGAGCTATATGAAATAGAGAGAGAGAGAGAGAGAACCGTTTATTCAGTTCAGATCGCAACTTCAGATACATAATACGTAGAAATGGTACAAATACGACACATTTAATCAATATGAATACGGCGCCGTTTATCATTCAAACAAGAGAACTGTAAAAGACAGAAAATAAACACGGGACAAGGTTTATGCTTAAACCACAGTAACAGAAAACAACTGATCATGTCTTTGACACAATCATGCAACATGTTTAATTGTTCGTCCTGCATTTTCAAGGGATTCAATGCCACAGTAAAAGACTCTTGGAAATGTTTTTTTTTTTTAATTATTGAACCTTAGGCTATACAATCATGTACAATTATACCAAATACTATTAATGGGTTCCTATACGAACTAACCTCGACTTCACCACTGACCCATAATTACTTGGGGAATGGTTTTTCCTCAGGTGAGAGGTGGGAAGAAAGCACTGCAGTACTAGCTGATCTAAATTCGCCAAATCGAGTGATTTGGTTTTTTTGTAATCAAAGAGAAAACGAGCAGTCTATCATCGGACCACCGGGAAGATAATCTAGAATTTACTTATTATATTACCTTAAATGGGAATCATAAGTATAAAAAATGGTATAAGGGACAATCAGTGGCAACTTATCTATATACATGAAAAGCATTCTAAGATTCTCCCTCGTCACTGTGGCCATGTTGATTATATCCCTGCCGTCTGTATAAACCCATAGATCCCCAGAATTAACTCTCTTAAGGTTATCCCGGCAGAAGGGGCATGCATGTGACCTTGCTCGCCTGCAACTCATTGTAACAGATCCTTATTATCATCAAAAACAATCAAATATCTTCCAAGGGAAATAGTGAAGCAGGAAACCAACACTTGTACACTGTCACTTAGACTTAAGTATGAGTGTCCAACACGGACACGTTTAATCTTTTAAAGTTTCTCTGTGTATTTTGTTGGTCTTTGGGAGATTATATGTCTAGATATGCATCTGATACAAAGCAACCGTCATTCCAAAGTTAATACAAATAAGATATCAGATATCTTATTACAGCCAATAATACATTTCAGTTGTTCAGAACTTTGAACCTTCCAGAAAAGGAGACAATTGACAAATCGAGAATTAAGCAAGGACATTTACTGGATTCTTACTCCAGAACACTATCCATGTTAGATTCAACAGCGCTCCCTCATATTTAAAAGTGGAACGAAAAATCATCTTTAGAAACCTCAGACCAGTCAGCATCCCTTTACAGCTGAACCACAAACACTGAGGTACCAGTCTCGGTGTTTTACTTGTGTATTAAAGCAATTTGCCTAACACGAGACACCTTACTGAAGTGATGACATCGGCGGTTTCAAAACCCGATGATTCCTAGATGACAAAATTTATATCTGAAATTTGAAAATAAGTATGATGTTGAAGTAAAGATACTAGATGGAAGACCCAATAACACCCAAAGCATCAGGGGACAACCGGACGACATGCATGGTTCCATCTTACAAAGATGTAAAGAAAACATAATAATCACCATTCTAAATGCTGCATCATCATAAGCTTTTTAGAAAATAAGTTCAAAAGATTCAATTACATCATCATGCTTTAAATAGCATTTGAAGCAACACATCTACCGGTCACTCTACAAATTCTATCCTTCTATGCTCCATCACTTCATGGGTTCCGTTCGTAAAACACATATCAAGCAAGGTTATGAGTGCAAAACAACAAACCTATCAATATCCTAGAGTGGCCAATTCTATGCCATGTATATTTACTGGGGAATCGGGACTGTAGTACTAACGACTCTTGGCGTGTAAAAACGGAACTTTAGAGGATGTATGCATGGCTTATAATATAACAAAAATCTTAGAAAGTGTATGAAGCAAAAGATAGACGGAAAAGGGGATGCAGGGCAGGCGAGAGGAAGAATACCACTCATGGAAACATTTCAAGCACATAGCATGGTTGCAATTTGGCAACACAATTTTACTGTTAATCTCCATGCATATTCCGCATTCTTCTTCTCTTTCAAAATCAACATTATTAAGCTGCCTGTACTCTTCATCTTCTCGTCTTCGGTACCTTTCCATACGCACTGCTTTCTGTTTTTTATCTTCGACATCGGTGACACCACTCTGAAGTTGCAGTAAAGAGGGATAGATAACAGCTGGACATGGTACGAATTCAGAAGCATTGGGATAACTCAAAATAAGAATTACATTCTATAAGTGAACCAGAACACACAGATTGAGGAAGATACCATAGAATTTTCTTATGCTGGATTTCCTTTCATGCGTAGACATGGTGACAGTTCCATCCTCATAAACCTGAAAAAACATGATACAACAGCAAAATCAAAATCAGCTAACACCCCTCATTATGAAACGAGTTAACCTCAAAGTAACGAAATATAACCTTGTAAATTAGTATTCTCGGTAGCTTTCAATAAAACGGTCGCCTCCAGTCATACCCATCTGTGGTAATGCTGACTGTAGAGTTGCTCTTTCTTCCTGCTTATTGGTAAGAGCATTGACAAGAGCCATAACTTGTTCTTCATGCTGTGAAGAAGAACGCCAGTCAAATGGACTCCCATCCATCACATCTAAAATCTTCATTAAATAAGACTTTAGTGTGGTTCGGCTACTTGCGGATTCCTCACTCATCCTAGAAGATAGTTCTTGAAATCCTCAAGTTTCTTGCAGGTCTCTTGGAGTTGATTCTGAGTCTCCAAGATCAAGTCTTCAATCCTTTTGACCAAAGGTGTGACCTGGTCCTTGATTGATTCAATTCGCAGAGCGGTTGCAAGAACATCTTTAGTGATTTGCTCTCGCCTATCGTCATCGTTCTGCTCTTGTTTTGCTGATATAGCAATTTGGTTGCTCAAATTGCTAATCTGCCCTTTAACTCCTTTCATTGCTGACTCAATCTTATGGCAACGATTGACTAAGTCTGCCACTGGAGTAACAAGATCTGAAGAATCAAGCTTGCTGACCTTCTTTGTGATCTTGACAATCATCTCTTTGGTTTCCTCATCAAGCTTTGATGATGAACCGATGATTGAAGTCTTCAGGTTACAGATCTCCTTTCCGTGTTTGACTGAAGCTTCTTGGATTTTTTCCACCTTTGAGGATAGCAACTCAATGAGAGAGTTGTTCCTGTGAAGAATGTCGACAACTGTATTGAGCATACATGGAACAGTCTCATTACTGTACGCATGTAGCACATGTCGGCATTTTCCTTCTTCTGACCCGAAATCACAGAAGTCTGAAGGGATAATAACTTCTGATCCTCTTTGTTGGACTCGTCCTTGAATCCATTGGGCCATGGTCTCGTTCCATTCACTGTAGACCAAAGTGTAGTTATTCGCCATAAACTAGGCTTACTAACTATTTTGGTTACTGTGTGGAAGTTGGGCTAAATCTCCACTTCCTGAGGAATAGCCTCCCCAGTCATCCCCTAATGGGCTCCGTGAACTCTCCTGATACCAAGGATCTTCCTCCTCTTCTAGCTCAGATTTGGCCTGTTGGGCTTGCTGGCCTCTATAGAAGCTAGCCCAAATTGCTGAGTCATCCATGTACTGGAACTCACTGGTAGGGATTACTCTGCCTCGAACCCACTGTTCTGATTGCAGTAAAACCAGGGTGTTTCCCTGAATCCTTCTTGCCATCTTCAGAACATCTGGACTAACAACGTTTTCCATAGCTAACTCTGTTAACCCAATCATGTGGATGTAGTGCTCTGTTGTAACTGAAGTTACTCCCAGTGTAGTCTGAACTCCAAGTTCTCTGAGCACGGCTTCTTCATTCGTTCTGACTACGAATGGGTCGATATGAAGAAAGGCTAATGTGCACCATCTTTCTATGGGAAAGTGACCAAAGATATCCAGTCCCATGTGCATCTTCATTCTCCATAACGAATCATGGTATTGCCGATTTGTGTTGTTGCTACTCATTCTGATACCGTATTCTGGTACCCGTCAGATAGCCAAAGATCGCAATCCATTATCTTGCTACTAGAAATTACATAAGTAATTCCTATAGCCATTTTAACCAATACGGCATGTAACTCGGATATTAAGGTGATCTGCCCAAAGACCTTGAGCTAGGAATGGTTCCCTGTGACGATGGTGACAGTGAGGTGATTACTAGCAGTTTACTGTTGCTCCATGTGACGACGGAAATAAGGGCGTTTGTAGCGATGTTTTTTTTTTCTCGCTAAAAAAGTGCTTATTCACCCCTCGCTAAAAAAAACGGGTGTTTTTTATTTTATTTTTTTATTTAAAAAATGTTGTATTCTGCGTGAAGTTTTATAAAACTCATATTTTATTTAAAAATGGAGTCGCCACCGGCCACTCAAGGTGGACCGGACACAAAAAAAACTCAGAGATTTCAAAATATCGGGTTCGGGAGTCGGTTACGGATGAGGAAGGATTAGCACCCCACACCGCCCAAAATTGGTACTTTAATAATTACCGCTTTATTAATATTAAACTTTCCGGATTAAAGTGACGATTAAATTAAAATTTGTTTATATGTGCGAGTAAATTTTAAATGCCCCTTTATCCGAGAGTAAACTCTCAACCACTATCACTACGCCTGATACTGGCTCCGTTTACGCTCGAATAAAAGGGCACCGCATTGACAAAATATATGTTCGTTATGCAAACTTAAAAAACATGGCAAATATAAATAAATACGTTACGATAAAAATATAAATAAATACTAACATAATAAAATACTAATATAACATAAATAAAATATTAATCTAGAACATACATACATAAATATTAATCTAACTCGTAAATAAAAAATAAATCTAACATAAATAAAATATTAATATAAAACATAAATTTAAAACATAATAAATACTAATCTAAAACATAAATAAACATACAAACTAAAAGCACAATTTTAAATTAATTACTACTTCATTAAATCATAAAAATTACAACATAAATAAAAAAGAAAGAAAATATACCTAACTACGAGTTCGAATGACGAACCCCGATTGGACCCCACCGAGATCTACTACGACCTCTCCAAAAAAATTAACTAAATCGGATCCAAAATAGGACCCCGATCGAACCGGTTAGGACCGAGGACACTGTCCCGATCCTGGGCTAGCCGGGAGCCTAAGCTCCCTTATTTGGCCAGCCCCTACCGATCCATTCTTACCTTTCAATTGCCCCTCCCCCTGCCTCTATTTATAGGCAATTGGGGAGGCAAATGGGTGACGTGGACCACCCAAAAACCATTTAATTTCTTTTTTTTATTATTAATTTTTTATTATTATTAATTTTTTATATTAATAATAATATTATTACAACAATACTAAAAATACTAAAAACCCGGACAAAAATGAGTGATTACAGTTGCCCCTCTTTGCTTGTTATCGTGAAACGAGAACAAAGCAAAGATCAAAAGCACTCATTTTTATCTTATCTGGCTGAACTTCTCTCCTTTTGACACGTGTCTTCTTTCTTTGGTAGATCTTCTTTCTCTTCGGCGCATGTCTTCTTTCTTTTCTTGATTGATCTACATTGTCACTCTAGGGAAACAAAGCCTTAAAAATGAGGGTTGTTTGTTGGGAAAGCCAAACTGAGTTCCACTTGCTACATTATTGATAATAAGCTAATACCTAAAATGAGTTCGACCCGGCTGCAACATCGACGAAGAGGCAGGGTCTACAAAATTCGATCCAGCTGCAACACTAACGAGGAGGCAAGACCGATTGGTGAAAGTTCTGATGTCCGATCTAGCTACAACTCTGACGGAGAGGCAAGATCAGAAAATTGACAACTTTTTCCCTTTTTTTGCTTTTTTGTTTTTTTCTGCTTTTGTTTCTTTTTTCATATTTTTTTCTCTTTTTTTTGATTTTTTCTTACAACATTGATAAAACTTGAAAGTTTGTGAATTTTGACCAAGCTACAACACCGACGAATAGGCATGGTCTAAAGTTAGTAATGTTGATCCAGCTACAACACCGACGAAGAGGCAGGATCAAGAGTTAGTGAATTTGGTCTAGCTACAACACCGACGAAGAGGCAAGATCGGAAGTTAGTAAATTAGGTTCAGCTACAACACCGACGAAGAGGCATAACCGAAAGTTAGATTTGACCAAGCTACAACACCGACGAAGAGGTAAGGTCTGAAGATTTGATCCAGCTACAACCCCAACGAAGAGGCAGGATCGGATAGTTGTTCTTTTCTGTGATCAAGCTACGACTCTGACGAAGAGGCATGATCAGAATTTGGTTGAAAGCTCATTTTTTCATTTTTTTTTCATTTTTTGTTTCTTCCATTTTCTTTTTCTTTTTCTTTTTTTTTTTATTTTTCTTTGAATTTTTCTTCTTTTTTCTTTTTTTTTGATTTGTTTTCTAGCTACAACATTAATAAAGAAAACTTGAAAATCAGTAAAGTTGGATCCATCAACGGAGAAACAGAAATATTAACTCGAACCCTACTACACCAGCAGCGGATAAGTAGGACAGCAGCAACTGGGACCTAGCCACTCCATTAGCGGAGGACTGGATCGGATAATGACGACCTGGAATCGGCTACACCATCAGCGGAGAGCAAGATCTGAGGGCGACAGGAGCTTGGACCCGGCCACTCCATTAGCGGAGGACTGGATTGGACAATGACGACCTGAAACCGGCTACACCATCAACGGAGAGCAGGATTTGAGGGCGACTGCAGCTTGAACCCAGCCACTCCATCAGCGGAGGAATGGATTGGACAATGATGACCTGAAACCAGCTACACCATCAGCGGAGAGCAGGATCTGAGGATGACGGGAGCTTAGACCCGACCACTCTATCAGCGGAGGATTGGATTGGATAATGACGACCTAGAACCGGCTACACCATCAGCGGAGAGCATGACCTGAGGACGACGATAGCTTGGACCCGGCCACTTCATCAGCGGAGAACCAGATTGGACAATGACGACCTGGAACCGGCTACACCACCAGCGGAGAGCAGGATCTGAGGGCGACGGGAGCTTGGACCCGGCCACTCCATCAGCGGAGGACCGGATTGGACAATGACGACCTGGATCCGGCTACACCATCAGCGGAGAGCAAGATTTGAGGACGATGGGAGCTTGGTGTAGCGATGTTTTTTTTTCTCGCTAAAAAAAGATTGTTTTTTATTATTTGTTTTGAAAATATTTTTGGAAAATATTTTATTCTGCGTAGGATTTAGAAAACCCGCATTTTATTTAAAAATTGGAGTCGCCACCGGCCACTCAAGGTGGACCGGACACCGTAGAAAACCAGAGATTTAAAATTGATGGGTTCGGGAGTCGGTTACGGATGGGGAAGGATTAGCACCCCCACACCGCCCAAAATTGGTACTTTAATAATTACCGCTTTATTAATATTAAACTTTCCGGATTAAAGTGACGATTAGATTAAAATTCGGTTATAAGTGCGAGTAAATTTTAAAGGCCCCGTTATTCGAGAGTAAACGTCCAACCACTATCACTACGCCTGATACTGGCCCCGTTTACGCTCGAATAAAAGGGCACCGCATTGACAAAATATATGTTTGTTATGAAAACTTAAAAACACATGGCAAATATGAACAAATATAATGCGATAAAAATATAAACAAATAAGAGCATAATAAAATATTAATCTAACATAAATAAAATACTAATCTAAAACATACATACATACATAACTATTAATTTAACACATAAATAAAAATAAATCTAACATAAATAAAATACTAATCTAAAACATACATACATAAATATTAATCTAACATATAAATAAAAACATATTTAACATAAATAAAATACTAATCTAAAACATACATACATACATAACTATTAACTTAACTTATAAATAAAACATATCTAACATAAATAAAATATTAATATAAAATATAAATTTAAAACATATTAATCTAAAACATAGATAAACATACAAATTAAAAACACAATTTTAAATTAACTACTACTTCATTAAAATATAAAGATTACAACATAAATAAAAAAAGAAAGAAAATATACCTAATTAGGTGTTCGAATGACGAACCCCGACTGGACCCCACCGAGATCTACCACGACCTCTCCAAAAATATTAACTAGATCGGACCTAAAATAGGACCCCGATCGAACCGGTTAGACCGAGGATATTACCCGGTCTGGGCTAGCCGAATTGGCTTTGCCCCGATTCAAATTGCAATTGTTGCAATTGCTCTCGCAATTGCAAATTGCAATTTCCAATTGCTTTTCTCTTTCAATTCCCCGCTGCAATCCTCTATTTATAGGGGATTGGGGGAGGCATGTGGGTGACGTGGACCACCCTAAACCACTCTTTTTTTTTGCTTTGCTTTTTTTTTAAAATTTTATTATTATTATTATTTATATATATTATTACAACAATACTAAAAATATTAAAAACCCCATACAAAAATGAGTGATTACTGATTTGCCTCTTTTGCTTGTTCTTGTGAAACGAGAACAAAGCAAAAGATCAAAAGCACTCATTTTTGTCTTATCTAACTAAACTTCTCTCCCTTTGATCGTCTTTCTTTCTTTGGTAGATCTTTATTCTCTTGGTAGCATGTCTTCTTTCTTGTTTTTTTGTTGATCCACCTTGTCACTCTTGGGAAGCAAAGCCTTCAAAATGGGGGTTGTTTGTTGGGAAAGCCAAACCGAGTTCTACTTGATATATTATTGGTAATAAGCTAATACCTAAATAGATTTCACCCAAATGCAACACCGACGAAGAGAGCAGGTCTACAAAATTTGATCCAATTGCAAACAACACGCGAGAGGAGGCAAGATCGATAGGTAAAAGTTCGATGTCCGATCCAGCTAAACTCGTGAAGAAGAGGCAAGATCGAAAAACCGACAACTGTTCTCTCTTTTTTTTCTCTTTTTTTTCCTTTTTTTTTTCATTATTTTTCTTATTTTCTTTTTTTTTTTTTTTTTTTTTTTTTTTTCTTCTTTTTTTTTCTAAAACTTGAAAGTTGATGAATTTTGACCAAGCTACAACACAATCGAAAGAGGCATGGTCTAGAGTTAGTAATGTTGATCCAGCTACAACACCGACGAAGAGGCAGGATCAAGAGTTAGTGAATTTGGTCTAGCTACAACACCGACGAAGAAGAGGCAAGACCGGGAGTTAGTGAATTTGGTTCAGCTACAACACCGACGAAGGCGAAACCGAAAGTTAGATTTGACCCGGCTACAACACCGACGAAGAGGCAAGGTCCAAGATTTGATCCAACTACGACACCGACGAAGAGGCGGGATCGATAGTTGTTCTTTTTTGTGATCAAGCTACGACTCGGCGAAGAGGCATGATCGTAATTTGGTTGAAAGCTCATTTTTCATTTTTTGATTTTTTTCCTTCTTTTTTTCTTTCTTTTTTCCTTCTTTTTTCCTTCTTTTTCTTTTTTCTTGATTTTTTCCTTTTTTTCTTCTTTTTCTTTTTTCTTGATTTTTTCCTCTTTTTTTTTGAGATACAACATTGATACAACTAGAAAGTTAGTGAATTTTGACCAAGCTACAACACCGACGAGGAGGCATGGTCTAAAGTTAGTAATGTTGATCCAACTACAACACCGACGAAGAGGCAGGATCAAGAGTTAGTGAATTTGGTCTAGCTACAACACCGACGAAAAGGCAAGACCGGAAGTTAGTAAATTTGGTTCAGCTACAACACCGACGAGGAGGCAGAACCGGTAGTTAAATTTGACCAAGCTACAACACCGACGAAGAGGCAAGGTCCGGAGATTTGATCCAGCTATGACACCGAAGAAAAGAGACAGGATCGGATAGTTTTCTTCTTCTTTTTCTTCATTTTTCATTTTTTGCTTTTTTCCATTTTTTTCTTTTCTTTTCTCTCTTTTTTTTCAATTTTTTCCTTTTCTTTTTTTGATTTTTGATTTTTTTTCTTTTTTGGTTTTTCTTTTTCTTTTTTCTTTTACTACCATTAAGATAAAAGGTAAACTCCGAGTAAAATTTAGGTCTAGCTGCAACACCGTCAAGAGGCAAGACTGGATAGGATTTGTTCTCTACACACCACTACCGGAGAGACTAGATCAAGAAAACGTGAGATCCATTACACCACCAACGGAGAGATAGGATCTGGATGGAAATTTTGATTTGCAACACCACCGACGGAGGCAAGATCTTCATTAAGTTGGCATACCACCTCCGACGAGGCATGATTTGCAAGATGTTGGGTATCACGCCAGATTGACAAATGAGATAATTTTTTTGAAAAAATTGCCCGGATTTTCTATCGACTGAGGGCATGATCTAGAAAGAATTTTTGTTGGCATCCGTCACACCATTGTCGGAGGAATCAAATCCTACAAAAGAACAAACATTAGTCAGTAATTGTCAAAGATTTTGTCGCTGATACCTTTTATTTTGGGTGTTTCCATCTTCTTCATGTTTGGCCTCCTCTAAGACTAAGGTTGGTGTCGTGTTGTTGTTGCCCCTACTACTGAAGATGTTCGGTCTTTTTTTGAACCATTTTATATGTACAAGAAAGATTTGCATGAATGTATCTAATTTTATGTCTAAATGCATGTGTCTACCCTAAATGCATGGTGATTTTGGTGTATGCACTTAATCTAAATGTATGACGTTTGCAACAATGGTTTAATGCAAAATGAATGCAATCTAAATGCATGAATGTGATATGATTTTTTTGCCCTCAAAGGGATGCCCGACTCCTCACTGGTCCCGTCAGGATCTTGGTTTTTTGTATGTGACGGTGCCCCAACCTCAACTTGGGTTCGATCAATCATCTGGGTGCATGCCCCAACATTTTATTCATCCCTATGCCATCGTCTGAAACTGTTCTTGAATTTGACACTTTGAGTGTGGATTCTGTTGCCCCCTAGGTTGGGTTTATAAATTGTGTTGGTTCATGGTAGCTTATTATTTTTTGATTGGGTGCAATTTTGCAGACTATGGTCAAAGATGCAAGAGTTTGACTCGGCAATGAAGGCTGGACCTTGGCAAAGAATGCCCCCGGACTAAGACCTTGTTAGAGGCACACTATTTGTAAAAGATGTGGGAGTGCTTTTGGACATGCCCCAAGATCAAACTTTTGTAAGAGGCTTTGTAAGGTGCTAGATCGACCATCTTTGTTGTATTTAATGGGGCAACCCGAGGATTAGTTTTATTATTACAAAATGAATGCATGCAAAATGTGTCCTAAATCGATGCAATGCAAAATTAAGATTGTGATGATGTTGTGCAATGATGCAGGTGAACTCAGTGCGATGAGAATAAAACGAGTACCAAATAAAATGATTAAATAAAACAAATGATAAATATAACAAAAATAGAGTAATAAAAACTGTACATAAACAAGAAACAAGGCACCAGAGCCTAAATAGGGTGACCACTAATCGGACAGAGTTTCACATGGCTCTAAAGGGTTGGCTACTACGGCTCAATATATGCAGTTTTGGTGCTAAGAGGTACCCGAATTGTCCTCGCTGTCCTCTACTAAGAGTAGCAAGGCCCCCGGTCATCACCCATTATAGGCTCCTTTCAACCGGGTTCAATTCAGGGGGACCCATTCGCTTATACCCATAATGAAGGAACGATATCCTCACGAAAGTATAAGGTACTCGAGCCCCAAGGTACTTGCTAGGCCCATACGGAGAACGATATCTCCACGAAAGCATTAGCATTTTCCCCACTTAAAAAAAACAGTTTATATGCCATATTTTAAATGCGTTAAAATAAACGCGCAATTATAACCGAATGTTACTTTAATGGTCACTTTAATCCGGAATTTCCAATATTAGTAAAGCGGTAATTTTTTTAAAAAGCTCGACTCTCATTTGTTTTTGAAAAACAAAAATGTCCCCAGCGGAGTCGCCATCTGTAGCGATGTTTTTTTTTCTCGCTAAAAAAAGATTGTTTTTTATTATTTGTTTTGAAAATATTTTTGGAAAATATTTTATTCTGCGTAGGATTTAGAAAACCCGCATTTTATTTAAAATTTGAGTCGCCACCGCCACTCAAGGTGGACCGGACAATCGTAGAAAACCGAGATTTAAAATTGATGGGTTCGGGAGTCGGTTACGGATGAGGAAGGATTAGCACCCCCACACCGCCCAAAATTGGTACTTTAATAATTACCGCTTTATTAATATTAAACTTTCCGGATTAAAGTGACGATTAGATTAAAATTCGGTTATAAGTGCGAGTAAATTTTAAAGGCCCCGTTATTCGAGAGTAAACGTCCAACCACTATCACTACGCCTGATACTGGCCCCGTTTACGCTCGAATAAAAGGGCACCGCATTGACAAAATATATGTTTGTTATGCAAACTTAAAAACACATGGCAAATATGAACAAATATAATGCGATAAAAATATAAACAAATAAGAGCATAATAAAATATTAATCTAACATAAATAAAATACTAATCTAAAACATACATACATACATAACTATTAATTTAACACATAAATAAAAATAAATCTAACATAAATAAAATACTAATCTAAAACATACATACATAAATATTAATCTAACATATAAATAAAAACATATTTAACATAAATAAAATACTAATCTAAAACATACATACATACATAACTATTAACTTAACTTATAAATAAAACATATCTAACATAAATAAAATATTAATATAAAATATAAAGTTAAAACATATTAATCTAAAACATAGATAAACATACAAATTAAAAACACAATTTTAAATTAACTACTACTTCATTAAAATATAAAAATTACAACATAAATAAAAAAAGAAAGAAAATATACCTAATTAGATGTTCGAATGACGAACCCCGACTGGATCCCACCGAGATCTACCACGACCTCTCCAAAAATATTAACTAGATCGGACCTAAAATAGGACCCCGATCGAACCGGTTAGGACCGAGGATATTACCCCGGTCCTGGGCTAGCCGAATTGGCCTGCCCCCGATTCAAATTGCAATTGTTGCAATTGCTCTGCAATTTGCAATTGCAATTTCCAATTGCTTTTCTCTTTCAATTCCCCGCTGCAATCCTCTATTTATAGGGGATTGGAGGAGGCATGTGGGTGACGTGGACCACCCTAAACCACTCCTTTTTTTTGCTTTGCTTTTTTTTAATTTTATTATTATTATTTATATATATTATTACAACAATACTAAAAATATTAAAAACCCGTACAAAAATGAGTGATTACACTTGGACCCAGCCACTCCATCAGCGGAAGACCGGTTCGGATAATGATGACCTGAAACCGGCTACACCATCAGCAAAGAGCAGGATCAGAGTACGACTACAGCTTGGAGCTAGCAACTCCATCAGCGGAGAGCAAAATTTGATAATAACGACCTGGAACCGGCTACACCATCAGCAGAGAGCAGGATCTGAGGGCGACGAGAGCTAGGACCCGGCCACTCCATCAGCGGAGAGACTAGATCGGGCGATGAAAGTTGATAAATTCATTTTTCAATTTTTGATTTTTTCGACTTTTGATTTTTTTGATTTTTTTCTAATTTTTTCTGATTTTTTTAACTCTATTTTTTTGATAAATTTATTTTTTCTTGAACTATACAAAGAAGTAAGACTCGAGAAAAAATAGGTCTGATTGCACCGTCAGCAGAGAAACAAGACCTGAATAGAAATTCAATCTGCTTGGGGAAATGTTCGGATCTGTTGCACCATCAACGGAGAAACGAGATCTTCAGGATGTCTATATTGTTGCACTATCAGCGGTAAAGCGGAATCTGGAAATTGTTGGCCTATCAACAATGACGAAGGCAAGATCTGAAAAAGTCTACTTCTGCGGCTCTACTAGCGGAGAGGTATGGCCTAAAAATAAAAAAAACATTAATCAGTAAATGTTCGCAAAATTTGTCACTGTTACCTTTTATTGATGTTTCAGCATCCTCTTTGTGTTTGGCCTCCTCTAAGACTAAGGTTGGCTGTCATGTTGTTGCCCCCACGGCTGAGGATGTTCGGTCTCTTTTTGAACCTTTTTGTAAGCAAAAATGCATGAATTTTATGCCTAAATGCATGGTGACTTCGGTGTATACACTGAACATAGATGTGCGCAAAAATGATGAATGCAACTAAATGCATGAATGTGATATGATTTTTCTGGCCCTCAATGGGATGCCCCTGACTCCTCACTGGTCCTGTCAGGATCTTGGTCTTTTGCATATGACGGTGCCCTAACCTCTTCTTAGGTTTGATAATCCATCTGGGTGCATGCCCCAACATTTTGTTCGTTCTTATGCCATCGTCTAAAATTGCTCTTGAAGTTGACACTTTGAGTGTTGATTCTGTTGCCCCCTAAGTTGGGTTCATAAATTGTGTGTTGGCTCATGGCAGCTCATTATTATTATTATTATTATTATTTTGGATTAGGTACAGTTTTGCGAACTGTGGTCAAGGATGTAAAGTTTGACTCGACAATGAAGGTTGGACCTTGGCAAAGAATGTCCCCAGACTGAGGCCTTGTTAGAGGCACAATATTTGTAAAAGATGTAGAGGGCTGCTTTTGGACATGCCCCAAGATCAGGCTCTTGTAAGAGGCTCTGTAAGGTCTAGATCGACCAACTTTGTTGTATTTAATGGGGCAACCCAGGGACTAATTTTGAAATTTCAAAATGTATGCATATGAATGCAAAATGCATGTCTTAGATGTGAAAATACTAATTAAAAATGGTTCTCGTGGCTCAACTTCTAAACTCACGGGATTTATTTGCAACTTTGAATATTACCTTGATATCTAGAGTGATAGATTTTCTCCCGATGATAATTTTTCAAATTGAGAACCAGTCGCGAATCAGCATTTCATGATGGTAAAATGCAGAAACAAAAAATGTTATAATATGTCATACAGTGGATGAGCATATTGAAATTAAAAAAATTAAATGAATAAATTAAAGTAAATAAGGTAAAATGAAAGATTTCTGATTGGGCAAATTGCTTGAACCAACACCTTTGTGTCATGCAAATGTAATGATGTATGCAAAAATGGTAAAACAAAAAAGAGAACGAGTCAGTACCGGATAAGATCAATAACACATAAATAGAAGAATAATTTGGATAAGGTAAACAAACAAAACAACTCTATTTACATCACGTCTAAAACACCTACGTTATCTGCATGGCTCTAAAAGGGTGGGTTTCTATATGTTATCTACATGCAATTTTGGTGCTAAGAGGTACCCAAATTGTCCTTGTTGTCCCCTACTAAGAGTAGCAAGGCCCCCGATCATCACCCATTATAGGCTCCTTTCAACCGAGTTCAACTCAGGGGGACCTATTCGGTTATACCCATACGAAGGAACGATACCCTCACGAAAGTATAAGGTACTCGAGCCCAGAAGGTACTTGCTAGGCCCATACGGGAGAACGATATCTCCAAGAAAGCATTAGATTTTCCCCCACTTAAAAAGCGAGTTTATATGCCATATTTTAAATGCATTAAAACAAACGCGCAATTATAACCGAATGTTAGTTTAATAGTCACTTTAATCCGGAATTTCCGATATTAATAAAGCGGTAATTATTTGAAAAAGCTCGACTCTCATTTGTTTTTGAAAAACAAAAATATCCCCAGCAGAGTCGCCATCTGTAGCGATGTTTTTTTTCTCGCTAAAAAAGTGTTTATTCACCCCTCGCTAAAAAAATGGGTTTTTTTTATTTTGTTTTTTTATTTTGAAAATGTTGTATTCCGCGGAGTTTTATAAAACCCGTATTTTATTTAAAAATGAAGTCGCCACCGGCCACTCAAGGTGGACCGGACACCAAAAAAAATCAGAGATTTCAAAATATCGGATTCGGGAGTCGGTTACGGATGAGGAAGGATTAGCACCCCACACCGCCCAAAATTGGTACTTTAATAATTATCGCTTTATTAATATTAAACTTTCTGGATTAAAGTGACGATTAAATTAAAATTTGGTTATATATGCGAGTAAATTTTAAAGGCCCCTTTATCCGAGAGTAAACGCCCAACCACTATCACTACGCCTGATACTCGCTCCATTTACGCTCGAATAAAAGGGCACCGCATTGACAAAATATATGTCCGTTATGCAAACTTAAAAAACATGGCAAATATAAATAAATACATTGCGATAAAAATATAAATAAATACTAACATAATAAAATACTAATATAACATAAATAAAATACTAATCTAGAACATACATACATAAATATTAATCTAACTCGTAAATAAAAAACAAATCTAACATAAATAAAATATTAATATAAAACATAAATTTAAAACATAATAAATACTAATCTAAAAAATAAATAAACATACAAACTAAAAACACAATTTTAAATTAACTACTACTTCATTAAATTATAAAAATTACAACATAAATAAAAAAGAAAGAAAATATACCTAACTAAGAGTTCGAATGACGAACCCCGACTGGACCCCACCGAGATCTATTACGACCTCTCCAAAAAATTAACTAAATCAAATCCAAAATAAGACCCCGATCGAATCGGTTAGGACCTAGGACACTGTCCCTGTCCTGGGCTAGCCGGAAGCCTAAGCTCCCTTATTTGGCCAGCCCCTGCCGATCCATTCTTGCCTTTCAATTGCCCCTCCCCTGCCTCTATTTATAGGCAATTGGGGAGGCAAATGGGTGACGTGGACCACCCAAAACCCACTTAATTTCTTTTTTTTATTAGTATTAAATTTTTTTTATATTAATAATAATATTATTACAACAATACTAAAAATACTAAAAATTCGGACAAAAATAAGTGATTATAGCGTTGTTTATCATTCAGCTTTAATTCACCCAAAGACCTTAACTGTTTGTTAGCTGGAATTAAAGCTGGAATCCGCCTTGTTAGCTGGAATTAAAGCTGTTGAAGCTCAGTTCAAAGAATTAAAGCAGATCACCTTAATATTAAAGCTGGAACCCGGACAAGAATTAAAGCTGGAATCCACCTTGTTAGCTGCGTCTTTAGTCTCTTTGCTGATCAGCTTTAATTCTTTGAACTGAGCTTCAACAGCTTCAAGCATGTCTTTGTCCAGTTCTGGTTGTTTGGCCGATTCCAGCTTTCTTAACTGTTTTCTGAAATCGTTGAGTTCTTTGAGGATTAATTCTTCCCACTCACCACGTTGCATCTGTAGCATACTCTGATGCTGCTTCAAACGCTCTTCCATACTCAAGAAATATGCTTCCTAGAGAGCCTTCATCTCCTAGACAATTTCGGTATGGTACTTTCTGCTTTGCTGAAACGTATGAACAGCAGTTTCCAATTGTGAAACACTCCGCTCAAGTGGTTCCATGAGTTCAGCTCCTATTTTTGGACTAGGACTGAAACCTTTGCAGAAATTCGGTATCTGCTCGAGAATTTCCTTGCAGATACTTGCACTTGCTAACCTGATAATTATTGCTTCGGCTACCAATCTCTGATCCGTCTTAATCAACCTTGCAATAAAACGGTCGCCTCCAGTCATACCCATCTGTGGTAATGCTGACTGTAGAGTTGCTCTTTCTTCCTGCTTATTGGTAAGAGCATTGACAAAAGCCATAACTTGTTCTTCATGTTGTGAAGAAGAACGACAGTCAAATGGACTCCCATCCATCACATCTAAATTCTTCATTAAATAAGACTTTAGTGTGGTTCGGCTACTTGTGGATTCCTCACTCATCCTAGAAGATAGTTCTTGAAATCCTCAAGTTTCTTGCTCGTCTCTTGGAGTTGATTCTGAGTCTCCAAGATCAAGTCTTCAATCCTTTTGACCAAAGGTGTGACCTGGTCCTTGATTGATTCAATTCGCAGAGCGGTTGCAAGAACATCTTTAGTGATTTGCTCTCGCCTATCGTCATCGTTCTGCTCTTGTTTTGCTGATATAGCAATTTGGTTGCTCAAATTGCTAATCTGCCCTTTAACTCCTTTCATTGCTGACTCAATCTTCTGGCAACGATTGACTAAGTCTGCCATTGGAGTAACAAGATCTGAAGAATCAAGCTTGCTGACCTTCTTTGTGATCTTGACAATCATCTCTTTGGTTTCCTCATCAAGCTTTGATGATGA
This sequence comes from Hibiscus mutabilis, assembly GCA_019671005.1. NCBI lineage: Eukaryota > Viridiplantae > Streptophyta > Magnoliopsida > Malvales > Malvaceae > Hibiscus > Hibiscus mutabilis. Next base: position 12,890,753 of record CM033756.1, on the reverse strand, counting down.
ACCGATGATTGAAGTCTTCAGGTTACGGATCTCCTTTCCGTGTTGGACTGAAGCTTCTTGGATTTTTTCCACCTTCGAGGATAACAACTGAAGGAGACAGTTGTTCCTGTGAAGAATGTCGACAACTGTATTGAGCATACATGGAACAGCCTCATTACTGTAGGCATGTAGCACATGTCGGCATTTTCCTTCTTCTGACCAAAAATATTTTTATTAAAAACTAAAAAATAACAAAGGAAACATCAAAGATCGAATATAAAAATAAAAAAATAAAAAACCCGACAATGACAACCAATGTGAAACTAATGTCACGGTCGACAAAACTAATAAATAAATTACAAAGCAACGAGGCTGCAAACGAAAAAAAAAAAATAGAGGGCACAAGCGGCTAGGTCTACTGTATATCGGTTCCCTTATTTTAATTGCTTACTTTCAGGTTGATTTTCATTTCTGGGTCTCCCTGAATCAATACATCTGAATTATAATAATCAAATATACTTTATTTTTAAATTACGGATTATTCAATGCTACCCTAAGTCATGGTCCTCGTTCGTTCCTGGAAAACTTTTAGCATTCCAGCAAAGGTAACAATTCCGACCAACGTCCGGTCTTCTTCAACAACCCACACATAACTTGCACGGTGTGAGAGTGCCTGAATCATCACCGCCACCATCGAGCTCCACGGGCGACACATAGTGGCCTCCGATCTCCTCACCACCTTCCCCGAATACCCTCCCGACCTCCCCTTCCTCATCCCAACCCTGAACTCCTCGTCCTCAGACGACGAGGAACACGACGACGAAACCGTCGAAATCCCCGAAGAAATCCCTGAATCTTCTTCCATCAATTCCAGGGATTTCACTAGATTCCTCTCTTGCAAGCTCTCTTTCACCAACCGAACCAAATCCTCCGGTGGTCCACCGCAATCGATATAAGCCATCAAATCACCGGCTGAAAGTGTAGCAACGGCCGCCGCAACATCCTCGCCACAAGAATTCAAAGTGAACGGCGAGATTTCTCCAACCAGCTTGCCATCACCGTCGACAACAGAGACCGAAGTTTGCATCTCAAGGGACTGAGAAATCAACGGTAAGGCCGACGAAGCCGGGTCATCGTAATGGACGGTTGTGATGCTGCCGGCATTGATGACGTCCAGGGAGTTGATCGGATTAACAGCGATTTGGCTAAAAAGGCCGATTGCATTCACAATGTAACGAACTATATCTTCCTGAGTTAGCCAACAATATTGGGGGTTATTATGGAAGGTTGGATTCGACAAAGTATTTTGAAGAAGCTTTTTCCTTGAATTCCTGCCGTTGTTCTCCAATGGAATCACCAGATTTTGTGCTCCTTCCAGAATCAAATCTATAGCTTCATCCACACTGACAAGAAAAAAGAAAATTCTGATAATAAATAATACCGAAAAATTACATATTTTATTGTTATATTAATATTGGTAAATAAATAAAACTGTCTTATTAAAAAAGGTTTAATTTAAATATATAAATATAATTAAATTCTTCGAATAAAGTTTAATATAAAAATTGAAAATGTTTAATTGAAATATATAAATTATAAATAAAATAATATAAAAAGTTTTCAAAGTTCTAACTAAAAGCCAAAGTTTTATTTCACAATGTTTATTTTGACAAATTTCCGAACAAGCGGTGCGATAAGAAAATCTGTTTTTAATAAAAATAAATAAATTACATCATAAGTCATTTTGTTATCGTTGTAATAACAAATATGTCATCTAGCTAGACAAATAAAATCACTTTATTATTGGCCAACTGATAAATTATAGGAATATACTCATTATGATTTTAACGTTTCGTTCTAGTAAGCACAATCATTTTACTAATAAAAATTTTAAACATGCAAGGTTAAATTTATTGAATTATTTCAAATTATGACCAAATTAATAGAATGCATAAGTTTTGGAGACTAAAATTATTATTATACAAAATTCTTGTTTCAATTTTAATGACATAGTGACTTGTTTGTCCCAAAATTTTAATTAAGTGACTTATTTGTTTCTAAACCTATAATTGAGCGACTAATTTTCACTTCAAAAGAAAAACTACATGTTTTTTCCCCTAAAGGCTTATATTATAAATAAGTACCTAAAGTATATCAACCTTTTCATTTTGATACCTTATATATTTTTTAGTCAAAATAAGTACTTAAAGTATACTTTCAGTCAAAATAGATACCTAATATATATATATATATATTCATCTAAATTCCTAAAAGTTGACATGTGATATTGATTAAAACATACATTAGGTACCTATTTTGACAAAAATATATTTTAAGTACTTATTCTAACAAAAAAATATTTTAGGCATTTATTTTGACAAAAAATACTTTAAGTACTTAAATAAAAGTTAATATGTTTTAACTAATTATTTGTGAAGTAATTTTTTTCTAAAATCATAATTGAGTGAATGAAATATTACTTTTAAGACATGTTTGTTATAGGTAACAAAGTTATAATAAAAATTACTTGCGGTGTAATTTACCCTAAAAAATCATATTATATAGTATAAATTTTTAAAAAAACCCCGCGTTATTTAAAAGGAGAAAGCCAGCCGAAAATGGGTTGGATTCGAATTATTTTACCATGCAGAGAGAAAATCAAAACGCGTTACTTAAATAAGAAAAAACCGACCTTGCGTTAGGTTCTAAATGACGGACAACGTCCCCTGTTTTCCGAATGAAAACGGAAACCGGAGCTTGAAGAGCAGTTCCAGGGTTCGAAAGCTTTTCTTCCTCGCTTAGGAAACAGATAATATCAACCATGCACACTTTGCCTACGCAACGGCACTCATCAACACCAGCAGTGTTGACCTCGTAGGCGGCAGCTTGCGGTAGCAGACCGTGGTTACAGCTCCAAACACTGACACAGTTATCCCCCGATCTCTTCAACGCCGCCAAGGCGTCGGTAACGGTGGCGGAGATAGAGAGGGGCCGCAGCGGTGGCTTGCCGAGACATAGGTCAGATACCTCACGCGCCAGTAAGGTAGTTGCCATGCAACAATTAAGGTATCAACGAAATGAGGGGTTTAAAAAAAGAAAATGAGAATGGATGTTTCTAGAGGAAACGAAAATGTTATGAAAGGAGCAGAGAGAATCGTGTGTGGTATTTATAGGAAGTTGTTTACCGGGTACAACCGGTCAGCCCGGGTATTATATATGGAAACGGATGGGTCCCAATTTATCAGCGTTTTACACATAGATATATATATTTTTTGAGATAAGAACTTATGCATATATAGTATTTAGCCATGAAGGGCATCCTGCAGCACAATTGACGATATAAATTGTGCCCCAAGTAAACTTGTAGGTTGGTAGATTTGATTTTTTGGGGTTAATTACAGAAACACAAAGTAAGCTTAGCAGCTAAGCTGCTTCTCTTGGAGGACTAATCAGAACTAAAACAGTATGTGGTTATAATCGAACATATCCTCCTCATCTGGTTGTTTTAGTCACCTTTATCTCATGTGATTTTGGTCATGTACAATAGACCTGGTCGTATAAGACCTCAAAAAAAATTGAAGGTGACAAAATAAATTATTCAATATATACACATATAACTATTTTTTTAAAAGAAATTCTTAATCTAAAGTATTAATTGTGGTCGGGGCTGTTCAATTTCGTTATTTTTTGTTTTAACGGATAGTTGATATTGAAAGCGTTGCAAATGATTTTGTCTCAAAATATGCAAGGAGAACATCACTTTTTAAGTGAAAATGTTATATTTTTAAATATTTATAAATCATTTTTATGTTGCTCAATAAAGTAATCTAATAATTTTTTTGTATTAAGAGAACTTTATTTGGGAAAAAATGTATACCACTTTTATATTATAAAATAAAGGCTACATTTTAATAAATTGTACAAGATCTCTTAAATCTTTGAACCGTCCGTGATCTATCTGTCACATAATTTATCTCTCTTTAAACATATTTCACTTTCATTTTTCGGTTTTTGGCCAACAAAAATATGATAGAATCTACTATAATATTTTCGAGTAAGGCCCCGAAAGAACGTTTGAGAATCCTCATAACTTCTAGACCATCAATTTTCACTTTCACTTGACGAAAGCCTAACCTCCTTACATGCGCCAAGGCATCATGCACTGCTCAAAGCTCGGCTATAAGAACCGAGCAGCATCCCAAGCTCCGAGAGAAACCAAAGGACCATGAGGTGGATTGGATTTTTTTTATAAAAAAAATTGATATTGTTGATTTTTAATTTAGTTGATATCTTTATTATTGTTAGAGGTGTACAAAATCTGGTCCAATTAATCATTACCAAATTATTTTGGTTAACCAATATGATTCTATATCAATTTATAGTGATTAAGTACTTGTTAATTATATTTATAATCTTAAAAAATAAAATATACATTTTTATATTAAATATCTATATAAATGTTTCCTCATATTTGAATTTATCATGTGAATCCTTAGTTAAATTTAATTAAGAAACAAACAAGGGTGATTGTTATTATTATTTGGCCAACTTGGTTTTTAATTTTGATTAACATTGCCAACTTGTTATATATATATATATATATATATAGTTTTTGACGGCTAAAACCAAGTGTAAAACCAGCTTGTAAAAGTTGTATGTTCTCCTTCTTCTAGCATATTATATAAATTTCAATGTCATATTAAATTAATTTCACCAAAAACTAAATTTTGATAAATAGGAGGATATTGAGTGTCTAAACATATTAGATCTCACTTTTCTTATATGTGACATTGACTACAATGTCAGTTAAATTAAATTCATCCGTTGAGCTGTAATTTTTAAATATAAGCAGTTAAACATTATTTTAGAGAAAATGACCCTATATAAATTAGTTAAACCTATACAATTAAACATTATTTAAGAGAAAAAAAATGACCCGAGTTCAATCGCAATGTCTGCAAGGTGTGTGTTTCGTCAAAAAGTGAAGAATATGTATAAACAGATACCACCTTATAATCATCTTTAGACTATTAAAAAAACAAAATTATTGTCACATGAGTTGATGTTCTCAAAATTTATTCAAGCGTTCTACACAAATAAATCATCTTCAACAACATTTTCAAACATAAAAAAAAAAACATGTTTAAATATTCTTACCGATTTAGTGAGGAAAATAATAAATGGTGTTAAAGAAGTGAGCTTGACCCTATTAATGTGGAGAATAATAGAAATGGATCCCATCCCAGACATTTTAAAGGTCTTATTTGGCCTCTCTCAACACCATAGAATGTACCTACCTCAACCACTCCTCGATTTAATTATATCCCTGCTCAAGTTATCATTATTAATGGGATTGCAGTTATTCTTAAATATGTTGTTAATATAGTTATTCTTATATCATATATATTTATACAAAAAGAATCGTATATTTATATTTAATAATAATAAAATAAAGAACTCGAGGAGTTGGTCAAGGTAGAAAAGAGGTGATGCTCTCTTCCTAGCACATCCGGATTCGAGCAGTTTTGTGCGCAAAGTGTTTGAGGTTTATCAAAGACTAAAAATAGAACATATACTACCATATGACCATATTATTTCGGTCAATGAGATGTTGACATGTCACAAAGACTTAGATACTTATTTTGATCAAAAAATAATTTAGGGACTAAAAGTAAAAATGACATAGTTTAGATGCTTATTTTGACTAGAAAATAGTTTAGACACTTAAAATAATAAAAAATAATAATTGATATACTTACTTTGACTAAAAAATAATTTAGAGACTACAAATATAAAAGTCATAATTTAAGGACTAATTTTTCGTTTAAACCTACGATATATTACAAATGATATAATAAAATATTAAGATTATAGAAATTATTACAAATGGCCAAATTTAAAAGGAAATCTCCTTTGAGTTTCAAAATAATATATTGTTGTAATTATGACGTTGTACTGAAATTCAGATAATAAAAAATAAAAAATAATTTGTTGCAGTAATTGCTATGAGATATTGAAACAAGTAATATATTGTAGTAATTTGTATTATGTTCTCTAATAATGTATGGGAAAATATCCTTTAATTTTAGGGGTTAAATATTTAATTTAGTGTTTATATTTATGGGTGATTAAAATTTAGGGTTTAGAGTCTGGGTTTTAAGGTAATATGATAGGGATTTAAGTTTTAACATATAAATATTAAATTTTAACCCTAAACCCTAAATTCAAACCACAATCCCTTAGTTCTAGGCACATAAACCTAAACCTTAAACTATAAACCCTAAACTAGATCTATATCCCCTAAAATTAGGGTACTTGTTGAAACCAAAAAAAAAATCACCGCCAGTACATGATATAATTATCCGTAATGTATCGTAGAAATTACAAAAATATATTAAAATTTTGATAATATAAAACGGTAAATTTAATATGTTATAATAATTGCTATAATATTTTGTTTTTATAATATATTGTAATAATTACTAACATTTTATAATAATTTATAATATCTTGTAGTAGACGATATTTTGTTTTTTCTTTTGTTTAACCAACTATGTTTATTTCATTGGCTGACTAATTCGGATCGAGTATTACAGAGGTCTATTATGAGGCTATTCTCCCAACACAATTTTCTCCATTTACAATGTTAGGATTTAAACCTCTTACCTTGCTTAAAAAATCTAATTTTATATTGTAAAATAATTCATAAATAGTTCCTTTAAACTTCCAAATTAAGCACAACCAAGGGCTCGCCCAATTACGGTAGATCCTTTCGATCAGATTTATCATCTCATCGCACGTTATATAGTCATGGTTTTACGTTAAAGAGTGGGAACTTTTATATTTAGTAAAAATATTTGAAAGTTTAAAAATTTTAGGGATGCAAAATTAGATTATCAATATAAAATATAAGTTTTCTTTTAAATTAATACCATAGTTTAAAATTTTTTAGAGGTACAATTATCCCAACACTCCCCTCGATTCATCCTTGCACATAGCCCTTATGACTCTGTCACCACCTGCATTAATAGTAGGTCCATTTTCATCATAGGGTAACTCATTTACATCCTATTATATCTTAAAAAGAGACTTTATGACTATAGTTAGTGGGTCTCACACTCAATTCGCTGCTTAAATAAAGGCAATGAATGTGAGAAGAAAGAAGGGTTAGGGCAATGAATGAGCATTTTCTGAAGATACTATCAATGCTTCAAAAGCCCAGTGACTGTGAAGTTCAATCACAGCCACAACCTGCGATCCTGATGCCTTTCTGGCTCACTACTGCCCATTCACTCTTGCTCTTCCTATTGTATTACAATGCACCCCACACTTTGCTTTCTACATTCTGTATTTTAAAATTTGAGTTTTGTATTTTGATCATGTAAAGTCCAATTTGAAATGAAAAGCTAATTAATTAACATCATTTAACTTGATTAAGCCCATTTGTTTAGAAAATTATGACTCTGATACCAGCAAATTCTGAAGACATGTCATTGCAGTGTTTTAATTTTGGAAGAAGAGAGGTTGTTCAGAATCGGTATGAAATTTAATGTCAACTAAAATTTGAGTGATATCTACATTAATTAAAAATAAAAATGATATTAAAATTACGAGTCACATGCAGGGACGGTGTAAAAGAATGGTTCATGGGGACGAGTAGTACCAAATAACTTAGCATTATGAATCACATCCGAAATCAACCTTGGTGTTGTGGAATAGACGAAAATTCAAACCAAGGAGACCACAAACAGTTTAAATGGTTAGCTTGGTCGTTTTTTTTAAATGATTTAACCAATCATAATTTATGAAAATCAAACCGACCAGCTTGCATGTACAAAATCGAACCAACATAATTTCGATCGACTCGGTTGGTTTAGCCAATTATCCAAACTAGGATTTTTGACAATCGATTATGTTCACAAGTTCAAAACAACCAACCAAAATTCTTTGTTTTGGTGATAATGACCTTGGTAGTGTGACGGAGGAGGTTGGACTGTCTTCTTCATGTTCAAAGGTATATTCATAAATAAAATGTTAGAACCGACAAATTTGCATGGTCCAGACTCCAATTTCGTAATGTTAGAAACATGTTGCAATAATCATTTGATAAACCCAACTTTTTCCCTAACCACTTCCACTTCAAGTTAAACAAGTACAACATCATAAAGCTTGCTAGTATCCAAAGTATATATGACAATGGAAAAACATGGCGCAGATTAAAATTTGACCCTCTTAAGAGATCGAAACAGATGTCAGGGAGGCCAGCCACCCGCCCTTTGCAACAGCAATTCGACAGTTGCAACGAATTAAGCTTGCTACTTTGTCCCTGTTCGATCTAATCAATGCCAATGACACTTACACACTGAAGCATCTTTTGCTCAGTCAGTTGAGAGATGATTCCTTCAGCAAGCCTTAACAATCGAAAACTATTTGATAAATCAATCAGACTCCACAAAGATCTGCGATGCAGTGAAAAGAATTAAGCAGAACCGACATTTATCTATTCGAGATGCCATGTAAGCATGTTATCTGTTTGGTAAAATCAAGAAATATAATACCAACCTCCACATCTGGCAATGGGTCAAAAGTTTTCTTCTCTCTTGTGTCGGACACTGTAATTCCGCTAATTTTCTGGACTCCTAGTTTAGTTGCAATCAAGTTCTGCAAATGTAAAGCGAGTTAATTACAAATGAAGCAAAAACATCAATATGTAGTTGCAGAAGGAATAGCAGCAGAATCTATGAACATATATCAAACTGTCCATGGCAATCAATACAAGGGGAAGAATAAGTAACCACATTCGATAGTAAATGATTGCATGTTGAAGTTCAGGCCAGACTCCAGAGCCAAAACTAAAACCACCAGATTGAAAATGTATGGTCCAGAAATTTTATTCATACCAGATGGAAATCACTGGAACCAAATGCTCCCACTTGTGGCAATACCTACACAGTGTAAAATTTTTATTAACTATTTTTCTTTAAAAAATAACTTTTATATGCTATACAGAAAAGAAAAAAAAACTACTACAAATATTTATTTGTCACTGAAGTAATAATAATCTTATTAGAAGACAAACCAAAAAATTAATTGGAGTCATGCTTGAGGTTCAAAATGGCACAAGTCATGCATCAACCAACCACTTCAGAACCGTTACAAATTGTGAAAGGAAATGAAAACAGCGATATCAAAGACCAGAACCAGAATCTTTATTTTATGTGTTGATGGGTTAGGCTGAAGTGATTCTCAGCTACCATGACATAATTACACAATGAATTTCCATTACGCCTTTAGCTTTACTACACAAATCCCACCAAACAGCCAGATCGTTTTAGATGCCACCAACCACATGTTCATCAAGAAGCTCTAAGAATGCTTGTTTCAAACAAATGCCTACCAACCATTCATGAATGCCTTTAATGGTGTGACATGTCACTTTATTGGCCGCCTACCACAAATCTCTTTTATGAAGAACTTTTAAGAATACAAGATCCAGGCCAATTCTAACTTCTTACTTTCTAATTCTACCTCTCTCTAGAGGAAAGCTTTACGTATATAAGCCACCAAAATACGTTATAATAGTTTGGGACAAAAAAGGTAAAATAACATTGGTAGTCAACTAAATCAATTACCATCGTCTGAAACCCGTTAATCACAACATTCTTCTCCCCGTGTACACTATTTTGTGATAACCAGACCTCAAATGGGCCCAACTCTCTGTCTGTATGGTTCATGAGATTCAGATGTACCTGCAAGTGGCTATTAAGTCAATGAACTTATTCAAAGACTCTTAAAAAGGAAGTCAAAGACTTAGAAGCAAAGCGAAAAATTCTAGGCAGAAAAAAAAAACATAACAGCAGGGATCTTAAGTTTTATCATAAGGATGAAAAAGAATTTCTTAAAAGATTTTGTCATAATGCGAAACAAAATGCATGTAGTAAAACATACCAAAAAGGACTTATCCAAATTAATTAGAGATGGGATCTCCAGAATTTGCAACTCAATCTCTTTGCGATTGATCGGCTGAAAAAGAGGAAATGCATATCAGAATCGGTTTTGATTATTCCTTGTTAATTTTTTCTATTGAAAGTTATGCAGATCTCAAACTTGCAAAATAAACAGAACACAGAGAATTCAACAGTGTTTTCCTTTTCCTTTTAAGAAAAAGAGAGATGATTTTTTTGTTTCAGTATAGTACAGATTTCACAAAAGACAGGACAAAATTTTGTCTTCTAAAGTTGTAAAAATGCTTAACTTACTGTGCCAAGAATTTGCTGGGTTTGCAAGCGGCCAGGTTCACCTAAATTTGTACGCCATGTTATCTGAAGTTTACCAAGAATATTAGTTCCCTCTACCTTCATTTGTGCAGAGTCAGGTGAAGCCAATTTCAATTCATAAAGGTAATTGTGAATTCCCCCGCCAGATCTGATAAGAATAGGTGCCTTAAATACCTCTCTGCCACAAAAATGATTATCAGTTTTAGTTAAATAAAAAAACAGAATTCAGAACTCAAGGGGTTGCTCGCGTTACTACTAATAGTAGAAAAATCAAATTTATACATCCATGTGATATATCCACTGCTTACCCAATTGATGAATTATCTGCAGGATGGAGTTCATCAGCTTTTAGCACTGTAGCACTCCAACAAGGAGCTGGGTCAAACTCAACTTGGTCCATATAAAGATTTGTTTTTGTATGATTCTCTATGCAAGCTTCTAAATAGGTAGTTTCCTGAGAAAGAAAAATTCAGCTTTACAGAAGGACGAAAGCCCAAGTTGAAACTCAAAACATTTTATCCAAAAGAAAGCCCGAGTTGATTTGCAACTGTTACAATTAATAAGGTGGATTCAAACAGATGTTAAGACAACGGTGCTAGTGCAGATTGCATGTTCCATAGATCAACAACTATAAAACCAAATGAGGCACTCAAATCATCAGATGGTATCTTACATATTGCAGAAACTGAGATGCAAGAGAAAAACACACATCTGACTTTGCTTCTAATACTACAAATGAGAAACAAGAAAAAGAAAAAGAAAGTAACAGAAGAAAACTCAGAGGCTGGAGTTCATTGCACAATGCTCAGCAAAGGAGGGATAAAATACTGAGGCTGTAGGAATTTATTTGATATCAATTTCATTTACAAATCAACATTGCAATTTATATATTCAAGCCATTTTTAACCCTTTTATTTCTATAGTTTGCATGACATAAAAAGAAGCTATTGTAGCAGCATGAGTATCTAGGCTTTATAAACTTACATTAGATAATTCAAGTCAATCTCAACCTACCTTTACAGTGCGGACCTGCACAACAGATATAAAAGCATTACAATTTTGAATGGAAAAATCAAAGTTAAAGCGAAGAAAGTCTCAAATAACCAAGTTGAAGCAACAAATGGCTCTGAAGCTAGCCAAGGGCGGCATACACAAAATATTAACTCATTTCTTTATAATGGCACGGGACAGTACCTTTGTCCTAACTGATAAAGGGTTTGCAACAACGAACTTGAAAAACTGTGGAAGATATTTTCTTTCTCCATCATTATCAACGTACAATGCAGTGCAAATCAGCCTAAATTTTGTCTCGCAACAAATAAAGATCAATTAGAGGAAATTAATTAATAAAAAGGAGACAGAAAAATCAAACTACTACACACGTATGAGCTCCAAGTTCCTTGACATCGTGTTCCACAATGAAATCATAACGCCCGCCTGCACGTATGGATTCAACAGGTGATTTAGTGGTATCCAAGAGGAGGATCCTCTGTCTCTCCGTCTGAATTTCAGCCTAAAAAAACAAAGACTTTTCACTTATTGAGATTTTGTATCAAACCAAACCACATGTTTTTGAGAGTGAATGTGTGTGAACTATGAACATCAAATCTAAACCTGGTTTGGCATTTATCTTAGCATACATGAAATTAAGTAAAATTAAAGAAAAAAAGATTTTTGATACTCAAACAAGCTTAAGAAGAAGCACATGATCTAATACATTTTCGAATCACATAGTAGTTATAAAAAAGCTTAGTCAAACTCACTTGAAGAGGGGAAGAAAATGTTCATTATCAACGCAACAGGTAAACAGTTGCAATCAGCAAAAATTGCCGCAAATTAAACAAACTGACCTTAATAATAATGTCCCTAACTTCAAAATTAGAGTTGTTATTGATGCTAACGTAGCTGCAGAAAGTCTCCCCCAAGTAAATCGCCCTACATTAATTTAATAAATAGGTAAATAATAAACAACACGAAATTAAAGAAATTTAACAAAAAAAAAAAGAGGATAAGGAAGTAGTGAGACCCGAAAGATTGAGGGAGGAGGAGAAGGCCAGAGAAGCCCATAGCATCAGATGGATGGTGGAGGAGGAATCGGTTGCCGTAAGTCATATTGGAGGAGTCCGTGGACTTACTAAGTTGTGTAGATAAGAGCGGGGGAAGGTTGGCGGCGGCGAGTGGATCGTCGAAGATGTCTTCGCCGACGCAGAGATCGGCGAAGTCGAGGCGGAACGGAGGATCGACGTGGAAAGACGGCTTGCAAAGCCGCATCACCCTGAAGGCGAGGGAGTGGGTTCCTTGTGGAGCCGAGCTCATGGCTACAACGATTTCAGAATTCGAGGCTTTGTTACTCTTTGTTCGTTTTTTTTTTCCTTTGGACATTAAAGCTCTTGAGAGACTACCTGTGAGAGGGAAAGGAAAGCAATGAAATATCGGGCGACGGCGTGATGCGGAATCAGGACTCGGGACTGAGTACTGTGTTTATGGGCTGAGTCAGATCAGACTGCGATCTGAGAACTTTATTATTTTTGCGGGCCAAAACTGGGAAATACCTTAAGTATAATAAAATAAGATCAAGCTTGATACATGGGCTGAGTCACATCGGACCGCGATCTGAAAACTTGTTGTTTTTTGCGGGCCAAAACTGGGAAAATTCTACCATAAGTAATAGAATAAGATCAAGCTTCATACATGAACTTTTAACAGTTTTATGTCCCGTCATCATTCATATATAGGTTGTTATATTAGTATCATTAACAATAAACATTTGTCAAATAACTAAATTCATAAAATTTATATATTTGAGTTATATTTGGTGCATCTTTCGTAAATTTACTAAATTGATTAATTGGCACGAAATCATGAAAAAAATACCCCTCGAATCTTTTTAAATTTTTTAAATATATGCTCTCTAATTATACACTTTGACTTGAAATTTAATTAGGTTGTCAATAAATTTTTAATTGAATTATTTAACTTAAAGATATATATTCAACTCAAGTTTTATAAACGCAATTTGAATTTTTGGCCTATCAAAAATTCACCCGTAATCATATATATACACGACCCACTTATAGATTGTATGAATTAAATTAACGATTAATAATTAAGTTTAAACCTTAATTATAATTTGGTCAGTTAGTCAAGCTGCCCATACTTGTTTTCTCATATTTTCTTATATCATGGATTCTATACCCACTAGGAATATGCCCATACTTGTTTTCTCATATTTTCTTATATCATGGATTCTATACCCACTAGGAATACTTATCTTCTTCTAGAATCTTACTTTCTTCTCTCCTCTAAGTAGGATTAAGTTAGATTTAAAATTTCTAAAAAAATTAATTAAGTTTACACTTTGTAATATGATACCGTAATGGCAGCAACACCTTCAATATTCAAATTGGTGTCAAAACTAACCTTAAAACAATCGAACAAAAATTCATTATCTTTTTTGTATCTTTATGTATGCCCCAACACTAAACAACTAAACTCTAAGCCCTAACACTAAATTTTAAATCTTAAATCATACACCTTAGCCCTAAAACTGAACTTTACACCCTAAATCTTAAAGTTTGATCATAAAATTTAACTTTAAACATTAATTTCAAATCTTAAACCTAAAATTTCAGTATAAAACATACATAGAACACTAAAAAAAGACATAATTTCTGTTCGATTAAACATGCACGGAGGGAGGAAACGGATTCTTCAAAGCTGCGACCAGCCGACCACTGAGGTTGTTATTGGCTTGACCCTCTCTCTCTTTCTCTCGAAGGCTCATTCAAATGTTTGATTGAGAGGAAATGTCAATTTGGATCCCAACTGGTATGGAAAGAACAAGAAAACAAAATTTGGCCACGTACTGAAATTTCAATTTTCTCTTTTATTCTTTGACTAGAAGAGAATCTATTTCATATAGACACGCGCGTAAATGTTAAGACGAAAACTTGAAAAAAAGTATTTGACGCCATTGATCACGGAGTTTTTTTAGTTTTGAAAAGTCAAATAATAAATTAATCTCTAGAAAACAGTGTCAAACTGATGAAATGTATTTATTTTAAGACTAAAATTATTATATTAAATAATGTCATTATTTTTGTTAAAATTTAATAATAATTAAAAAAAAGTAAAATTAGTGACGGTTATACAAAAATAATTCGATTACCAAATCAGAAAAATAATAGTTATGTAACTAATTGTATAGTTTACCTTTTTATTTATTACATGACACTCTCTGTCATGTGACAATTTCTAACATCGTTATGTCATTTTAACGGATGAAAAAATATATATATACTAAAAATGATAACAATAAAAAATTATTTAAAATACACAAAAAATAAATATTTTTAAAATAATAACAAAAAATAATCTTGGGGACCAAGTCTAAAAAGACTCATGCAATGGAAAATTATAACACGAAATAAAAAATGTGCATGAGAAAAAATTCCTTTAAAAATATGTTCATCTTCCATAGAAACTTGCAACCATCATCAGAATCTCTTTGTATTTACTCAATTAGACGCTATATATATGTGTGTGTAAGAATGAAGATCGAAAAAATAAATATTACACATTGTTCTATTAATAATTTTAATTACATCGACAAACTGCAATGAAAGAGATCTAATTATACTAGACGGATGATCTTTCCTAGTTAAAAAAGTGTGTCATGTTGATCGTTATATGAACGTCAAATTGCATAAATATAGACAAAAAATGTAATACAAGACAGATAAAAATCATGTCTCAAAGACAGATGAATAAACACAAAAAGATACGTAAAAATAATAATCTAAAACAATAGAGAAGTCCCTATTTAGAAAATAAAACAAATAAATGAAATAAAGAGAAAAAAATTAAACGGTGACATAAGAGAAAATTGGGTTTTTATAATAAATATTTATGATGGATGCGTTTGAATTAACTTTCTAAACTAGTGTTCCTCAAACTCAATCACATCATAGTTGTTTACTTCACAGTTGGATTAAAGGCTTAAATGGATAAATTATTAATTTAATATCCATTAATTATCATCTTATAATGTAAAATCATAGACTTTATATTTAGTTATAGCAACCGTTGAAAGACAAGTGTTGGCTTATTTGGTAAAAACACAAAACAAGACGACTCTCTTAGGTTGAGATATTAAGAGCATTCCATGTCATTGCCAACTAATAATTTAATATGGCAGCCGGACGGTCTGTTTTTTTAATGATTTTTTATTATCTTTTCAATTTTCAAGGTTTTATTTTGAATAATTCTGATCGATTTGTGTTGTATATTTAATTTTGGTAAATGAATCTCTTAGCAACTTTTTTTTTGTATACATAAGGCTTTGAACTCGAGACTTTCTTAAGCAATATTAAGCTGTTTATAGCTTGGACCAACTTCGTTGGAAAAAAATCAATTTTATATTTAAAAATGCTTTATTTTGATTTTTAATTATGATTTTGAAAAAAGAAAATTTATCTCAATTTAGTTCATTACCAAGTTTTATATTACATTAGTTTTTATAAAATGAAGCCAAATATATCGTAAAATTATATAAAATAAATGTTTGTAATGGGAATGTAAATAAAATGTTTATATAAAATGTTACAAAAGTATAAGAAATGTTTTAATAAATATATTGAGAAAAGACGGAATTTATTTAAACCATCCTATGAAGGGTCAAACCGATCCACCCCATTCTGTAAAATTGAGAAAAATTAAACCTCAATGAATTTGTAATTTTTTTAGTAAAATGCATCGTTACTCATTAAATTATAAAAAAATATTTTTTAATTTTTAACATTTTAAAAGATAATATATTAATAAACTAGTATAATTATTATAAAATAATCATCGAATGTTATAAAATAGTGTAACAATTCGATTAATTTAATAATTATTTTGTGTTGATAAAATTAGATGATTATTTTATAGCTGTTTAATAAATTCAATGACTACCGGTCTATTTTGTCTCTTTTTTTTTTCATATTGGCCAATCTTAATGAAGACCGTCGCTTCTTTGATTGGAAAAAATAATTTGTTCCCCAATTTTAACATACCATTACCATCAATTGTGAGAAGCTATTTTGGAATTAATGAACCCACAACTTTTGATTTCTCGCCAGAAAATTTGGAAAATAGGGAGGGAGTTGGGGCAAACAAGTTTTGACATATGATGCAACAAAAAGGAAAATGTTCACATCACATTCGATGTATATTGGGAACTCTAATTATTACATATTCCACAATTTGGAGATTTTAATTTATTATATGTTTAGATTATTATTATTATAAGAAAAATATTAATTTACGACGACGATGATGATTAAAAGGGATATTGTCACTTTTAAGTATAACAAATCGAATGGTACGATTTAGATAATATTTGGATCTGGATATTAAATTATTTTACAATGTAAATTTGAAACGAATGAGGATGGTCGTTCATGATATTTATTAAATGAATCCATATTATTTGTGTGTATACGGATTGTGAATTCGAATATTCAAATCTAACTCTAGATAACAAAATAAAAAAAAATACTTTTGATTTAACGGGATTCGAATCTTAGTAATCAAAATAGTGGGTTCAAATTTTGGTGGATTTGAATGTTCGTCGGATTATAATATTCATTTTAAAGTCAGATTCAAATAATAATATTCAAAAAAAATTGCGTATAAAATGAGTTTAAATTTTTAGATGCCTTTATAGATACAAATAATTCAAAAATTATATATACAAGTACTTGTCATTCTCACTTTACCAATGTTTTTAAATATTATTTCTTAAATTGATACACAATTTTATTAATTCTCAAAATGATACATCTTTTAACACATAGGTAAAGACATGTGACATGTCCTTTCAATCATGCCTTTTGGATCGCATGTTTGATATGCTACACCTTTGCTCTACATGTCAATCCAGTCAACAAATTTTATAATATGTCTCGAATCACGTGAAATGAATATTTCATTTATTAGGAACGAGTAAAATTTGACTTGACTAAAAAAAATTTTGACCTGACTCGAGACGGTAAAAACTCGACTTATCTTTACTCGACTTAAATTTCATAAACTCGACTCAAAAAATTTTAAATAAAAATTGAGATATAAAATAAAAATTTGAATAACTCGAAATTTTTAATAATTAGTGAATTGATTTTTAAGTTAGAGTTGAGTCCCTCAATTTTTCATGATATACATATATCGATATAAAGAATATAAAGGAATATATGTCAAATATGAAAAAATATAAATAAATATATATGCATGTCTTATATGATTAGAGAAATTCGTTTAAATTAGAATCAAATCATATTATAACATGATAAATAATTACAATTAACTTTATATAGGAACTCGAAAATTCGACTATAAACAAAAAAAATTCAAATAAAGTTTGAATTGTAAAATAAAACATGTCAACTCGAATAAGTAGAATTTTTTTTGCATACCATTATCGATTGGAAATTGATCCATGTAATTTTACTGCGTATTGAAAATTTTAATTTTAATACTTGTAATTTTAACTTTTTTCAAATTGATCCATGTGGTGCAAAAAAATTGACGAAATAAATCTTTCATGTTAATCAATAAAATTTATGTAATATATTGATTACACTGTCATGTATGAGAAAGACGGTAAATTATTAGATAGGCCCGACTCACTACGTCATCTTAGGTTCATCCAATAATATTCACTCATTTTAATGTAACTTCCAAGTAATTATTTACTCATTAATTACATATAAAAATGAAATAAAAATTTAACTTCAAAAAAAATAAAATAAAAATATTTTATTAAATCAGACTATGAATAACATCATCTAATAATTTTTAGAGAAAGACGCATCTTCCAAAAGACGATGACGATAGGATACATCCTTGCTCTATATTTCGGAAACAATTTTATTTTAAAAAATAATCTTAAAATGATATTTTTTTATAATTAGGTAAAAAAAAAACGGATCATTTTACCTGCGGTTCAAAGGAAATCTATGACTTTACTTGCCTGAAATGACGCCGTCTTTATCCTGTATAATTCCATCCTAATATTAATAACATTTCCCGAAGATATAAACTTTTCCCCATTTCTGTCGTTTTGTGTTGGTCTATAAATTGTTTTTCTTTACCTAAAAATAAATTAATGGCTTATTTTAATATTTCATTTCTGAATCAATATAACTACTCTTAAAACGTGTGGAAATGTTTATATAACAACGGCTGATTTTTTTAAAAATAGCTTGTATATTAAGTAAGCCCCTCTAACGAGTGTATATATACACAACTCAAAATAATAATAAATAACTACATTAGTAATAGTTATTTACTCACATTTTATGTACTATAAATTTATATTATTATTTAATTATTATGGATTTATTTAAATTGTATTATCTATAAATATATACTACTTTATAATTACTTTTTAGACTATTAAAAAAATTAAATTGTATTAACATATACTTCAATTGTAAGATAAAATATATATTTTTACAGAGTTTATTTTTTAAAAAGTTTTACTGGGTTTATTTATATTATTTATTAGCATATACTTTATATATAGTGACAGAGCCGGTATATGAATTAGGGGTGTCAACTAAAATTTCTCAAAAAATATATATGGAAATTTTATACAAAATATTAAAAATATATATTTAATAGTATTTTAAATGACTTTTTATATTTTTTTAAATTTTAACATCGGAATTAAAATTGGAAAATCCACCACTATTTATTTATATAAAGTGAAATAAAATAAACCTTTAAGAATTATACCAACACGTTAAATGATATAGTTCCTCTTTAAATCCTGAACACTCGTCAGATTGAGACCCCATTAGTGGATTATACCAACACGTTGAATGATATAGTTCCCCCTTTAAATCCTGAACACTTGTCAGATTGAGACCCCGTTAGGGGATTATTTTTCAACTATTAGTATAGTTAATAGACTAGTTCAATGTTCATGGGTTGTGGACGGTTTAACTTTAATTATAAATATAAAGTATTTAATATAAAAATAATTAATTTTATCACTTTTAATGCATATATTGTTTTAAAAAATACTATGTCGAACTCAAATAATTACCAATAATTTTTAAATTCATGTTGACTATATCTGATGAAATGATTAAACTTTATTAATATAAAAATCAATTATTTTTTTTGATTAAATAGTGATGTTTTATATTCTTCTACCGGGATTCAAACTCATACAAGATGAGACAAGATGAGCATCTTTAGCTACTAGACCAATTAGTAGATATATATAAAAAACAAATTATTAAAACTCATAAAACAGTTTTTCTATTCCGCATGATACAAAATTATTTGATCACTCATATTATATATTTATAAATTAGTGAATTGTGCGGGGAAGGTGTGGGTGTAGCATGTCTAGGGTGCGGTTAAAAGACAGTAAGTTTTGAAATTTGTTCTCGAATTAAAAATGTTAGACTTTTGGATAATATTTTTTGAGTTTTTCTGCAAGTTTCTATACTTATTTTGTAAGTATCGATACTTAGTTTTTTTTATAAATTTCCAGTTTGGGACAAAGTATTAAAACTTACAAAATAAGTATCGATACTTGCAAAAAATAACTCAAAAAACCAATAAAAAATGTTATCAGGAAGTCTAACATTTTTAATTAGAGGATAAATTTCGAAACTTGTCGTCTTTTAGCCGCACCCTAGACATACCGCACGTTAGACTCGCCCGAATAGTGTGGCTCCAACAATAAAAAATGACGTTATTCTTCCTTGGTGATGAACAACATAGTTTGTAGGTGTGCACGAGTTTATACATATTTGAAATTGAACTAAGATATTATCTTATAATTAAATTAAACCGATAAAAAAATAAAAATAAATTAGTTGTGAACTATTTTGTAAACATTATATTTTGTTCTTACGTGTGAAAGAAATATTTATGTTGAAATACCTTTTTAGACAATTTTTTATCTTGTTTTTTTTTTTTTAATTTTGGTGTGATTACATATAGTATACTAATATTTGTTTTTTACTCTTAAGCTTTTCAAAAGATACACACCGTAAAGACAAACTATTTGAACTCGAGTCTCCTATAGAGGACAACGCTTCATCCAATAGGATAACTCAATGAGTTCAATTGTTGTCTTATTTTTTTTAATAAAGAAGGGATACCAACATGAACCTCGTTAAAAACCCCCTAAACCTAGGATGAGGGAAAATAATGTCCATGATGGTATTAACAAGCAAACAAGAAAACCATGACAAAAATAAACACAACCACAAAGGTCTTGGCTAAAACATAGAGAAACAATACACAACCTGCAAATTAATCAGTAGCCCTTGAAGGTCCAGCATTCGCGTCACCACTAAGCACCTAAAATATAGATAACGGTGGTTCCATAAACCTTTGATAGGCCATCGGGAGATCCTTAGCTAGCTTGGCTAGATTATCCGCCACCAAATTACATTTTCTACTCACCCACATAAATCGTACCTCCCAATCCTTAGTAAGGAGATAAGCCATATGTGCTCTATGAGAAGAGTGGACATGCTCTAAACTCCTATCATTCAGACAATCAAACACCTCATTACTATCCGTTTCTATAATTATCCGTCGGAAATCAAGAGACCAAACAGTCGCAAAGCACTCATACACACCCCAAAGCTCTGACTCGAGCATCGAACATATACCAATTCTTTTAGAGAATCCAAAACGCCAGCGCATATGTTCGTCTCTCCCAACTCCCCTACAAGATGCATACCCAGAAACCACATCCTGAGCCCCGTCAGTATTAACCTTAATCCGACCAGGGAAAGGTTTCGTCCAGCGCTCAATAGTAGGCTCACGACTAGGTCTTTCATGCATAGCCGACTGCATATCCAACGCTCGTCCATATTCATCACGCGTGCAGCGGAGGCTTTGATGCAACAAGCTTTCAGGCGTGCATTCATCCGGGTGAAAAATGCGTTGATTTCTTCGTAGCCAAGTGTTCCACAACAGACAACCAAACAACAAATCACAGTCATCCTTATCAATAGCAAAGTAACTAGGGCCGCGGAGATTCAAACTTATCCAACTGCACATGTTAAGGGTAAATAATTCCTGCATCTTGTCTGGTTTCACAAGCTGATTCCAAATCATATTTATCTCAATACATTCCCTAAGAACATGGGAAGCATCTTCAATCAAAGCACCGCACACCCCACAGCTTTGATCATCCGCAATGTGTCGGCGAGTACGTTTCGCGTTTGTCATAATTGCATTATTGCAAACAATCCACATAAAAAACCTGATCCGAGGTAAGCATCTATACTTCGATATAAGGTGCCAAACAAGATCCTGCACAGGAGCAACTGGACTGTCGCACAGCCGTAAGTAGATCTAACCATAAACTTTCGTGAATTTTCCATTGCCCATCTCGGAATATCATTGAAGCTTCCAGGAATATGTGGCTTGATTGCCTCAAAATTCAAAGCTATATCACGAGGAATCAAATCAAAAAAAGCTTCCAAATTCCAATCATCGTCATTATGAACCATAGATTGAACTGAAACCCTCACTGTATTGTTACTAGCACCATCAAGCCTGTAGAGCCGCAGTGGTTCAATATCACCTACCCAAGCATCGTTCCAAAAATCAATAGAGGTCTCGTCTCCCATACTCCACACGATACTATTGTGGACATCATTCCAAACAAGGTGGAATCCTCTCCAGAGCCAGGAACAACGACCAGTCGGTAAACTAGAGGGCACAATGTCATTTATTTTATACTTCGCTCGCAAAGTTTGAACCCAAAGCTTGCTTGGACAAGAAACAAGGTTGAAAGCTAGCTTCATTAGGAAATATGCATTTTGATGATGTAATTTACGCAGCCCCAAACCACCATTATCAACAGGCGTACAAACATTACCCCAATTAATCAAATGCAGCCCATGTTTCTCACTTGTATGTCCCAAAATAAAATTCCGAATCATGCGTTCCAACTCATCACAGACATTATTTGGGAGCACAGTCGATTGCATAGTATACATCGGTATTGCAGCCAACACAGACTTAGCTAAGATAATACGGCCAACAAAGGATAAAGAATTTACAGTCCAACCTGAAAGCCTTTCAGATGTCTTCTGTAAAAGGTACTGATAAATTGCACTAGTGACATGGCCATGCAGAACCGGGACACCCAAATATCTTATGTAAAAGGTACTGATACCCAACATTACTATTAAACAAATATAGACAGTACAAAGAGTTTGCACAGAAAACATAAAGCTAATAAATACACAAATAAACACCCCTTGGAGGCTAAACTAACCCCCCTCGCGAAAACCCACACCAACTCAACTACAAATAAAACAAATATAATTACAAGTACGAATATAATCGTAAATATATATAATATAAATTTGAATTATAACAAAAAAAATCTGAATAATTCTATAAACAATAAGATTATATAATGAAAAAACTCTAATCTAAAATTTCAATATCTAAAATATATGGTAAATTACAAAGATCATCACTCAACTATCTTCTTACTTCTATTTTACTCATTCAATTTTAATTTTTTTTAATTTAACAACAAAACTTTCTAATTACTCTTATTTTAGTCACTATAAATTATTTTATTAATATTTGATACGACATGATATATTTTATTATTAATAAATATAAGAATCATTCAAAATAAACTAAAAATGATATTTTATTATTATCAAATATACAAATATATAAAATAAAATAAAATAATTATATTTTATACCCAATCCAATATAAACTCTAAACCGCAAATTGCAACCCCACCCCTCCATCAGCCTCACCTTCACCGATCAGAACCCCCCACCCCTCCCTCACCATCATCTTGTAATCACTCATTTTTATTCGGTTTGTAAATAGTATGTTAATATTAGTTTAATAATTAATATATTATTATTGCGTGTATACATATATTATATTATCATATGTGCTTATTATATACGTGTTATTAATATATATACGCAATATATGTATGTGTTTATATATGTGCATAATGTACATTGTATGTATGTTTATACGTGTACGAATGTATATATGTTATTGTTATTATTATTATGCTAAATGGGTTAAATTGGAAAAATATATCCTAATATAAAAACCTAGTCAATATTATTATTAGAGTCCAGTCCTCAATACAAATGTAAAACCCAACTTAAATAAATTACATAGCCCATTCCGGCCAGCCCAACCCCATCTAATTAACCCTAAAACCCTATATGATATCTAATATCATTTTTTTTCTTGCAGCAGCCGGGGGAGGGCTATTGGATCAGATCCAGATCCAACGACCACAATCAACCTGGGATGAGCCATCTAGCGCGCGTGAAGCACACCTCCAGGCCGTTCGACGCGCGGGACCGTTCGATCTCCTCTGCCACGTCTCATCATCTTCAGCAACCACCACGCACTCCAAAAATGATCGTGACCGTTCGTGCCCCAAGTGATCCTAGCCGTTGAATCAAATCTGATCCAACGGCCAGAATCGAATATGGCCAAATGACTCCCCACACTGCCCCCATACCTCCACCATGTCGGCCTCCAACCACCGCGCTCAGGGTTGCCAGATACATCAGAAAAATCACCAAAAAGAAAAGGCTATGTCAGTATCATTTCATATCTAAAAATATGTATTTTATAGTACTTTCTACCAAAAACAATCATAGTAGGATATATGTATGAAAAAGTTGTAAGAAGACAGGCAGTTACCAAGTTATCAGTCAAAAAAAATATACAAGTTTCCATCGGTAATCTCATCTCTTTTTTTCGAATCTCATACATGCATGAAAAAAAAACAAGTAAAAATAAAAAATAGAATTTACCTAAGGAAAAATCCTTCTCCGCCGGCGATAAACTCCGAGGAGTGAGCCACAAAGAGGGGTTTTCTTTTTGTTTTCGTCTCGACACGTCAGGGATCTGGGCTTTGCGGAGTCGAAATAGGAGTATTTTGGTTCGGTCTTTCCAAAAGTAGAGGTTTTTTGGTTCTTTTGAGGGGTGTCTAGATTGGGTTTTTGTTGTTATGGCGTTAAAGGTGGTGGCCAGAGTAGCCGGACCACAGCCGGCCTCTAGAACCGCGACGGCTAAAGGGTTTGTGGGTTGCATTTCTGGGAAAAGAGAGAGCTTTCTCTCTTTAGGTAAAAAAAAATGAGGGAACAATGAATGAAGGGGGACATATATTGATTTTATATAGGGGAAATAAAAAAATGGGAAAATAACGTTATAAATCCCCCTGTGTTCTTGAGATTTACATTTTTGTCTCGCCGTATGGGATATTAGCAGCCCCAGTCCCTTTCCTTTTTGAAAATATTTCAATTTGGTCCTTAGATAAACCGAAATCCTTTTTCAAATGGTGAAATTACCTCCCGAGTCTTTCCGCGTTTTGAATGTTTGCACTTTTGGCTTGCCCCTTGGGCAAATGACATGTTCAGTCCTCCTAGGCTTTCTTGGTTTTGTAATTACGTCCTTGAATTTGTTTTTGTTTTTGTTTCATTTATTCCTTTCGCTTATGTTTTTTTTCATTTCAGTCCCCTTGCAGTTTCATTAATAGCATCAATATACCATGTTTAAGTATGTTTTATTTTGTTTGTATTTTAAGTTCATTGGTATTTTATTGCACGTGCTATTGTGATCAGGTTTTTAGTATGTTTGCTTTGCCCATTGTGTGTTCTTATATTTTTATTTCATGTTCCCATGTTTTATAATATATGTTTAGTTGATCGTATTTTACCTTTATATTCCCGTTTGTTAGCTCATATTTTACCTATTTGATCGGTGCTTGTCTAGTTTATGTATAGATAACATGTCTTAGCATGGATTTTATGTTCGTCTTCCTTTTTGGGTTACGTGTTAGTGTGGTGTTTTATCATATTTAAATAGCATGTTAATTTGCAGACGTAAACTATGTTATATGATAGAAGTCAAGTTTTAAATTTTTATATATTGGCATGTTGTTAGGTTGGTTTAGTGTTACGTTACACGCATGTCATATATAATATATTTGTGTGATCAAGCACATTAGAATTAATTAGTTTAGTTTTGGAAATATGATCTTTTTGCATTTACATTTATACTTTTGTCTATTCATTATGGTATGCTATGTTATATTCATGTTTCATATTATGTTTGTTTAAAGTTTATAATTTTCTTTTTATGTTTTTCATACCATGTCCATGTGAATGCTTTTTTGTATATATTTTCTCACTAAGTTTGCATAATGGAATATATGATGTCAATGCGGTGCCCTTTTATCAGAGCACAAATGGGGTCAGTATCAGGCGTAGTGATAGTGGTTGGGCGTTTGCTCTCGGATAACGGGGCCTTTAAAATTTACTCGCACTTATAACCAAATTTTAAATTATTCGTCACTTTAATCCGAAAAATCTAATATTAATAAAGCGGTAATTATTAAAGTACTAATTTTGGGCGGTGTGGGGTGCTAACCCTTCCCCATCCGTAACCGACTCCCGAACCCAATAATTTTTAAACCTCTGGTTTTATATCTGAAAGACAACAAATACTTCGAAAACCCGTTTTTTAGCGAAGGGGGACATCGCTACGCATCTTCATCGGCTACCCCACGATTTTGTATGAGTTGAAAATGAACTCGTGTTTGGATGAGAGCTTTCCATGAATAAAATCGAAGTTGATATGTTGATGTTGCAAGAAAAAATACACGGTTTCAATACAGAAATGACAACAAAACCAAAATATTTGTTTTCTTAATTCAAGGCAACTTCAACAACTTTAGGCTTTGATGGAGGAGAAGCTTCTCAACAACCATAGTTAAAACTCCATTTTCATATTTAGCAGTAATGGCGAGGGTTGTCGATGATGGTAGAGGTAGAGGTAGAGGTGTGAGATTGTAATTTTGGGGCTAAGTTTGGGTGGATTTTGAGTAAAAAATTGAATTGATTTTTTATTTTAAATATTAATAATAAAATATCAATTTTATTTTATTTAAATGATTTTTATATTTAAACAATAATAAAATATGTCATGTTATATTAAAATATTAATAAAATAATTTAAAGTGATTAAATAAGAGTAATTCAAAAGTTTAATTTATTAAATTATTTTTTTAAAAATTAAGTGAGCAAAATAAGAATAAAAAAATAATTGAGTGATGATATATGTAATTTACCCTATAATATAGTCGAATTTAAAGCAAAATAAATACTCCTAAACAATGGGATTATACAGTGAGGGGTTTAACCGCTAAATTGAAAAAAAAGAGAGAAGGTGTTGAAGAGATTAGAGGTGGAGATGACAAAAGTGGGAAAACAGAAAAATCACATAAGCCAAAGTCTATTGACTAATGACCATTTCTCAATTCTCCTTAAACCTGGTTCAACTTTCCCCATTTTTAAGTTGAATTCATTTTCTCTATTTCAAGCTCTACAACCTTCTCTTCAATCCTAAAGTAAAGTGATTTTTTTCTTTAATTTCTTTGAATGTTTGACTTTAGCGAGATGGTGACGATGAGCTGTTGTTTATTCTGAATCTTAGTTCGATTAATTAGCTAAACTTCATTTAAGTTAAACTGCTGCTTTTTTTGTGATGATTTGATCTGAATATCGAGGCAGTGTGAGCTTCGTAATTAGTGAATTTGTTATTTTGATACTTATTTTGTTATTTTTTTTTTCAAGTAAAGGTGTAAATTATGTGAACTGGGAGAGATTGGTTAGAAGTGAGATATTGCAGATAAAGATATGAGTTGCGGTTGTTTTGGTGGATCAGTTGTTCAGCGGAAACGGAGCACCGCTCAGGCCAGCGGCGGCATAGACGGTGAGGATTCTCTTTAAGCTTTCTAAAATATTCTGGTTTATTTTTTTTTAATTTTAGAATTCTAGAGTCGTTGGATTTGATTTACTTCATGTTCAATAATTGTACTTCGGTTTGTTCTGTAAAATTTTAATAATATTATTATTATTATTATTGTTTTTTTTAATCTGCAGAGCAATTGCTTCGGAGAGTTAATCATTTCTCATACAATCAATTAAGATCAGCCACAGATGATTTTCATTCAAGCAATAAAATAGGGCGTGGAGGTTTCGGAACAGTTTACAAGGTGCTTTAAATTTACTTATGTTTTTTTAGTTTATCTAATCAAATTATGCACAATTAAATTAACATGTTAATTGATTAATGAAAAGTTGAGAACTTTGAGGCTGGGGTGTTTTGGAGCAACTGTTTTAATCTATGCTGTTCTGAGTTCTCATTTTCTTTTAAGTATTCGTCTTAGATGCATATCATAGAAAAACTCAAAAAGAAATGAATATGCCTGAATTAGACATATACTCGCATCTAAAACTCACACCTCGAGCAATATAGGTTTTAACTATGCATATGTTTCCTTTCAGTTTTAATTAGACATATACTTATATCTTGTTGACTTATGTGCACAATCTAACAATCACAGGGATAACAGGAAATACATTAGTACTGCTTAAAGTTGATTTGATAAATAGTACTGCTAATTTCTATTGGTTTTTATCCAAGTTCATCAATGATATAATTTGGCTTAGAACTGATTTCATAAAAGATTGAGAACATCAGAAAACTAAAAACATGAACTTATGAACAGAAATTTAGCTTTCAGTTTCAACTTTCAATGGCGGCAGGCTGAAACTAGAGTCTAGCTAGACTGGGTCAGGGATCCCTAAGCCAAACGTGCTTTCCTTATTTTGGTTCCTTTATTAGGACATTCTAGCATTCACTTGTAAGTCAATCTTGGTGTCTGACTTATTATATATGTTGCCAGGGAATTCTAAAAGATGGAACTGAAGTTGCTGTGAAGACACTTGCTGCCCAATCGAAACAGGGAGCTCGTGAATTTTTGACGGAAATCAATACTATATCAAATGTCAAGCATCCAAACCTTGTCGAGCTGATTGGGTGTTGTATTCAAGGAACAGATCGAATATTGGTCTACGAGTATGTTGAAAATAAGAGTCTTGATAAAGTCTTATTAGGTAAGACTGTCTGAAGTTTGTGTTTTAACTCTGAGGAAGACTTGACTCTCATTTTTTAATTCCTTGGTTTTGCAGACCAAAGGAGTACAAATATCAAATTGGATTGGAGCAAAAGATCAGCTATTTGCATGGGCATTGCTAGGGGTCTTGCTTTCCTTCATGAAGAACTTGTTCCGCGTATCGTTCATAGAGACATCAAATCTAGTAACATACTTCTTGACAAAGACTTTAACCCTAAAATCGGAGATTTTGGGTTGGCTAAACTTTTTCCAGATAATATCACTCATATAAGTACCAGAATAGCAGGAACTACGTAAGTCACTGCTTCTTTATCTGCTCTGTTCTCCTTTGCAGCTTTTTGTATTGTCATCGAGTATTTGACTTCATTCTCTACGTAGAATATATATATATATCCCAATCACCTTAGCATTGTATTTGAAATCAAAGATGCTTTAATAGGTTCATGTTTAATTTGCACACTTTGACAGCTCAAAAGGAACTGAATCCGTATAATCAGCATTACTTGCTGAGAAACAACAAATAATGTAAAAACACGATAAAGCTGAATGTTATAAGAGAAATGGATTTGGATAATATTTGCATTTAATTTCTATAGTTTCTTTGATGAGCATATGGTAGCTGAATTCATACCAGATATCAAAGAAGATGAATTGCATAGCAAATAGTAGGAAAAGAACTTGTTGCATGCTTTATCCAAACCTTCTTTTGTATCCTATTTCCCTTATGAGTTTCGACTAATTTTCAGCATTTCAGCCACTGAATCTGTAAAACAAGATAGTCCCAAGAGATCAGATGCTGTCTCTCGGTTTTTGTTTCTGAATGGATCCCAAATCTATAACATCTATAACCAAAATGGAATGGTAATGACTTATGCTTACTTCATTCTGTGCAGTGGTTATTTGGCCCCGGAATATGCTTTGGGTGGTCAGTTAACCATGAAGGCTGATGTTTATAGCTTTGGTGTCCTTGTACTCGAAATAATCAGTGGCCGAAGCAGCTCAAAGACAAACTGGGGAGGCACGGAGATGTTACTCCTGGAATGGGTAGGCGTTTATTTTCATTTATGATAATCCAGTAGTTTTCTTCCCAGCTTCAGAGATCTAAAAGATTGTATATCATTCTTCAACATATTCAGCACAGCATCCTTAATTAAAATCATATTATTATTGTTTGCTTTGATAGGCATGGCAGCTCCATGAAGAAGGCAAGCTCCTAGAGCTTGTGGATCCTGAGCTCGGAGAATTCCCGGAGGAAGAAGTCCTTAGGTACATGAAAGTAGCCTTTTTCTGCACGCAAGCAGCAGCCAATCGAAGGCCTTTAATGAGTCAGGTTATTAAAATGCTGGGACGGAACGTTCGGTTGAACGAAAGAGAACTTATGGCACCAGGATTCTTTCAAGATGGAGAGGCATCTTCGAGTAAAAAGTCGATTGAATCATCTGCCACATCGACTAGCTATCAGATGAGTTCCGTCCCTGTGACTATCACTGAGGTTACCCCCAGGTGAACATTCAAGTGTTCATTTTCTTTTTCTCGCTATGCAGTCTTGAAAGCGTAGCAAGAGCCAAGAGGGCATGGAGTTTTGGACTCGTTTTTTTTAATAGGAAAATGAAGTTGAAAGCCCGATGTTGGCGCAATGTATCCCATTAGTTTTACAATTTTTCTTGTTATATTTTGTTAATGATTATTATTATTAAAATTAGAAGAAAATAAAGGAGAATTTTCTTACTTGTTGGTATAAAAAGAATGTAAGAAAAACAAAATAAAATATACTATTAAACAAGAAGTCTCGTTCTTCTGTTTCAGCTACCTTGAACAATTTGCAGACAACACGTGGTCGTCTCATAATTCAAATTCCAACCAATGGGTGCAGTGCCTCGGCATAACAAGACACGAGATGTCCCGTGTGACCGTGTCAGCAATCCAGATGCAGCATTTTTTAACAATAATAGAAAAAATCTCCCTTTTTTTATATTTCAGCGCCTTGTTGTTTGAAGGGAAAAAAAATCATAGTACTACGCCTACGATGGAATAGTAAAAATGCGTTTTTTTAGTATTTGAAGATTTTTGAATCCAACAAGTGTTTTAATAGAAAAACGGATGATATTTATCATAAGAGATACGAATTTAAATCGTTTTGTCTACAAAGTGTATACCTACTGTCAAAAGGTTAAGAATATGTATGAACAAATATTACATTATATTCACTTCTAGACTATTCAAAAAAATATTTAAAGATTTTTTATTAAATAATACTAAATTTCATTCAAAGATCGAAATCTAGCATTACAAAGATATAGAAGATTACGGAAAAGAAAACAAGCATAACCATGACATATAGACTTAAAAAAATGACTAAACATATGCTAAAAAAAAAAGCAAACACAAGAGTTTGAGAAAAGATGACAACTACAGGAGAGGAAAGTATGCAGTAGAGAACCGCTAAAATTGAAGAGATGGCGCCGTGTGGTTGAACCATCTTTAAGTTCGTCAAAGGGAGGGCCTTAGCGACTGTGGAAATCGACAAGTGATCCAAAGAGTTTGGCTTATATGGACGGTAGAGGAAGGCCACAAAGATCGAACAAAATCAGACGTTTCTCATTCATAATGATCAAATTGTCAACCCCAAACAAAAATGAGACAAGGTCAAAGCTCAAATCCTGGACAAAAATATACGAAAAACGAAAAGATAAAAGATAAACTTATTTTTCAAACAAAAACTAACTTTTGGGGAGTAAACAACCAGCTCTAGGATAAAAAGCCACTCGTTGAGAAACTGAAAGGCTCCTCAGGAGAAGTTGAGCGAAAAACGAAAAACAAAGACGAGGATTGAGCGAGAGAAAAGCAAAAAAATATAAATGTGGTCTGATCGAGAAGTGAAGATGGAAACCATCGCAAAAAAAAAAAAAAAAAGTATTTGAGGGTTTCATTCTTAATTATTGTGTAAAATAATTTTAAAATGTATGATTATGATTTATAGGTACATAGTTATTTAGTGGATGAGTGAGATTGTTACATCTCTATACTTGTACCGATCAAATAAAACATTAGTTTCTTTCGATTTATATTTTAAAATTTAATAAATTCTTAATTTTTCTAATATTTGATCATAGTTTCGTTTTTAAACGTTTGTCCGATAAATAAATTAACAGAAGTATATAGAAGACTAATATTGAATTCGTTCTCATAAATATTAAGAAAACATTATTGTGAACCAAAAAGTGGGTGGAGTGTGGATTGTTAGTGACAGACAAATAAAGGTAGAGTTTTCACGAATTAGTTACACAACCAACTAACTAAATTGATGCCTTCCAACCGAACTTATTGTAATACTAACCAAATAATTAAAGTGTGAAAAGAATCCGTGATTTTATATATGTATAATAGGATCGTTCGTATACAGTTCTCATATATTTTCTTAAATAAGTTACTTTAATGTTTGTGAGAAAAAATACTCGAATATTAATTATGGATTGGTGGACTGTGGTAAAGTAATGAGAAAATAAAATTATGTTGTACTTTATAAATTTTAGATTTTATTTAATTTATTTTTATTTAAAAATCAGCTTATTTGGCACACAACAAGTAAACAAATATTTATTTTTTTAATTTAAACCTCTCATATTAATAAAGTAAACATGACCCTAAAATTTTTGAATCGTCCTTAAAAATATAAATAAAATATTGGTTTAACAGTAAAAAAGTGCTCAACACCATTTTTTATTTTATTTTGGTGTCTAACATTTTCTTCTGTAATCCAAATTAGTTTTTTTCGTCAATGGCTGTTAAAAAAACACCATCATCAAATTATAACATGACACGTGGCATGTTTATTTATTTATTTATTTCTGAATTTCTTTAAAAATATGAATTTTTAAAACCCTCAAAGTTTTTATTTCTTTCGATCAAACTCTCAAATCGCATTCCCTCACCGACATCCCCCACGCGTCGGTGGTTCATCGATTACCACCAAAACGTCGTGTACCTCACCGTTTAGCATTCTCCACCCTATAGCCGTCGGTTAGAAGCACAATCAGTATTTTTTTCATTGTTGGATGTTCGTCGATTGAACAATTGACGATTCATTCGCCGATTTTTTATGACAGGATGATGAGATTTTTAGTCGGGGGCGACGAAGGAATGGGTGACCGATGGTGGGAGGGGAGGAATTTAAAGATTTAAAGATTTGGGTTTGGGTTTGGGGGCTTTAGAGAAATTAAAGTTTTTTTTTACAAAATTAAAGTTTTTTTTTTACAAAACCTGATTTGAGTTACGGAATGAAACATTAAGCACCAAAGTGGCATCAAAAAAATATTAGACACTAAATTAGAAAAAAAAAATATAAGTTGGATATCTTTTTTATTGTTAAGCCAAAATATTAATACATAAATCTTCTTTTTTTAATGAATAAATTATTATTATCCACGTGCCTCGTTAAAAACTCTCATAAACCTAGTACGAAAAAAGATTACACATAATAATAGTATATCAAGCGTAAAACTTATATTAAATATAAAAATCTAATGCTGGTTCAACAGCAGGTTGGTCTTTAGCAGGCAATAGCATATTGTTATGTTTCGGAGCCATTTGTGGTTAGTGTACATGTATGTATTATTAAAAAATTAAAAAATTAAAAAAATATAAATAAATATTTTCATATGATTGTATCAGCACATTAAAAAAAGTTGCACTCTGTTCAAAAAAAAAGAAGTTACCTATACACACGGACGGAGTCACAGAGGCATTAATAATGTGGGAGGGGTTGTGGGCCCATCTTACCCCAAAAACACTGTGGGAAATCTATGATAGTTTACTGCTGATAGAGCTGTTTATGGTTGATTAATCGTATCGTTTAATTTAAACGGTTAGTTAACTGTTATAGCGTTTATTAAATTTTGTTAATCGTAATTTAACTATTAAAAAATGGTTAATTGTTGACGGTTAACTGTTAAAACGCGATTAACCGATGGTTCGTTTATAGGTTAACCTGTAATATATTACAATTTTTTTCTTACATGTTCACTATTTTTTAGAAAATAATATAATTATTTTTTTATAAATATTATATTAAAATATTCATACAAGTACTTAAATAAAAATATTCTAATCACTTATGCCATAATTAAAAAAAAATGTGTGTATATTTGTATATGTGAGTTGATTTTTTTAAAAGTTATTTTATATTTTAAATATATATATATATATATAAATAATTTAATAACGGTTAACCTATAGGTTAACCATTAGTCGAAATTCGTAATCGTAACCGTAACCATTAACTATTATTTTTAACGGTTCAGTTAACCGAAACCATTTAACTTTAACGGTTCAGTTAATTAACCTGTAAAATGTAACAGTTATATCGGTTAACGGTTACAGTTAATTATGCACACTCCTAACTGCTAGAGCATGAAATTCCCCTAGGTCATTGTTGAAATGGACGAAGGTAATCATCGAGCTTCTTTGGTTTTGCAAAAGCCGACGGAGAATTTTAGATTTTTTTAATTTAAATATTAATTAAATAATTTTTATTTATCTTTTTTAATCTTTAAATTTAAATATTTAAAAGGCTTTAGTCCTTTTAATAATAGATCTTAACTCAACCGCTTAACGTAAATACTATTATTTAACTTTTAATCAAAGAGACGAACCTATGGTGTAAGAATAGCCAAAGAAGCTATCAAATTCAAAATTTTATAAATCGTTAAAATGCGAACTAAACCAAGACATACTTATTTCGAAATTACAAAAGAAATGAACAGAGAGTTCCGTTAATTCAAGGCCCGTAGTTAAATCGCAGGGCCAGCCGAAACACGATTCTCTCCTAATTACCCTTACATTTTGGGCCTTTGAGGGGTAATTTCCCTAAAATAAGGGCCAAAGCGGACCCAAATCAAAATTCCCAACCCGACCAAGATTTTTCTCTTCCAATTCTTTGTCCTAAAACCTTTTTTTTTTTTTTATCTTTCTTTCAGCTTACCATCCAGGAATGTGAGAGAAGAAGAGAGAGAGAGAGAAAGTGCGAGCTTCGATTTCATTTCAAAAATCTCAAATTTTCGAATCTTGCTCTCCTTTTTGCCCAAAATACCCTTCCTTTCTTTTCAATGCCAAATCCGAGGTAAAACGCCGCCGTCACAACAAAGAAACTCAGATTCCGAACCATGATCGTCCGAACCTACGGTCGCCGCAGCCGTGGTTTAACGCGGACATTCTCCGAATCCCTGGACGACGACGTTTCCGACTCCCTTCCCTTGTCCCAAGAAACGGTGCCGTCTCAGAACATCTACGATTTCCTACTAACGGACACTCAAGAATCCTCTTCTTTATGGCCGTCATCTCAAGAATTCAACGACAGCGGCTGCAAGAACAAACCGAAAACATCCGTTAAAACAACAGCAACCCAAAGGATTTTTGAATTCGACGATTCGAGAAACGACGCCGTTAGAAGATCCAAGAAACAGAAGCAAAGCCAAAGCAAGAAAGATGTAGGGTATTCGTCCATGCCATGGATTTCGTCGACTTCGAGTCTGATGGAGGCTCAAGAATTCGGGGAAATGATGGAGCACGTGGACGAGGTTAATTTCGCACTCGATGGGTTAAAGAAAGGCCAACCAGTGAGGATCGGGAGGGCGAGTCTCTTGTCTTTGCTTTCGATTTGCGCCACCGTCCCACAGAGGAGACTGTTGAGAACTCATGGGTATGTCAAATTCTTGTTGGGATTCAGTTTTTAGGCTCTTTTTGTTAAAATCTCTTGATATGGACATCTGGGTAGTGAATTTGGGTGGAATTTTGAAATTTGAATCCAAATTAGGTTAAAGGTGCATTTTTGTTTCCTTTTGAGGTTTTGTGTAGGCTTTTGGACTATATGGATTAGTAATTACAGGATGAGTTTGAAAATTTGAATTCCTTTATGTGAACCTATAGTTTACGGATGACATTTGATTTTGTTATCAAATTAAAATTCTCCTTTGGTTGTTAGTTTATGTTTCCTGTAGCATTTACAAGGTCTGCTACATTCTGTTAAGTTTTCCCTTGCTAGAATCCGGTACCCTCCAAATCAGTGTCTTTCTCTTCTTTCATTTTTTGTTGAAAAATTAAAACCTAAATAGGTAGTTTGTCATTTACATTGTATTGACTGCACTCTTGTAGTTTGTCAATTGTCTATGGTCTCTTTTTAGGAATTTACTGAATTTAATCTTCTGAATTTACTGGGTCAATACTTGTTTCACTCTAAAAGAATGTTTATATAAAATATGGAGTGGTTTTCCCTTAAGAATTACTCCGATTCACTTTGTTGTCCTTACACTGGCTTGACAAATATGTTCTTTTCAGGATGGCTAAGACAATAATTGATGCTATTTTGGGGCTCAACTTTGATGACATCCCTAGCAACCTGGCTGCTGTGGCCTTTTTCTATGTCTTAACCTATGATGTACGTTTTTCAGCACTTGAAGTTGCAATTCAATTACTATTTATGAACTTAGAAGTATTTTCTGTTTAATAGTTGAGGATTTTATACACATAAGGTTCATGCGAGAAGTTGTGGATCCAATATTTATTAGTACTATTATTTCTGCACAAAACAGACTTTGTAAATGACGAATTTGTGGGTCTTATATTGGAGTCTTACATGTTAATCTGCCCTGCCTCCCATTTAGTTTTCCCCTTTTATCTTCAGTTTATTTTTATTCTTTATTTTAAAATTTCGGATGTCAAGAGATCCATGCTTATATGCCTAGCTTTTATGCTTATAGTTCAAAAAATGTTTTGAACATGTCAATTACAATATTATTCAAGGTTTGTATGAATTTGTTGGGTCAGGGTCAAGATGACCATCTCCTGGAGTCACCTTGTTGCATCCGATTTCTAATTAAACTTTTAAAGCCAATTAACCCCACTGCTAAAGAAAACAAAACAGAGAAAGTAGGCTTTAAGCTTTTGGCATTACTAAAGGATGCTGACATCTCACGGGATACAACTCAAGTGTTGGATTCAAGCTCTGCAGCTATTGTTTCCAAAGTTGAGGAAATTCTTGTTAGTTGCAAGGAAATGAAGCCAAGATGTGGGGATGATAGATGTTTACGAAGGCCAGAGTTAAGCCCAAAATGGGTAGCTTTGTTGACTTTGGAGAAAGCTTGTTTGTCTAAAATTTCTCTTGAAGGTATCTAATGGAAATTTCTAAGATTTATAAGTGTTTATTTATAGATTTTTTTTTTCTGAATTACACATCTACATGTAAAATACATACTCATATGCTACTGGTATCATTAATTCAGATGCAACTGGTGCTGTAAGAAAAACTGGGGGCAATTTCAAGGAGAAACTAAGAGAGTTTGGAGGACTTGATGCTGTCTTTGAAGTGGCCATGGAGTGTCATTCCGTTATGGAGGTGTGAGATTGTATGTTGTATCTGATTTTTGTTCTTTTGCGTTTCAACTGAAGGAGATAAAAAAATACTGCTTTAAATTTTGAAAAGTCTTCTGGTTCCATCTCTTACATTTACATGAAGACATGCATTGGTGACATACAATGCATTTTCTTCTCTGCAGGGTTTGGTGGAGCAGAGTTTTTCTCCTCTTACCGAAGATAAAAAGGATCTGGAGAGCCTGGTGCTGCTTTCAAAATGTTTGAAAATCATGGAAAATGCTGCATTCCTTAGTAGCGATAATCAGGTACTTAAGTTGTGATTTTCGGTTATTTTGATTTCATTTTATTTTTAAGCTTTATTTGTATGACTAAACTGCCACTTTTATTAAGCCGTTAAGACTTTTTTTTTCTTTACTTCTATCTTAGAGTCATTTGCTAGAAATGAAAGGGAAATTGAAGTCTCATGGATCTCAACTATCTTTTACGAAGCTTGTTATAAGTGTAATCAAGATTCTCTCAGGTTACTGGTGTTGCAATTACTATCTCAAAATGTCTTCTCTCTCATTGTTTTTTTTTTTGGAAGATTTATTGCATTTGATTAACGAATGTCGTCTTTTCCAGGGCTTTATTGTAAGAGTTCTTGTAGACCGTCAAGTACTGAAAAGGCTTGTGATAATTCTAAAGCAGTGGATAGACATGATTGATTGATTTCAATTTTGCAGTGGATAGACATGATGTTATCTGCATCAGTTCGCCTGATAAATCCTCTAGCATGGAGTGGTCTTTCTCTGAAAAGAGCTTCAATACATCTCAGAATGATCCAGGGCCTTCTACTCAGTGGTTGGGTCATCATGAACCCATTTTTCAAACCGAAAGTGCTTCCATGAATGATAGTCGTTTACTAAAGATGAGAACCCATTCTTCCTTGGCCAGCATGTGTAGTGGGAAATTAGGAAGTTCATATGATGAATTGCCTGTAACAAGCAATGGCTCAGGGACTCTTTTTGAGAGACCTGATGGTTCAAAAGATGACGAAGGGCACTTTTTAGAGGATTGTCAAGATCCTTTTGCATTTGATGTAGAAGAATTTGTGCCTTCAAAATGGGACTTACTATCTGGGAGAAAAAAGACATCCCAAGCTAAACAACATCGGAAACATGGACCAAAAAATAGAGAAATCCAAGTTGAGCATCAATACCAATTTACAATGAGCCAAAAGCAATCAATTACCGAGGAAAATTTCCAGAGAAAATCCATCAATGAAGAATATAATCATTCAAATGCAACTTCTAGTTCTCAATATGCTGAAGAAGAATATTCCAGCCTCCTTTCTGACTGCCTTCTTGCTGCCGTAAAGGTATTCCTAAATATGTAGTTCATATTTCATCCAACCTTTGCAGTGCTTGTTTCTGACGTCAAGTGTTATAATATGTATGATTACAATGAGGCAGAAGGTTACCTATTTCCCTTTGTTTGCTTCGTGAATCCTTGAATGGTGTTGATAGGATTAACTGGTCTCTGTTTAATGGAGTGCATAAAGCTGGCTTTGTTGTGAATAAATGGATATTATGTATGTTCTTTCTTAGACTAGTGGCTTATTTGATCAGTGGTGGTGTTATATTGGCAGGTTTTGATGAATTTAACAAATGACAACCCACTCGGCTGTCAGCAAATTGCTGCTTCAGGGGCCCTAGAGACCTTGTGTACATTAATTGCCTGCCACTACCCTACATTCTGCTCATATTTGCCTCGCAGCAGTGAAATGGAAGAGAATTCTCTTTGTGTAGAACCTCGCAACCAGAAGGACAGACCTCTTACCGATCCAGAGTTGGATTTCCTTGTAGCAATACTGGGTTTGCTTGTGAACCTAGTAGAGAAGGATGAACATAACAGGTTGATTCATCTTCTTTGCATTCTGTTCAGTGGCATACAAAGTAGAGTTGAGTTCATTTTGTGTCTTTTTTATGTTCATAATCACAGGCACGTTAACAAATGTATGTCATACTTCTATACAGATCACGGCTTGCAGAAGCTTCTGTTTCTTTACCGAATTCAGGATCAAGAGAGGGGAGTCACATGGATGTAATTCCCCTGCTATGTGCGATCTTCCTTGCGAACCAAGGAGAAGATGATGCTACTGGAGTTCTTTCTTGGGTGAGGAAACCCCCTCTTTTCTGTGAACATGTCTTATTTTCCCCGAATGGCAAGAATTTATCATCATTGACTTGCCTTGTACCTTTGTTGTGTTTGATTATACAGAATGATGAGGCTGCTATGCTACAAGAAGAGAAAGAAGCAGAGAAAATGATTTTAGAAGCCTACGCAGCCCTACTGCTTGCTTTCCTTTCTACTGAAAGGTTAGTATTGTCTATATATTTCCCAGTTCCTTGTTTTCTTACTAACTGTTTCACTTTGTCATCGACAGTAAGAGCACACGAAATGCAATTGCTGATTGTCTCCCAAAGCGCAGCCTGTCTGTTCTGGTACCTGTATTGGATAGATTTGTGGTATGTTTAATCCAAAGCAATTTGTTTCACTTTAGGCTTTGAGTTACATAGTAGTTAACTTCGGAAACATATTTATACAATTCCATTATCTTTAAAACTTCCTTTTTATCTCCTTGCGCAGGCGTTCCATTTTACATTAAACATGATTTCTCCAGAGACGCATAAAGCAGTGAGTGAAGTGATCGAATCGTGTAGGATACCATGAGAAGTAATGGAAATGTTCTGTACAGCCTTGCCTCCTTTTTAGATTAGTGGTTTTGTTATAACAAAATGCCGGTGCCGACGAGGATCGGAGTTGGCAAACACACTGTATCGAACTGACCTGCAAACCATTGATACATTAGTTTGATCCTTACCCCCACTCCCTTCCCTTTTGATGTTTTTGTTTTGATTTACAGTATTATTCTTTGTAGCAGAATGATAGCATTTTCTTGATGCAGACGAAGACTGAGTGTACATGGAAGTGAAAGGTATAATGATGACGTTTTCAGTTGCCTTGGTGCATGTGTTGGCTAAATGTGACTTTGTTTTTGCCAAAGCTTCTGATTGACATGACATGTGATCCATCCGATATGTTCAACATTTATTCGGATCTTCCTATAAGCAGCATCTCACATGGGACTCATCTCATGTATAAAGATCACGGGGCCTGATAAAATACTCTTGTACCAAATCACATTATTATTTACAAATATTATAATACTAATGTATTAAATAGTAGGGTAAATTATATTGGTCACTAAATGTTTAGGATGTTCACTTTGGGCGTTGCATTTTTAAAATTTGCATTGGAAGGCTCAACCCTTCATATTTAAATTATAAGATCTAAAACTTAAATTTTTGGCCCTAAACTTTAAATTCTAACTAAAATTTTTAAATTTTATATTCTACGACCTAAACTCTAAATCACAATTTAGATCTTTAAACCCTAAATTGAAAGGTTTAATATATATATATATATAATGGTCAATTCAATTGATTTGATAAAAAACAGCAGTATTTAGGAACCAACATTTGGTTGCATGGCCTTAATAATGCTATTGCTATCTAGGCTTCGTATAGTAAAAGTAGAAACGTTTTTGACCTATGGAATCTTTGGATTTCCTTCTCTATTTTCATTTTAATATTTGTACACATTTTCTAAAACATTTTTCAAAGAAACTTTCTTAATTATTATTGACTTGATTATTTTTATAAAATAAATGTTGAAACTATATTTTTGTTTTATTTTAGGTGTTTAAGCTTTTTGTCAAAATAAAACATTATTAAGCATCAGCAACTTGGTCTAGCAGGAAGAGACATTAGATCCCATAAGCAATGTCAAATGTTCGAATCATGGCATTGTAAATGGAGAATTGAATTGTGAGAATCGCCCCTATAATGGACCTTTACAAAACTCAATTTGAACTAGGCGGCCAATGAATAAGACAATGATGATTAAACTAAAAAAATTAGGTATCTACTCTAATAAAAAGGCATATAAAGCAAAAAAACAATGTCGTTTGGACATTCACTTTATAATAAAATATTTTATAAATCACGGGTATCTTTTTCAGTTTAAAAATTTAAGATTAATTTCGTCGAGCTAGACAATACCACAATCATGACAAAGTTCTCTC
The DNA here is from genome assembly GCA_019671005.1 of Hibiscus mutabilis. Lineage (NCBI taxonomy): Eukaryota > Viridiplantae > Streptophyta > Magnoliopsida > Malvales > Malvaceae > Hibiscus > Hibiscus mutabilis. The sequence continues at coordinate 12,849,991 of CM033756.1, read as the reverse complement.
ATCAAGTTTTTTTAATAGTCTTAAGAACAGTATAAGATAGTATATGTTCATGCAAATTGTTAACCCTTTGACAATTCACACACACCTTGCAAACAAAACGATTTGAACCGGATATTTGATGACAAAACTCACCCATCAAGTATTTAATGTCGATTTTTTTCAAAGACTCAAATCGAGACCTTGATTTAGCTGGAACAATATATATACCAATTGATCCAAACATTTGATTGTAACTGTTGATTTATGTTTTAAAAATTTACAAGACAATTGAACAAAGCATCGGCTGATGGTGTAATTTTTCCTATGAATGGTTGTGTTTCATAGCAAATGCAATACTATAAATCATTACTTTTAATTTGTAACTAAAACCCTAGTTTGATATATCCAATTCGAATAAAGTTGTAAATTTTAAGTTTTATTGAATAATTAGAAAAATAAAGGTATGTTGCACTTTAAAAAGAAGTAAAAAAAACTCTTCCAATACATTAAAATCGAAGATTTGCATACAATTTTTTTTGAAAAATAACAATAATTAATTTTATTGAATAAAAAGAAAATATTTTAAAATTACAATAACATACTACAAAATAATAAATAAAAATAGTCTAATTGAGATATTTCCTCTGAAACCATCATGGTGGTGTATAATGTCACGCCTGAGAAGAGGCGGGGTCATTAATCCCACATCGGAAAGGAAAATGGAGGTCTTGGGATATAAATACGGTGGCGCTGCACATCCTATCAGACATATCTTTTGGGAAGAGGGTAATGGCCCTGTGACAAGTGGTATAGGAGCAACCCTTTGACTTTCCGATTTTACACCGAGCGCCCATGAGTGGGGTAGGCAGGATGGACAACTGTAACAAGGTGGCCCATCACGAGAGCGGAAGCTCGTGACGAGGTTGAGTGGGGGGAATGTCACGCCTGAGAAGAGGCGGGGTCATTAATTCCACATCGGAAAGGAAAAGGGAGGTCAAGGGAGGTCATGAGATATAAATACGGTGGCGCTGCACATCCTATCAGACATGTCTTTTGGGAAGAGGGTAATGACCCCGTGACAATAAACTAGTTGCTTAAAAATAAAATCGGATCAAATACGAAAAAGTTAAAAATCCGACCAAACAATTTAGACAGTGAAAGATAAACATCGCCAACACGAACATAAAATTCATATAACAAAGCTAAACTGGAAAATTTTACAGATGAGATTGAGATCCTTGGTATGATTTTCAGATTTATTCTTAGAGTGATGAGGGATCTTCGCTTTTAATTTTAGCAGTACATTTTGTTGTTGACATGGTAACTTAGATTTAATTCCCAAAATTGAAAATTTTTAACATTCAAGTGAATCTGGAAACTTTTACTGCTTTAATTTTTTGAATTGAAAGAGGGCCAAAGCCAGAAACTAAGAGCTAGCTAGTTTACAGTACGGGGGACCTAAAACGTCTCGAGCAAGAAGGCTCTGAAGATGCAGAGGCGGCGAGGGGAGAACGGTGATCTGAAAGTGGTCAGGAGAAGAAGTTTTAGCAACAACATCCACCACGTTGTTGCACTCACGTGGTATCCAAAGAATGTCAGCCACCATCGCTGTAGAAACTGATGGATGGCTCGATCCAAGGGAAAAGGAATGCGATGAGCACTTGCATTGGTGATGAGTTCAGCAGCAGTAGAGAAGTCCGTTTTGGACTGTGAGACGTTCCACTCCAAGAGACCATGCAACTTCGAAACCAACCAATAGACCCCAAAGCTCGACTCGCAAGACGTCTCTGAATCCAATGGTCTTATGAAAACCATGCAGCCAGATGCCTTCAGCATCAGGAACCACTCTTCCGGTACAGGGGCAGAGCCAGGATCGAATATTGGCAGGGGTCAAAATATTAAATTCAAAAAATACAAGGGCTTATTATGTATTTAAACTCAAAATTCATGGGGCAAAGCCTAATTTGTCTAATATTTAAATTTATAGGGAAGTAAATTGTTATTGCACCAAAAAAATTGAGGATACATGTTCATTCTTCTTTAGATCAACCTAGAGATGTAAATGAACAGAACGTTCGACGAATTGTTAGTGAATTGTTCGCATAACGTTAGTTTATTAAACTAAATAAACTAGTATAAACAAATTTTTTGTACGTTTAATAAACGAACGAACACGAACAAAGCTGTATTATGTTAGTTTATGTTCACGAACAAGCTCGTTTATTGGCTCGTTTATAAACTCATTTACTTGGTTTCCCTTTTCTTTTCTTTTCTTTTTTTTATATTTTAAATATTGGTGCATGTATGGACTAACTTGAACATGTCGTGAACTTTTGAGTTCAAACAGTGAAGCTTAATGAGCTTAAAGACTAGTGGTGTAAATTTCACCATTTTAGAAAACATATAAATGGACATGTTAGCGGTCATATAAATGAACATATTTGCGAACATTGTGCGGATATATTCACGAACGTTAAACAATCTCGTTTACTGGCTCGTTTATAAACCCGCTGCAAACTTCTTATTCAATTTTATCATGTTTTATAAAAAAAAAATTTGTAAAACCTTTAAAAGATTTAATGATATTTTAACCTTTAAACTTTTAAAACAAATCATTTTAGCCTATAACATTTTAACATTTTTTAATTCTTGAAGTTATATATATAGTTAAATTGAATCAATAAGACGAAAAAAAATCAAACTTTAAATATATATAAATATTTATTTTTAACAAGTTTTCTTTTTTTTATAGTTTTTATGTTTTTACAATTTATTGATAGTATATATATATATAATGTTTCATAGTTTTATAAGTATATTTTGAACCATTTTTAAAAATTTCTACAAGATGATAAAATAACTAATGTCAATATTAAAAAAAGAAAACAAAATAATTGACATTAATTTAAAGAGTTTAATAAAAAAATTGTGAAAAAAAGTTCGAATGTTAAAAAAATTAAAGGCTATGGTTTTTAAAATTTCGAGGCTTAAAATACTATGTCAATATCGTTATCCCCCTTTAGAATATTAAATTTTTAATTAAATTTATAGCCTTGTTGTCAGGTGTCAGCTTTGGATCAGCCTAGCAATGCTAAATAATTTTTAATATAACAAAAAACAAAAAAAGACTGTTTAGTCAATGGATTTAGAATATTTTGTCGTGTGCAATTAATTTTTAAGCATGATTAAACAATTTATTTACTCTATAAATAATTTATAAATAGAAAGTTATGCATAGCGAATTAAATTTCCTGCCAGAAAATAGGTTTCTCTGATTATCTCTTTGGTAAATAGTGGTGGAAATTAGAATATTTTTATCTTTTTTATTATTATTTTGTAATTATAATTAAGAAAATAAACAAAAATATCGGTAAGCTATAAACGTGGGAAGGGGGGGGGGGCTCATTAAAGCTACAAGCAATTATTTATATAATCCATGTTGTATATATTTTATATTTTTGTATAATGGCATTTTCATCCTTAACTTTTTTAGAAAAAATCAATTCAATTTTTATTTTTTTTCATTTTGTCTACTCTTAATTTTTTTATCAAATTAAATCAACATATAGAAAAGTAATAAGTTTTTTTATGTTGAAATTAGTTAATTTGTCTTTTTACCAAAATTTTACAATTTTCATAATCTATTTTTTTAATATTTTTACACAATTTTAATGTTATCATTTTAAAATATTTTTGAATTTTTTAATTTTGTATAAAAAGAACAAAATAATTAACGTTAACATAGACAAAAAAAATAAAATAATTGACGTATGATAAATGTATATGTTACTTTTTGTCAGATAATTTAATTTTTAAAAGTTCTCAAGGCCGAGTTATTTTTAAAAACTTATAATTCCTAAATGAGAATTTTCAAAAGAGATGGTCTAATTAATTTTTGGGTAAAATTCACAAATAATCACTAAACTATAATATATATTTATTTGATCATCCAACTTTTAAATATTACAAAATAATCATTTAAAATATCAAATCCGCGCGTTGATATCAAAGTTCTCAAAATCTTAGGGCCAATGCCCCGACTTCAAATGTAATCAGTGCTTGATTATATATGTGCTACATGTAAAATTTAAAATCAAATTGATATCTATATCATATTTATCAATGATCGGATTAATAATTTAAACCCTAAGTCTAAATCTCTAATAGTCGGACTAATATGACTGCTAATTAAAAAGATATACGTACATAAACCAGAAAAATTAAATAAAAGTCCAGAATGATAAAATTTTAGTTAAATGCACTGTAGGAATCAGGCCTGGAATTTATATTCTACATTTATATATGGCTTAATATATAAATTGACCACTAAATTTTGTAACTTTTCTCAATTTGGCACGTACTTATCTTGAGAGGTAGGTCTATATTATAACAAGCTAGTTTAAGGCTAAAAACGAAAAGTTTAAAAATTTGTTCAAGTAAGTTAAAATGTTATTCTTTTTGAAATAACATTTTAGGTTATTTTTTCGTATTAACACATATATAATCAATACTAATAATATGCGTCACAACATGATTGATTGTTGAAATGTCATGTTAGAACTATGTATCACTTTGAGTTTTTTTCTTAAGTTTGGATACTAAATTGAGAAAACAAATAAATTGAGGGATCAATTTACTTATTAAGCACTTTATTTATATATTTGTGGGTTATAAGTGATGTAATCGTGTCCTAAATTATTAAATTTCGGATTACCGTACTTGGTTTCTTTGTTTTTCTATCATTAATATAAAAAAGAAGCCTTGGGAATCTCCCATTTTTGCCTTACATTTTGGTTCCCAATGTCCAAACCTCAACTCTCAAACATAAATTTTCTCCTTTTTAGTTTCCCTTGTTTTGCCGCCACCTCCATTAAAATCCTTCATCCCTTCCCTCCATTCTTCATCTTCATCTCTGTCTTTGGCCAACTCCCTTTCATTTGTTCTTTCGTGCTTCCAAATTTGTGTTCTTTTTTTCTCTTATTATGTACAAATTATGAAACTAGTTCTGCCGTTACTACTGATATCTGCAAACGATTCAGTTTGGTTTTCTTACAAGACCAAACCCAATGTTTAAAATGATCAAACAACATCACCCGAATTTCCAACATACTAAAACTTCGTTCTTTGGATTCATGTTCTTGTTACCCACTTCCCTTTTCGCTCTTTCCCTCCTCCTCCTTTTAGCTTTCAATGGCTTCTCCGTGTTCTATATTTATCTCCCTGGTTATCTCAAATCTTCACCGGAACCCATCAAATTATTGCCTGAAAATCTCTCCGGCGAGAAAACGGTGACAAAGCTGGTCTCCTCAGTGATGTACGCAGTGAAAGAAGAGAACCCACCCGATGTTTCAAAGACACATCTGGTCCAGAAACCGAAAATTTCAATGGTTCCCAGTCCCAGGCCAAAACAGGGCCGTTCAACCCGACAGATGCTGAGAACACTGGGCGGTTCAGGGACAAAACCAAAAGGGGTTTTCGCCGGTAAAGTCAAGGCCTTTTTGCAGAATTCAAAGTGTAAGCCTCGGTTCTTCATGACTTGGATTTCTTCGATTGAGTCGTTGAGTGACAGAGAATTGCTTGCAATCCAGAGTGTGTTCAAATCACACCCCAAAGCCTGTTTAGTCATCGTTTCGAATTCATTGGATTCCGAAAAGGGAAGTCTTGTTTTGAAGCCATTTCTGGATTTAGGGTTTAAACTGATCGCCGTCCACCCTGATTTCGACTGTATTTTCAAGAACACTCATGCCGAAACGTGGTTTAATCGACTGAAGAAAGGGAATGTTGATCCCGGTGAAGTTGCTTTGGGTCAAAACCTCTCGAATTTGCTCCGGCTTGCCTTGTTATACAAGTATGGCGGTGTTTATATAGACACTGATGTTCTGGTTTTGAAGAGCTTTAATCGTTTGAGAAACGTGATCAGTGCTCAATCTGTCGACCCCGGGACCAAGAACTGGAGCCGGTTGAACAATGCAGTTTTGATTTTCGACGAAAACCATCCGTTGTTGATCAAATTCATCCAGGAGTTCGCACTCACTTTCGACGGAAACCGATGGGGTCACAACGGACCGTACTTGGTTTCGAGGGTGGTCGCGAGGGTTACCGGTCGGCCAGGGTTTAACTTCACGGTGCTGCCGCCTTCGGCGTTTTATCCGGTCGATTGGACCCGGATTCGGAGCCTGTTTCAGGGGCCGAGAAACGAGAGTCATTCGAATTGGTTGAAGGTTAAGCTTAAGCAGATTCGAAGGCAAAGCTATGCGATTCATCTTTGGAATAGACAAAGCAAGAATGTTGAAGTTCAAGAGGGGAGCATCATTCATCATATTGTATCAGATTGCTGCATATTTTGCAACTCTTCAAAAATCAAATTTTAAAGTATAGAAATAAGGATCAAAATGTCACATTATTGATCTATGTTGAAATGTTTATCATGTTATAGTTATATATAGGTTATATTTCTGTTCATTCCACCATAGAATAATGTATAAGAAATTAAAGCAGAAAAGGAGATTCTGCATGAACTTTGTCTTGAACATGCAAGGATCAAAAGATTATGGTTTTTAATCATTCTTTTTAAATGTAAGAACTATTGTAGGACAAAGTGATAAAAGAAAATTGATATTCTTTACGTTAAAGTTTTAAATTTAAAGTGTTCGGTATCCTTGAATAAGGTTTTGTTAATGAAAATAGAGTTTCTATTACCTGCTTAAGGGTTCAATCAGACTCGTCTTCAGATATAATTAAGTTTCATGTGTCTAGATATCAAAAGACTCGACTGAAAAACACATTCTTTTATATTGGAAACAATATTGTTGGGAGAGATAGCCATAGATTCCGAACATAAATCATAAAATAAACATGAACTATACAAAAACCATTCTATTCATAGGGATGGATGATAACATGTAAAAGAAAAATCAACAATATTTTAGATATTTTATATTATATTATATTATAATTCATGTTCATGAACTTTGTCTCTACTAATTAATTTCAAACTTTGAACATGAAAATGATATGGTGTTTAAATTTGTTTAATTCATGTGTAATACTTTGATGGATGATAATTCTGGAAAAATAATTCAACAATAATTGAGATTTGGGCTGTCTGATTGGTTGAAGAAACTATATATAGTCAGTTCTTAGGAAAGTGACTTCTCATCTTCCAAATAATGTACACACTCTTATGTACCATATTCTCCTGAGATCTATCAATTGTAACCATCGTCCTTATCCATTTTAAACTAGTAATTCAAATAAATAATTAAAAAAATTAAATTAGAGGGTTTCTTTAAGTGATAAGTAATTTAGTATTGCTTAAGTAAGTCTCGAGTTCGAGGCTTTGTGTATACAAAAAAAATTTGTTGATAGACTTACCCACTAAAATCAGATGTGTAATATAGGTAAGTCCGGATTAATCAAAACAAAGTATTAGAGAACAAACAACCAACAAAAAAATTTGAATCCGAGATTGAACTGATAAATTTTAAAGTATTGATTTGATTGTTGATTTAAGATGAATTAAATAAGGAATATAATGAATACAGTATGTAATAAGAATATGCGTTTGGGTTAATAATATATTCAACATAAACTAAAATTTAAGACTTCAAAATCTTATCCCTTTTGAAAAATAACATAGAGTTGTTACCAAGAAAACAATTAACCTAGAGTTAATGTTTTACATATTTAATTCGATTTTTATACCGAATAAACGATTCTATATCAATTATAATTAAACAAGCTTTTAATTTGATTGAAATAATTCAGCCCCTTTTTCTCTAACCATACTGTGAAAGATTATTCTCATTAATTTTTTTCACCATCATATTTCTTTTCATAACTATAATATCTAATATATTGATTGACTAATTCGTGTTAAATATTACATGGATCTTTTGTGATTAACTACTCTCAACCTAGTTTATAATGTCAAAATTTGACCAGGGCCTTACACAAAAAATTTAACGTCTCATTCTACTATATCAACTGATAATAGATAAATATTTTTTCATCGCATTTAGTCATATTAAGAAACATTTCTCACATTAAAGTGTCAATTACACCTCCCTATTGAAGATTCAAATCATACTCGTCTTCCAATTATCATAAAAAATCATATATAGAGGGTCAAAATTAAATTACTACTAATTTTAGGGATAAAAGTACAATTATATTGTTGAATTATGACCAAAAAGAAATTTGTCATTGTCACTAAATTAAAATTTCACAAATTTTACGGAATTAAACAAGGAGTACTATTTTTGGAGTTCAAAGCCTCTTCCACCTTCCCTAATTATGATATATAGTCCTAGTCAAAATTTTCAAGCTTTGACCTTTATCATTTGAACTATTTTATTTAGTTTTTAAATAATTACATTTATAAATTAATTTATTAAAATTAGATATATTTAAAATTTTATCAATAGTAAATTTTAAATGATAGAAGTTAAAGTTTAAAAAATATCATTAAAAATCGAAAGGTGATAAATTTAATAGGATGAAGAATAGATATATGATATCCTATTGACTGAAATCAATGTGCAAAGCAATGAGCTTATTTTCTTTTTCTTTTTGAATAGTCTTAATATGACTATAATATAATATTTGTTAATACGTTTTTTCAATTCTTTAATAGCACACACCTTACAAATAAAATTGCTCGAACCTAAATCTTTTAAGATGAATATCATCTTCATTTTCGCTAGAACCACTTGTTATATTCAATATGAGCTCATTTTCATATAGACTGCATTCACGAATGAGAAGAAATGATACAATTTTATTTTGTTTTTCTAAGGTCATGGAATCTTCGTTTAAAATGTTTTTTTTTTTGCAAGCAAATTCAATGGTGGGGGATTTTTGGGAAGTGTTGAGTCATGCAAATCTGGTGATTAATCTACCGTTAGAACGGCCTTTGCGTTAGTTTAAAGGGAAAACTTCTTGCTTGTATTCATTCGTCTCCAAAGCATGATTGTTTCTCTTTCTCACTAACAAAAGATATCCATCTTTAAGTATCTACATAAATTCGAAAATTACGGTTGATTTATATTATCACTTTTGAATCACGATATTTAAAAAAAATCGAGTCGATTTAAGATAAAATTTACCCGCATAACTTATTATATTTATTAAAATGTTATTTTTTAGTTTATAATTTTTTAATCTATTTATTTGTTGAAAAATCATAATTTTAATCTTAATATTACTAGAGGTGAGGGGAAAGAGACTCTAGGGGAATGAAGATAGTGATCATAGTAGGTCTAGAACCCATAACCTAAAGAAAACGAGGGAACAAAAATGAATGACTTGACTAACAGGTCAAATATACTTTTAACCCGTTTAATTACAAGTTCTTAATTTTCTAAGATTTGATAACATGTTTGAATTCATAAATTACAAATTTTTTATACGATTTTATAAATATATTTGATTTATTTTGTAAGAATTAACATAATAAAATAATTTACAAAATTTTGGATTGAGTTAAGGCAAGATTGAATAAATAATTTTTAGATCGAGGTCAGAACTTAATATTAAAATTAAAATTAAAAAATCTAGGACCAAACGAATTCAAGTGAAACTCATGCCGGGATCAAGACAAACAAATAACCTACTCGTTTTGTGTTGTCAGGGGTAGGATATGAATGAAGCGAGATAGGTTGCGAATTATTTGAGTATAACTTGATCAACATTCGATTTAAATTTTTAATGAGTCGAATCAATTTACTCGATATCCGACTCAAAAAGCTTGTGAGTTACTCGAAAATATAATATACTAATTTTTTAATTAGAATGAACTAAAATGTATGTCGTCAGATAATAATAATAATAATTGTCATTGGGTCATTACCATCTTTTTAAAAGACATGTTTGATAGGATGTGCATATGAAAATGGAAAGGGGTAATACCCCGTGACAAGTGGTATCAGAGCGACTTTTTAACTATTCGATTTCACGTTGACGCCCATGAGTGAGGTAGGCAGGGTGAACAACCGTGACAATGACCCATCACGAGCGTGGTTGACTCGTTAAACACTGTTTTAGTCTACAAAACTTATGCATTCTATCGTTTAACGAAGACTTAATAAACAATGACTAAAATAGGAATCCCTCGCATCGTTAGTGGTTATTATTGTAAAAATAATTAATTCGATGACCAAAACAAAAAAGGTTAATAGTTCGGTGACCTGTAATTTATCTAGTTTATTTTAAACATTAAATTAGCAATTAAATGATTTTTAATACATTACCACACAATTCAAAATTAATAATCTCGCAACCGATAAAACCGTTAGAATTAAATTAACAAGCTCATTCGCATTGCGATGGACTAAGGCCCCTTTGGCATGGCTTAAAAATGAGCTTTTGCTCAAAAAAAGTGAAAATAACCCATAAGCAATGTCAAACACTTTTAAATTAGAGTAAAAAATCACTTTAAAAGTGATTTTCCACCCAACCTCAAAAGCTAAAATTTCTAACTTTTTGGGTGAAAATCACTTTTGGTTGTGAAGTTACTTTTTTACCCTTAATTATTAAAACTAATATATTAAAATAATATTAAATATAATAAGGCTCGGGCTGGTAGAGATTAAATCACATTTTAGTTGGACTGTCAAGAAGTTGCTTAAGGCTCGGGCTGAAGCAACAATTGCTTTCCAGGGAGTCACTACATGGTCAGCCGTAAGCAGTAGATGGATATGGAATGTTATACGGGGAAAAAAGGAAAAAACTCTCTGGCATCGGTTAATATGGTTCCCCATGCACATTCCTAAACAGTCGATTGTGGCTTGGATGGCTATTTTGGGACGTCTACCAACAAAAGACCGACTACAGAGGATGGGGATCGCGCTTGACCCTGTTTGCAACTTGTGCAGTGAAGAAAATGAGTCTCGGGATCATCTGTTTTTTGCCTGCCCATTCTCAAAGCAAATCTGGGAAGCTATCTTACAATCTTGCAGAATTTTCAAGCCTGTTCAGGGGTGGAATGAAGAACTTCAGTGGGCTATTCTCAATCTCAAGGGTAAATCATTGCCGAAAACAATTTTACGCATTGCTTGGTCTGCTTATTTGTATAGCATTTGGATAGAGAGAAATCATAGACATTTTCGAAACACTAGCAAAGATACTAATACTATAGTACAACAGATTCGTGTTTTTGTTAAAGATCGTTTACTAGGGAAGTGCACCACTAGCCTAGATGAGGAAAGTACTCAGTTCTGTATAGATTGGGGTCTTCTGGGTACCTCTACTTTGTAAATGTTTTCTAGTAGCCTTGCTACTTCTTGGGTAATAAAATCACAATTATCCAAAAATAATAATTATTATATTAAATTAATATTTTAATATTAAATACATTAATTACTATATATATAATAATTATTAAAATAATATTTTAAATAAAAATAAATAATAAAAAACTTTAATATTATAAAATAGTATTAAATATAATAATTATTAATATATTAAATTAATATCTAGTTATATTACAATAATATAAAAATGCATAGTTTAGAGGCTAAACTTTTATATTTAATTAAAAATTTTATATTAATTATTTTAAAATATTTAAAGTTTATATTTTATATATACAAAATTATTAATGAATTGTCATAGTTTTTATATTTTTATTATTTAGGTTGATTTATTTCATACATAATAATGTTAATAAATTTTATGATAATGAATTTAAATATCATTTACGTTTATTTATTTTTACTTTACAATATCATGTCTAAAATATACATTTTATCTTTTCAAAAAATGCTTTTTACAGCAATGCCAAACACTAAAATCTTACAATTAACTTTTCAAAATCACTTTTAAAATCACTTTTTGACAATACTTTTAGAAGCATATTTCAAAAGCAATGCCAAACTGACCCTAAGACAGGTAAGAAAAAGACTAATAATATGAAATGTTTTTGAAAGGCTTGTAGCACGCTCAAATTGATCTCTCGAAACCGTCAAAAGGGTTGATTTTCGCTCTTTGATGAATTGGCTAAAATCGATAAAAATAATAGACAATTTGCATAAGAATTTTAGAGTAGTTCGACTGCCAACTGAGTCTACATCCACTATCTTAGCACACCACCAAGGATTTTCTAATTCACTATTGAATTCTTCCCTTTTTCCGGGATCAAGAGGAAACCCTTACAACCCTATCTTTTCAATGGCTAAGATAAAATCACTCTAGTTTTTACTTAGGCTAACTAGAACATCTCCCTTTTACAAGGTTTATTTGGTAAACTAAATACCTCACAAGGTGGGTGTTTACACAATTGAGCTCACAAGAAATAGTGAAGGATAGACACAAAAAAATTACTCTACAAATATTTACAAGAGAAATGAAGAAAATAAAGACTTAAATTCAATTTCTCTTGAACATTAACTTGGATGTGTTCTCTTACTTTCTTCAAGTGTTGTAGCCTTCTTTTTTTTTTTATTGGAATGAGTTTTTGGCCGTTACTAGCCGTTAAGGGTAATTTGGAGCCGTTGGGGATATTTTTGGGCAGTGGATATCGGTACGCGTGATGTCCGTAACGGTACCTACATTTAAATCAAAATTCACCGTTACAGACCGTTAGACGGGTACCGGCATGCGATACTTCGTATCGGTACGAGACCTCACATTTTGCCTTGTGTATCGGTACGGGCTAACCCGTATCGGTACGTGTTTTGGTCTTTAAAAAATTCGGGCTGAGAAAAACAAAGAGCGTATCGCTATGGGTTTGACTGTATTAGTACGGGCATGTTGTTTTTGACATTTTAGAATGTTTAAAATATATTTGAACAAGTCAAAAATACTTAAAAAACAATTTTCATTTGTTATATCAAAACAATATCTCAACTATTTTTTATAAAATAAATAATTCCACCTTTCTTATTTTCTTTGTTTAAGTTTTGCCGTGCGTGGCTTTCCATTTTTGTTCTTTCTAAAATAAAATAATAATTATATTTTATCTATAGAATTATTATTTTTTAAATATGAAAAAATTAAGGGTAATTTCATTGATTTAAATGTTTTCCCAAATCGGTGCTTTTATATATAATTATTATTGGGGATATGATCCGTTTTACGTAGTGTAAGATTTTTTATATTTTACACTTTTTTTTTTATCTTTAGATGGATGAAATGGATGACTAAGATTAACGATAGAATATGTGAAGATTATCACTTGAAAAAAATAAGGAGTTAATTTCAACCATCTATTGTTATAAGAGCGTTAATCCAGAACATATAAACAATAAAATATGAATATTGATTAAAAAATTGAATAGAACAGAACCAAAATAGATACAATTGTTCAAAACAAAATCGAATATAATAATATTAAATCGTTTACTTGTAGTAGACAGAAAAACTGATTAGTAGGAAACTGGTTGAGGCCTGCAACTACGTTGTTTTCATAAGACAGGTTTTCGGCCACTCCTATGGTGCTTGAGATCATTGGTCATCTGTCTCTCAGGGTACAACAACTAGATGATCAGCTACAGTTGCATAGCTATAAAGATCACGAACTATAACTTGCCTTCGTCTATCACCAAAAATTGGAGGAGAAGAAAATAATTTTTGAGTTGCATTTTTAAACTAGTAGGTTAACAAGGTATTTATAGAGGTTTTACATAGTAAACTGATAGAAATTTTTAACCCAATGAAGTATTTAATCATGAGCCTTTAAAGAGCAATTTTCAAAATTTTTGTTTGAATTAAAGAGAACTTTTAATATTTATCTTTTTAATTCTAAAACATAATTTGGAAAAATATATGCTCTATTGAGGAAAAATTATTTAGGTTAAAATATCTGTAGGCCCACGGAGGACCCGACCAGTCCGGACATTAGCGTTACCCACGTCGTGCACGTCTACACATTTACGAACCAACAATTGGTTCCACATTTTCCTTAACAACGTTTGGATCATTTCTCATTCAAAGCTCCAAAATATCGATTTTTTCAACAATCTCCCACATGAATGAAATTAATGATTTTATCAAAACACTTTGACTCAATGTGGTGATAGATTCTAATATCAATAGTTGCATAGAATAGGTACTGTAATACACGAATTTTACCCAGTATACTTGTATATACATATATGCATATATTTCACAATAAATAAAACCATAAATAAATAAACCCAAAAATCCATTCAAAACAGTCCAAATTACATAAAATATTCTCAAAGCCCAATTTTAATTACAAGGCCCAAATTCGAACAGAGATATCAAGGTAAATGACGAGATTAGTAGCACTAAAACCCGTAACAGAGATATCAAGGTAACCAAATTCTGTTTAACAAACAGTAATCTAAAGGAACTAATCCTTTGATTTTTAATTCTTGTTGATTCTTGTTTGGAAAGCAAGATCAAGTAAACCCGTTGAAACAACAAAAATTAAATCCTGAAACGAATCATTTATGTGACCTTAGTTTCCAAAAAATTTCGCCTGAATTTCATGTTCGTCTCTATAATTTCTCAAGGAAAAATTATTAGTAAGAAAAATAATAATCCATAGCGTTTCAAAAAGCACAAACAATAATTATCATCACGTGTAATAATAATAATAATAATAATAATAATAATAAATGCCAAAATTATAACAAAAGATATTTATTATTCATGCCATATTTAGTATTTCATATTAAAAAGGCCAAATTTATTAAGAAATATTAAGAATTACCTTAATACCATGATTTAAGGTATTAATAATACCATAATTAAAAAAAAATCACATTGATTCTTACTAACCGGAAAAACAACTTTTTAAACTACATGTGAAATTATTTCATATTTAAGGCCAAAAAAAAATTAGGTAATAATATCATAATAATAACACCATGAATATTTCCAATGCACATGTATTATTTCTTTCCTTTTCACAAAAAAAAATCTGTATATATGATTTTAATATTACTATATTTCATAGCAAATAAGCTATATAAGAACAAATTAGTATAAAAAAGGTAAATTAGGTATGTGAATCATCCATGCATAATGTTTCCATATAAGCATGAAGCCAAACCCACTATACTACTTCAACAGCAGTAGATGTTCTGCCGACCCACGATACAGCGTCGTATAGGTACAACATTCGCCTTGGATTAAAGGGATGAATTTGTCTTAAGATTGTTATAAAAGTGTTAATCTAAAAATAATATAAACAATAAAATATAAATATTATATTAAAATATTAAATCGAACAGAATCAAAGTAGATACAATTGTTTAAAACAAAATCGAATATAACAATATTAAATCGTTTATTTGTAGTAGACATAAAAATTGATTAATAAGAAATTGGTTGAGGTCTGCAACTATGCAGTTTTCTTAAGCCATATTTTCAGTTACTCCTATAGTGTTTGAGATAATTGGTCTTTTGTCTCCCAAGATACAATAACTAGATAATCAGCTACAGTTTCACAACTATAGATATCACAAACTATAACTTGTCTTCGTCTATCACCAAAAATTGGAGGAGAAGAAAATAATTTTTTAGTTGCGTGTTTAACCTAATAGGTTAACAAGGTATTTATATGGGTTTCACATAGTGAACTATTGGAAATTTTTGGCTTAATGGAGCATTTAATCAACGAGCCTTTAAAGAGTAATTTTCAAAAATACTATTTGAATTAAATGAACCTTTAAATATTTATCCTTTTAATTCCAAAACATAATTTGAAAATATATGCTTTATTTGAATTACTATTTGAATTAAATAAACCGTTTAATATTTATCATTTTAATTCCAAAACATAATTTGGAAAATATATGCTCTATTTGAGCAAAAATTATTTGGGTTAAGATATTCGCAGGCATACGGAAGACCCGACCAGTCCGGACATTAACATTTTTCACGTCGTGCACGTCTGCACTATTACGAACCAACAATTGGTTATATATTTTCCTTAACAACGTTTGAATCAATTTCTCATTCAAAGCTCCAAAAATATCGATTTTTTTCAACATCTATTTCACAATCTAGTAATAAAAAAACGTGTAAAAGTATAAGTTTCACATTGTATGTAAATGGATCCTAACCCTTATTATTGTTGTATGATAGATGTACATGAAAGTTTATCGAGTGAGAAAAAAAATTAGATATCAAATAGGTAAAAAAAAATCAGATATCAATTAGATATTTATAGCTAAGTTCAGGAGATACATTATACATAATCCTTTTCTAATACGAGTTGTACTATGTTTTAAATTTAATTGTTTGATAAATATAATTGTTGATATCGATTTTGAGTGACACTAAAAAAGAGATGGAGACGGCTGGACGGGCGAAGAGTCACTGAAGACGACGGTAGACTGTAGAATCGGGCGGTTCAACCCTGGTTGATTTGGGACTGAGAGCATTAAACAATGTAGAAGGAGTGGTCAGATTCGTGTAGGAGAAGAGATAGAGAGTATCCGATGTAGGAAGGGTCGTTCTTTTATTCTTCGGTCTTGAGGGTATTTATATTCCCTTGTTGTTGTGGATAGAGTGATGTTTGATGAGACCGTGTCAGGCCTGGTGACGAGTATTGATGGGCTGACAGGTTGCGAGCTTAGTTGAAGTTGGTGGTTATCTTGTCTTAGTGTAGTAGTCTTTAGAGTGAATGAGTCTGGAAGTGTAGAAGAGCTCGTGATGCTGAGTGTTGTCAAGACGGAGGCGTTTGGCGAAGGAGCTCCGAGCTCCGTGATGTAAGAGCGTAGCGCGAAAAGGATAGTGTTATCTTCGAAGATAAAGTTTTCCGGAAGTATTTAACGGAAGTACAACAATATTAATATAAACATTTAATTTAATTTTTTTAAAATAATAAAAGCGGTCAACCCACATTCTAATATAATACAACTTGGAATCCACAAAAGTGTCCTAGACAGTTACCGTCAAGTCTTCGTTTGAAGATCATTTGTCGATCCAGACGTAAGTTACTGCCTTCCTGCCCGTTAAATCTCGAGCTTTCTATGTTCGTTTTTCTGCTGATCATCGGTTTGGTCTCTATATTACTTATATTATTCTTGTTCCGTTTCGTAGACTTCTTATAAACCTTTTATTCTGGGTCCTTTTGACTTCTATTTATGATGTATGTTGTTTGCATGAACGAAATGTCCGTTATTCTTTATCCAAAAAAAAACATAATACAAATAATCAAAAAATATATAATACAGCTTAGACAATTATTTAATTTTATTTGAACTGCAATTCAACCCGACCCATGAACATATATCTATGCACAATACAACTTTTTCCCATTTATAAGGCCGATTAAGAATTAGAAATAGGAAATAGGCTCATGTAAATAGATAAATTGAAAGCCCAGCTTCCCTTATGTCCAACCATAACCGCATCAAAGCCCAACATTCTCTCACGTGCGATCGTAACCACACGCGCGTAACCATCTCCATATTTAGCCCCATCGGCCTATCGTTCATCTACTTCGCCATTTCCCCACTCTCTCAAAACCCTTCCCCAATCCATACGTACGTTGGTCGGATTAAACAGACAGAATGACCGCCGAGGTACTCCCGAACCAAAACGGCACCGTCTCTTGCAACCGGGATCCGAGTAAGGAAAACTCTAACCCTAACCCCTCCGCCTCCTCCAAGAAGGCCCGCGAGACCGAACGACGTCGTAGGAGGCGCAAGCAGAAGAAGAACAAAAACAAGAATACCTCCCAGCAAGAAAATGACGCCGCAGACGGTTTGGCTTCCGAAGCCGGCGACAGCGACGGTGGCGAAGATGAAGCGAATGATAATTCCAATCATCACCAGGTATCTAACCAATTTCTTTTTTGAGATTTCTATCTTTTTAGTGAATATTGATTATTTCGTTAGTATTTGCATGTAATCATGTATAATATAGTGTTAGACAGTGATGCAATGATTTTTTATTTTCTTTAGTTGGAATGAAATTGGGATTTTTTTAATAATTCGCATAGTGAACTTTTAATTAATTTACATTTGTTTAATATTGAATTTAGTATTTTCTTTTGGCTGGAACTGTAGGTGATGGAACAAGTTGTAATTGAGTACGTTCCTGAAAAAGCTGAGTTAGATGATGGTATTGATGAGGAATTAAGGAAGGTTTTCGAAAAATTCAGCTTCCGGGAAGCTGCTGGTTATGAGGTAAATGAAATTCAGTTAGATATGATCCATTAATTTTTTGAATTTACTTGTAGTTCACTAAAAAAAACTTGTAATTCTATTTGTACAGGAGGCAGATAAGAAGGACGAGTCTGCTCAAGATGCAGATGCTAAGAAGGCTGATTCGGATTCAGAAGAGGAGGAACAGGATAATCAACAGAAAGAGAAAGGTGGCATATCAAATAAGAAGAAGAAGGTTTTTTGGTTTCTCATTTTATTTTCAAATATTTTTTATATTCTCATATTTAGTTCATTTTGATGAGATTGAAGAGTGAGAATACTTACATTGTTATTGCTGACAGCTACAACGGCGGATGAAAATTGCTGAATTGAAGCAGATCTGCTCAAGGCCTGATGTTGTTGAGGTTTGTTTTCCTCAACTTGACGTTTGCTTGTTTTTACAGTCAGTTGATAATATGTCTTGTTTTAAAATTTAAACCAGTGTTAAAACACATATATAGCCCAATGTTGTACCAGAGCACATTTGCTATGAACTTTTTTTTGTTTGAATTGATTTTTTTGTCTTGGCTATTAAGTAACCTTATTTAACTAATCTTTTCATACGGATATTGTCATTCAATGCTGTTGGAATATTGCATATCGTTTGGAACATTGTTTACTTATGTGTTTATGATTCAATAGTTCATGAATCATGATAGATATGATTATTTTGTCAGGTTTGGGATGCGACTGCTGCAGATCCTAAGTTGCTGGTGTTTTTGAAGGCATATCGAAATACTGTTCCTGTGCCAAGGCACTGGTCTCAGAAAAGGAAATATTTGCAGGTTAGTAACTTCTTGGGTCGATAACTATTAATATGGGCCAAATGTGTGTTCCTGGTTGGCGGGCATAATCTTTAGTGAGTGGATTAGGAAGATGGTGAGGGAAGATCAAGTCGATAAGGCTTCTCTTATATGTATATATGTACTTCTTGCAGGGGAACAGCTGTGACAGCCTTGGAGACTGGACTTATAGGTGTTTTGCAGAAAGGACTCATGATTGATTCTCTTTTAATGTGACTGTTTTTTGGGTTGGGATATAGATATTTAATAAGGTTTACATAGAGTAGCATAATTTGCATGCTAGATGTTGGGAATATAGGTATTTGTTCATTGTTAAGGTTCTAATCAATCTATTTTGGATTTTTAGATGCCTTTCCATTGTGTTATATGCTCGGGCTAGATCCATCTAAGATTTTTTTAAGTGATCTGAATTGGATGCATAAACTTCCTAGATATTGTTAATATTTATTATTATTTGAACTTCTGTTTCTCATCACTTGTGGATCTTTTTTTAGGGGAAGCGCGGCATTGAGAAGCAACCTTTTCAGCTTCCTGACTTCATTGCTGCAACAGGAATAGAGAAAATCAGACAGGTAAATTTAATTCTTTATAATAGCAGTTGTGTGGTGTCTTGCTGTTTATGTCAGGAAAATCACTTGTTATCAACCGATCTTTTTCTCATTTAGGCTTACATTGAAAAAGAGGACAGTAAGAAGTTGAAGCAAAAGCAACGTGAGCGTATGCAGCCAAAGATGGGGAAAATGGATATCGACTATCAGGTTTGTTAGTTTCTTGGTTCATTGATTCTTTTATATTGGAGATTTTTGTTTCAATCCATTTTTATCTGTCGTGGAAGGCTGCTCAAAATCATGTATTTCTTTCTGAAATTATCATTCTGCTTGTAGATCTAATAATGTTCTGGCTTCTGTTTTTAGGTTCTTCATGATGCATTCTTTAAATATCAGACAAAGCCAAAGCTGACAACTCACGGGGATCTCTATTATGAAGGGAAGGAATTTGAGGTACTCTTCTGCTATTTCTACATGTATAATAGGCTGCTTCTTATACTTGATAAATATAATGAATGTGTCGATTAATTTAAAATGATGTGCAATTGTACAACCTCTGTCTGTATGTTGAATTCTGAAGATTATAGGGACATTGTCGAATAACAATGTACTTTAGATTTTGCTAATGATAGGGTCATACACTGAACACTAAGGAGGATAGAAGGTTTTTTGGTTACTGAATTTTTCATGTTGTTGATATAAGTAGTGCATAATTTAAACTGTGAATTAGGAAAATCTGTTTCGTAAAATGTTTGGGGTTACAGAAACTGGACTTCACAGTGAACATTTTTGAGGAATAAGTTCTTGAGAGATCACACTATTATACTTGTATGTAGTCTTCTGTTGTTATTTCAGTCTTGTATGTGAATTCAATGGCCATCTAGTTGCTCTGGTAACTTGTTGTTCGCGGAAACAATCAATCGTTGGATAAGATTGATCTACAACTGGCTATTTTATACCTGAAATGATATTGGCATTTTGTGGTTAATCTTGAAGGATTAATGTTTGATGATGACATTCAGTAGTTTCTCCCTTTGTCTTAAATTAATATTGTTTGTTTGGAATACAGGTAAAGTTGAGGGAGATGAAGCCGGGCTCTTTATCACATGAGTTAAAAGAAGCTCTTGGCATGCCAGAGGGTGCTCCACCCCCATGGCTTATCAATATGCAGGTTAATTTTGTTAATGTCCTCTATTTTTGCATCTGATATCTCTGTATTGTTGGTGTTATTAACTTGCAATTTTTTCTTTCAGAGGTATGGTCCTCCACCATCATACCCACATTTGAAAATACCAGGCCTTAATGCACCCATTCCTCCTGGAGCAAGCTTTGGTTATCACCCTGGTGGTTGGGGCAAACCTCCGGTAGATGAGGTAAACCTCGTAGAGAATTTCTGTGTTCTATGTGTTAATAGTAAGCTTGAAAGCTATCCTTTCAATATCTCTCTTTATTTAACTTTCTTGCTTTTTCCAACTTATTGTCAATAGTATGGACGGCCTTTGTATGGAGATGTATTTGGAGTCCAGCAGCAAGATCAACCTAACTACGAGGTACTTCCAAGTTTTTAATGCAGTTTTGATTTTGGATATTCTAGTTTAGAGTTCTACTAATATGCTAGAACTTAGGCTTTTAGCTTGTGTTTTGTTCCTTCATTGGTATTTGCTTCATGTGATAAAATTTTACTAAAGTGGAAAAAGTAATAAATAAAGAACTAGTAAAGGGTGAAGTAGCCATCTTAACATTAAGTTTGACCCACACAAGTACGCACAACATTATTTTCTCTCTCTAGGAGTATGACAGCTTCAATAGTTTGTAATGTTACACTCTCCAGGGCAATTTGTAAACTTTTGTTAAATTCTTTGAAGCAAGACTTTACTGGCAACATCCCACTAGAAACATTCTTCAAAACCTTTCTTGTTGTGGGTTGTGTACTAGGCCACAGGTGGCATTTGTATTAAAATGGATAGCAGTATTGGTAGCGTCAACAGTTTGGATTAAACTTCTATTTCTTGAGCCTATGATTTAATTTTGCAATATGTTATTTACTTGTATATAATGATAAAATCCAGGAGGAGCCTGTTGATAAGTCAAAGCATTGGGGTGATTTGGAGGAAGAGGAAGAGGAAGAGGAGGAAGAAGAGGAAGAGGAGGAAGAGCAGATTGAGGAAGAGGAGTTGGAGGATGGAATCCAATCTGTCGATAGCCTCTCAAGGTAATAATATTCTACTATTTTCTTTCTGTTTGGTGTTGTAATATGTTTTACTGACCGAAATTATCATGCCAGGTTCTTTCTCAATCTGGTTTTTACTGATTTATAGCTGTTATTATTCTTTGTTGTCTGTGGTGTATTAACTATTTTAATGATGATTTTCTGCCCTTTTGACTCAGTACTCCCACCGGAGTTGAGACACCTGATGTCATTGACCTTCGTAAACAGCAGAGGAAGGAGCCTGAGAGGCCTCTTTACCAAGTGAGTATTGTATTTGAAACTTTGCTGTCTCCAGTTGTCACTATTCATATCTCCTTTATATTATTCATGAGATGTTCTTCTCACTGCTTCGTGTTTGTCTTGTTTTTTTAAAGGTGCTTGAAGAAAAAGAAGAAAGGATTGCTCCTGGGACTTTACTTGGCACAACGCACACGTAAGAATCTAATTTGTTGTTTTTGCTCCTATAGTTTCAAATCTTTGACTGATATTGTCGAACTTGTTTTTTGTGTACAGATATGTGGTTAACACTGGCACCCAAGACAAGTCGTCAGCCAAAAGGGTAAGAGAGATGACCTTTCATTTTTTGGTATTGCTGTTCCTTTACCCCTGGTTAACATGACTACAGTTCTTAGATTTAGAACATGACTATTCATTTTTGCATTTTATTTGGTGTGAAGTTTAAATCTTTCTCACTAAATTGGTTTTATTGTCGTAATTTGACATTTGATTACAACTTTCTTCTATTGCAGGTTGATCTTCTCAAGGGTCAAAAATCTGACAGGGTGGAAGTCAGTCTACAGCCAGAGGAGTTGGAAGTTATGGACAATGTGTTGCCTGCAAAGTGAGTTGGATTCATAACTTCCACCATCTAACTATATCTAGTCCCAAAGTTAAAAAATCTAGTTTACTCACATCGGCTGATTTCACAGGTATGAAGAAGCTAGGGAGGAGGAGAAGCTACGAAGTCAGCGTGAGGACTTCAGTGATATGGTGGCCGAGGTAAGGCTTACTGGAGCCTTTTTGATGAATTTTTTGTTGTTACCGAAGTTATCTAAAATGTGAACCAATAAGTGTTTGGTGCATTGGTAAGGCATGATGCTGGGAGGGGTTGTCACGGACCCCGAACACGGACCGTAAAACGGACGTGAAGAATACAAAAAAATTGATATTGTTTAGAAAATGGCTCACGTTATTTTTTGTCTAAAACTCAGTATCCTACTGATTCTTGACCAAGTATAAACAATAAAAGTTAGTGTTGCTATCTCTGCAGCCTTCTCGGCTTTATGTTTTGACTATGTTGGATTAGTTAGGCCTTAATGAACTTAGGTCTGTTGTACTTGATACTGATATTACGACGTTTTTATTATTAAATTTAGCTGAATATTTTCAAGAGTATTTCATACAAACTATCTGAAATGGAAAATATGTATGCTTTCTTAAAGATAATAATTAGGAGTTGATTTGGGTCAAGCCTTAATTTTTTAACTTGGGATGGTGGGTTGCAAATGGCTTATATGGTTGGATGTGTATGTTTTTATGCCACGATGATTGTTAATTCTATGCATTCTGATGCAGAATGAGAAGAAAAGGAAGCGTAAGATGCAAGAGAAGGAAGGGAAATCAAAGAAAAAGGATTTCAAATTCTAAGTAGGCCAAGATTCCGATTGCGGTGTGAATTTGAAGGAGAAGCTGATCTGCTTTGCCTCGCCTTTGCGCATGGAGAATGAGGTCCTTTTAACATTTGTGCTAGATGTTGTACTGAATTCGTTTCCCATATCAAGCTGTATGCTGTAGTAACTAATATATATGAAGATGGATGCCAATCATGATTACATCTATAATCCTCCACCGGCACTACCTTATTTACTATTGCGCCCAATGTGTTTTGGGGACCGGGAGTTTTACTGAGCGGAAATGAAACCGATAATCCTATCCTGTAACTTGTCGAAGGCATCTGTAGAATGAGTGCCAAATGCTCTGCGGTTTTCTCTTTTTTTTTTCCCTTATCTGATTTGTGAGTTAGATGTGAAATTCTTCTTCATTGTCGACCGAACTTCAATCGTTAAACTTAATATTTCTAATAGCTTTGTGTTGGTGTAATCATCTATATACTGATTTAAATGCTCGAGCTTGATTTGGTAGAACATACTTGAAATGTCACAGTCTGCTCTAAAATGTTGCACAATTGATCGGAATTTCGGTTACAACTAAGAATGTTACATTGCCATGCAACATTGATTGTAATTTTGGTTACAACTAAGAATGTTACATTGTGATGCAACATTGATTGTAATTTTAGTTACAATATTACAATGCGACATGGTTTAATCTAAAATGTTACAATATCTACGCCAAAAAGGTATAATTTCTGTTACAATTGAGAATGGCACGAGTTTTTTTATGGCAATTTTTTAAGTTGTAACAAAAAAAAATGTAATTTATAATGGTAATTTTTTAAGTTGTAACAAAAAAAATGTAATTTATATGATTTGTTATGAAAAATGTAATAAAATCAGTTTTAATTTAAAATTTTATTCGATTTACTCTAAAGAATTATGCACTTGATAAGTCCTAACCGATTGTAATTTTTGTTTAGCTTTATATTAATCGATTCTATTTTAAACTCCCTTATTTTACACTGATTTTGAGGGTGACACTTTCCTTTTATTCAGCCAACTGTGGATGCTCTAGGTTTGACAAAACATTTCCTTCTTTAATATATATTATATAAAGATGCCTTACTTCTTCATTACTTTCTCATGGACCTAATCCATACACATTGATCAACCACCTCCAATCAGTGAAATTAGCTGTTTGGATTTTGCGTGAAATACATTTGCTGATTTGAAAGCCCCGGAGAATTTTAATTAAAAATGATTTAATAATTAAATATTAAACAATAATAAATTTAATCATAAAATTTTAGATCAATTGACATGGTTGTTATTACAATATATAAGAGAAGATGGACTCGAATGTGCTAATGCATTATACCTTCTAATTTATAAACTTTTGAAGAGGTCTGGACATTTTAAACATTGCATATAAAAATACCGTTAAAGAAAACATTTCATATAAAAAATACATTGATAATTTAATTAGAACTTATTTAACAGAGCTCAAAAATTAAAATTTGACACACATATACGTACATATATATGGTACAATATACTATAACATTTCCTATTGGCCTGGAAAGGGAATTCGATTGCCCGATTTGTATCATGATATTTCCTATTGGTTACCCTTTATTTCAAACTAAAATACGCGAAAGAATCAGATGTAATATTACCGAAAATCATGACGTTCAGTAGAATTTTTTTTTTTTACAAATTTTAAATCTAATCTTAATTCTTCTTAGATAGAAAGAAAAATAAAACTTTAAGAAAAAGGAAAAAGGAGTGCTCCCAGTGTAAAATACCCTGATCTTGAGCCAAAATTTCTAGAACGTCACCTTGGTAGACGATTTTCTCAATTTAATTTTATTCTTTCACAATATCATAATTTAAACTTCTAATTTTATTTAAGGGATCAAATGTTTTATTTTATTATATTAATTTCTTTACACCCATTAAATCACTCCACTATTAACAGTCCTTCCCTTTCCGCGTGTCACCAACCCACCTTCACGCATAAGGAACTCTCTCCCAGGCCTATCTTCCTTTTCTATTTGCACTATAAAGTTCATTGGACAGCCCATTTCTCATCAATTTCCAGGGAATTATCCAGAATGTTTTTTAAAAACACACACACTGTTATGTTTACAAGGAACCAATCTCATGATCATCACTGGTTTTTCTTCAGGTTGATTTGATAACTTCATTCTTCGATCCCAGAGCTTCAAAATTTGTAGGGTTTTGAGAGTGTTTCTGGGACATGTTCTAACCAGGGCCACTCATGGTTGCAGGCTGCTCCAACTACTGAGCTACCGAAAGCATCATCGATGAAGAGGCGACATCAACAAAATCAGCAGCCGGAATCAGAGCCGCCATTGAAGTGTCCGAGGTGTGTTCTTCCAACAATAAGTTTTGTTATTACAACAACTATAACAAGTCACAACTAGGTATTTCTCCAAGACTTGTAGAAGACATTGGACTAAAGGCGGCACTCTTCGCAACGTTCTCGTCGGTGGTGGCCGCAAAAACAAGTGGACCCAGACATCCGCTGCCACCAAAAGCTCCTCCGCCTCCGGTGTTATCAGTAGACTCGATAGCTTTATTGCAATTCAACCGCAGCAACAAAGGAAGGACCATGATAAGCTTCGTCCATCCTCTTCGTTCAATGGTGTCTGCCTGGGTACTTCTACCATGTCGCAAGACCTACGGTTCGATTTTCAAGTTTTAGCTCGAGTTCTTTCGAGAAATATCCATCTGCAATATTGACCGCGTTTTATAATTACAGTGGAGAAACAATGGAGGATCAAACCATGACCATGCCCGTCATAAGTGGCACTGATTCAACCTATTACGAGCAGTGGCATTGAAATGGCAAATTGCAATTGGGATTGGGATGTAAGCTTTTGAGGCTTTGCATTTGTTAACTCTGATTTCTGCTCTGTCTTAACAAAAAAAATATAATAAAGAAAGAAAAGCAAAGCATAGACCTTGTAATTGGGCCTGGCTCATTAATGCGTAGGTGCTAATGCGGATCTAGGGGTTGAGTTGGATCAACACATTGATCCTTGTGAAAAAAAAACATACTCAGATCTCCGTAAAATGTATAGCCAAAAGAATATGTCCAACGAAACATGTACTATAACGATATAGATGAGATAAAATATTTGAAAAAAGAAAAAAAATAAGTATCATTGTTTTTATCTACTTACACACTTAAGGATTAAAATAAGAGTGGTGAACGAAACCAACAATCTTGCAAATTGTTTTAGAAAATAGATCTAATTGCATCGACAAACGAACCAAAAAAAGATCAAATTAATGAAAGACCTTCGACAACCACAAATTAGAGTCGAATGTAGTGAGAATACAATACACGAACACAAATATAACACAAATATTAACAAAAAAGCGTCATAAACAAAAACGTGTAACTAAACAAAAAGACGTGTTATAACATAAAAAAAATGTATCATAAAAAAAAGACAAAACTAAGAAAGAAACAAAAAGCATAAATAAACGTGAACTAAATATAAAAAATTAAGGGAGAAAGAATTCTGACGTTCAATCGATCAATGACCAACGCTAGTGTTGTTCATTGACAATCGCTTGACCAAAATATAACTATTTGATATATCAATAGTGAACGGTTTTCGTTCCACAAATAAAATTTAATATATATATATATATATATATATATATATATATGAAAATGATGACATGCGTTTAAAATTTAAAAACATCTACGCAATCGTTCTAATTATATTTACGAAAATTTGTACTTTTAATTATTAAGAGTAAAAAAAATTCTTTATTTAATTTTTTATTAGCCATATATTTGATCATTATAATATGTAAGTATCAGGTACAGTGATAGTAAAATTAAAAAATAAGCTCTCAAGTGAGACTAAGAAATTAGCATGTGTTTTCTTTTTGTCATAACTTCATTTGTAGACTTATATTTAATTTCAATATGGGTTTATTGGATAACAATCCTATACATAAGATACTTATTATCAAACCTTAAAATTTAATCATTAACACTAAAACTCTATCCATAAACTCTAAATCCTAACATCTAAATTCTAAAAATTAAGTACTTATAGAAATCTTTTTCACCGTTTGTGCATAAAATATTTTTCCCTATTATAATGAAATAAAAAAATATTTGATCAATTTAAATTTTAGTTTGCACAAATAAATTTATTTTAAGGGTTAGGGGTTGAGTTTAGTAGTTTATATTTTAGTGTTTTGAATTTAGAAATGATGATTTATGGTTCATAGTTTATGATTTAGATTTTAAATTTTTAAGATCAAATATGCATGCTTATAAAAAATAGTTTCCAACTATATGTGCATCAAATATTAACCCATAAAAAACTCCACAAATTTATAAATTTTAGATGACGTGATGTGTCTTTGGAAAAAAAATATATGACAACATTCTAAACCCACTTGTATTTTTTTTATTTATTCCTTATAAAATGATTATCCATATGTATGCATGTGAAGAGGGTCTCTTCCAGCTATGGAGGGCAAAGTGGATGTGATGGGGAGATTCTTATGGTACGCATAATATGCTTTTAGGTATCTGAATATATATTCGTAGTATGGATTCATTTCTTCATAATTTAAGACCACTTGTTGACAATCTTTCTCTTTTGCCTTGTCCCCAGTCCTCACATTGTTGGGGGTTGTAAAGGAGTAGTGTTTTGCTCTACTGGTCGGTGTTTCATTCAGGGCACCCGAATCTTGGTTCCAACATGCTATGTTCCGGTTCTCTTTTACTTCAAATCTAGAGCATGTGCACGTTGGGGCCACACTTTCCGGCCTCTGTTTCCTTTTTGCTGCAGGCTATTTACATGGATTGTTTAATAACACAACCAAATCATACACATTATAAATTTCTATGCTAATCATGGATCTGATGCGGATTAGATATCAGTTAGGTTTTGAAGTGTTTGAGAATGAAATATAATGATTTTATTAACTTTATATTCATTAGAATGTTGGAGATAAATTAACCCAACAAGTGGTCTCAGTAAAAAAGTGGATGATGTTCATCTTAGAAGACTCATGTTCAATCGCTATGTCTACAAGGTGTGTATATTGTCAACGAGTTAAGAATATGTATAAACAGATACTATCGTGCAATTACCTTTAGACTATTTAAAAAAAATGTCCGAGATAAGTATCGGATATTAATACGTGACTGACAAACATTATTTTATTTTCCCTAAATTTTAGTGAAAACTGAATTTCCATAACATTGAGAATAACATTGTGAAAGGATCTCAGCAATGGGGGCTGCACAGTTCCAACGTTAGCCCAAGGAACAGACGGGACCAAGCACAGATGGGTGATGGTCCAATCTTTACACCTCTATCAATGCCCAGAAAAAAAGGATCAAAACCCTCCACACCTCGAATCAGGTTGTACCTTGCCAGTAAGTCCGTAAAGGTCGGACACCCCTATTATAGGACCATACAATCATACTTTGTCCCTGCAATGGATCAAGAACATAATGGAGGGGGTGGGGGTTAATAAGCGGTTAAATGATTCTTTAAAAAATTTAAATTCGAACCGTTTGTCTGCAAGATGAATATACTTTATTAAAAGGTTAATAAGAATGAATAAATATTGTCATGGGATCACACCAGATGCTAAAAAAACGATTACATTATGTAGAGTCATAAGCCTTTGAATGGGATAAAATAATAAAAGATTTAATATCAAATCTTTAATTAATATTAGTTTCGAGTTTGATTCTTGAATAACTTTTGAAGACAAGTAAAGTAAATATCTAATTAATAAAAAGGTATAACTGGAGGGCAAAATGTACCTTGGACTCAATGCAACGCATAAGGGTTAATTTTCTTAGTCTTCTTCAAATGCATTATCCCAAAAATTAATGGAGTTACGAGATTTCAGTCATTAATTAGTTCGGCTTGTGAATTTGCATGACACTAATTTAATCATCATTGTTTATAACAATGTTAATCTAATGTAGTGTCATGTAAAGCCACAGAACTTATCTTCTTTAAACCGTAGATTGTATTAGTAAACACTTTACCCGTCATCTCCTTTAGAAGCACTTCACCTGAAAAGAAAATCATCCAAAGATGTTAATTTTGCACATAAAAGTGGTAAAAGTGAACCAATACACATAGGTATGTATTATATTATTAGTAAAAAAAACAACTAAGCAATGCAAAAGTGCATGGATAGGAAGGCAAATAACAAAAAGAATGAGAAATTAAAAGATGAAATCTTAAACTTGTGGATTGTGATAACATCAAGATCATATAAATTAAAGGTTTTAAAGAATCTTAATGGGCAATACAATATCAGTACAAAGTGTACTATGTAAGTTTTGTCACAGAAATAAAGAAAAGAAGAGAAAACAACTCTAGTACTCACTCTTTGTACTATGTACTTCAGTTTGAAAGGCTTTTCATGTGTAAAAACGGCCTCAAAGTTTCCAAATTTTCCCCGGAAGGGGCTTTGGATTGATTTGCTTAACATTGGGCTCCAAAAATGGGGCTGGTGGGGGTGATTTTGAGCCATTTATTGGAGTCCAAATCGACAAGTCCGTTCCGAGTTTAATCAGGTGATGCTTTCAGTCTTTCTTCTTCTGGTATAAATGAGTAGAATTCTTCTGCGAGAAATAACAAAAAGATTTGTTCCAAAATTAAAAAAAATGTATTTCTAAAAGTAAATATTGAAATTGAATGAATTTAACTCTAGTAAAGCCCTTATTATTGCAACCAATTATACTTAAAGGAACAACTTTATTGATTGTCACTAGACTTGTAAACGAATCATGATTGAATGATCATGTACTTAAAAAAACAACGGATTATATATTTTAGAAGAGTTAAAGTACAATTTCACCATTGTCTTAATTTAGTTTTTTCAAATTTTTATTATTTGTGGTGTCATGGTCCCATTAGTCCTCAATGCGTCACGCCTCTATTACTATATTATACCTATTGTAAAATCTTTAATTGAATTGGTATTATGGATTAACTAGATTTCAACTCAACTGTAAAATGACTAAAATGTCATTTAGCCAACTATATGACCAAACAATGAAAGTTAATTTACGAAAGAACTTATTTGGTTACAGATTTCAAAAACAAGAAAACTATGGCTGATGTCAGATCATTGCTACAAATTTCTGATTAAGCTGAGATGTAACTTGGACATGTGGTACCAAAGTATGAGATGGATGAAGCTGGGATCAAACATTAAAAATGATAAAAAATTATTAAACCTTTAAATCTAAGACAGAAGTGATCTTTGATGTTTTCTGACGGCAAGTGCCACATGCTGAAGGATATTGAAAACAAAGAAAAATTCGATGATTGAATTAGACCATGTGGCCCCTCCTCATATATGACAGAGACACTGCAAAGATGGAGTTGGCAATTATTTTTCAAATCAAAAGGGGGATTTCATTTTATCCTCATTAGCCTGGAAACGCTGATGTGTTTCTCAAATTAGCTTAACAACTATTACCTTATTTGAGAGAGAGTTTCCTCATTACCAAGATTCCGTCTACTAATCAAATTGATTTCCTTATTTGGGGATTTCATTGATTGTGTTGAACTGCTTTTGCATTCTTTTTTTGAATTGAAAGAGAGCTCGAAATTAAAAATTAATGACGAGCAAATCTGCAATAAGGAAGGCCAAATATGTCCCGATCAAAAAGAGGTTGAACAATCTCAAAATTCAATAGCCAGAACTGCTGCGATGACATACCATCCGCCATCATGTTACACTCTCTCAGAATTCATTAAAATTCAGTATACCATCCACGATCCCGAAGTCGGCTGATAACTTGAACGATGTGCAAAGCCTGGAGAGACGCCGGTTTAGCAAGCAAAAGTCGGATAGTTTGAGCACAGGCAGACTATACCTGCAGATGCTCCACTCCCTGCGACCACGCAATCTATAGACCAATGAAGATACTCCGTAGTTCCGCCTGCAGCGGCGATACTAAACCCACAAATTTATGGTAACCCGTAATCCATTCACCCTTAGGATCACGTAGGACACCTCCAATGGACCCATCCATACCCGTCTGAGTAGAGACAACTGTATCGATATTAAGGGAAAACCACCCCACAGGTGCAGGTTGCCAGCCTATAATCTCCATACGAGAGGCAATAGAAGACAAAGTCAGTGTAGATGAACCTACGAAATTAGCAACCCATGTGCTACTAATCCGGATAATTTCAGGAAGCGATGAACATTCATCGGTGAATACGAAATCATTTCTGTACTTCCAAACCTGCCAAAGAAATGGAGGAAAAAACCAGTGCCACGAAATCATAGCCATTTTGTGCGCTTAGAGTGTTAGATATTGTTGCTTTCAGTGTCCGGTAAGGAGAGCATCACGATTCACGAGCAACCGTTTAGGACCCTTTCTTCTCCTTATAACTTTACAGATTTTTTAAGTGAGAAACTAATAAGTTAACGGTTATCCTATATTTTTTTAGTTATATTTATGATTTTTTTTAATAAAATAATAAAAATAATATATTTAATAAATTTTAATTATATTTTTATAATTTATTAATAAAATATTAAATTAATTGTTTAAAGTAATTGAACATATTTTATTTTTTAGTTTTTGTTAAAAATATCTGAGACGGCTTGCTTTGTGCCAAGTGTTTAGTAAAAAATATTTAAAGGGCAAGAAATCTAGTTTGTCAAGTATGAGGTGTGCTTGCAATACCAAGAGAGTGATTGAGATTACTTGTGCTTGTTGGATAGTGGATTTTAGCAGAGCTTCACTTTGCAAACGTGTTCATTGGATCTGAACTGTATTGACAATTTATTGTATTTTGTTGTTTTTATTTTTTATTTACTGTATTGTATTAGCAAATATGCATTAATAATTTAAAAATATTGTTGACTTGTAAAGTGAACAAAAACTCTGAAAAAAACAAATAGAAGGTGATTATAATAGTGAAGGGTTGATTCTAGCGTATTCAGATCTGGTCTTTTTATTATAAAGTATTGTATGATATTTTCTTTCATTGTATGACTACTTATATTAATTTGGACATGTATCCATAGAGATGTCATTTGCAGGTGACACTCGCAGATTATGAGTAACTGATAATAGTTTGTCTGTTGTGTTTGCAAGTATTGGGTAACAGATAAATTGACACGTAGTCACTAGTGATCATTCGCAAGTAATATTCGCAAATTTTGTGTAGCAACCACGTGATAGCGGGTGATCATTCGTCTAGTGTGCTTTGCGGATACTAACAAATATGTATGATATATACATACTTTGCATTATTTTAAGGCTTAAACCAAAAAAATAACCCTCAAACTATGTCTTTTTTTCTGCTTTTAGCCCTTAAACTATGATTTGGGCAAAATAAGTCCCTTAAACTTTTATTTTTGGTCACTTTAAGTCCCTAAACTATTTATTGGTCAAAATAAGTACCTAAACTATGTCATTTTTCTTCTTTTAGCCCCCAAAACTATCAATTGGTCAAAAAATCTTTGTGATGTGTCAACATCTTATTAGTCGAAATAGCTTTCTTTTGACTTAAATAACTATCGGACTTAAAATGACCAGAAATGATAGTTTAGGGGCTTATTTTGAAATATGATATTTTAAAATTTAAAAAGAACATAAATATTTATATATGTTAGAAATGATAGTTTAAGGGCTTATTTTTCCCAAATCATAGTTTAAGGACTTAAAGTGACCAAAATGATCGTTTAAAGGTCTATTTTGCTCAAAACATATTTTAAGAGCTAAAAACAAAAAAAAAAGATAGTTTGAGGGTTGTTTTTTTTTTTGTTTAAGCCTTATTTTAATTTGATTATAAAAAGCCTAACAAAAACAAAAACAAAAACAAAAACCAGTGGGGATTCCAACATCACTAGTAAAGAAAATTATATTAAATGATCAACGTGCATACAAAATATTGTTTCTTTTGTCTTTTCCTTTTGGCCATTTTTCTTCGACCTAAACCATACGCACTTTTTCACATGCGTCGAACGTGCTACTTTTTTTTTTAAAATCTTTATTATTTAAAATTTGTTTTTGTGTAAATAATTAGTTGGTGAAAACATTGACTAAGACCAAAAGGATATCAAATCGTCACTAATATCTAATTTTTAAACGTTTAAAATATAGTATAAAGTACACACATGACAAGTAATTTAAGTAAAAATGATTTTTTATTATTAAAATTTTGGAAGTTATAAATTTGTCATCAAACTTATTGAACTGTTAAAAAATAGGCGTTACAAAATAGTAAGTTTAAGGATCATTTTATAACAGTTCGATAAGTTTTAATAACCATTTTATTATATTTTGATAAAGTTTAAAGATCATTTTATAACAATTAAATAAGTTCAATGATTATTTTGTAGCTTCTGAAGCTTTAATGGTTAACAAGATTATCTATACTTAATTTAGTGACCATTTGTATACCTTGGCCTAAAATATATGTTAATTTTTAAACGTTTATTGCGACTAAAATTAATTGAGAACATATACTAGAAGCTACCCATGCTATATATTGACTCAAACTTTAATTGGTAATTAAATTGAACTTTGTTTTAATTCTAATGGTGATTAGGTTCAAATATTTATATTTAGGTAGGAAGTCTTATGAAATATGTAAAAGTAAAAAATTCATACAAAGCACAAAAGTTTGATTACGCAAAACGATCATTGAACTTATACAAAGAAATAACATAAATATGTCAAAAAACACAAAGAAATAACATAAACATATAAAAAAACAAAAGTTTCTTTAAATTAAATTATTCGAAAAAACTCAAAATATGCCATGAATTTATACGTACAACATAAACACATTTTTCTTAAATTAAATTATACTAATGAATTGAGATTCACCTATTGACTTAATGATTAAGAATGCTCACGTTATCTCATGTTGTATGGATTCGAATCCTAACATTATATTTGAAATTATAAATATTTCTCTCCTTAATAAAAAAAATATAATAATGAATTGTACAAAATCTTAACCGAATAAAAGCACAACATAAATTCTTTTAATAACAAATTACTTAAACTCAAAATACCAAAAAAATACCAATTAAAAAAAATACCACGCCCAAGTTTAATACTTTTAATCCAATTAAAAACCTAACACCCTTCTCAATTCAAAATTCATTAATCTTGTACATATAGACAAATAAAATTTTATTTGACCATTGTAATAAATTATATGTGAATTCTACACACATCTATAATAATAATCATTAGGATGAGTTTAAAACGGGCGACGCACACCGCTGAACACCACTAACGTAATACACCGCTAAACACCATTAATATTTTAGGATCCACAGTATTTTAGGACAGCAGATTGAAATTCAGTCCATATACTTTTCAATACATTAATAATCATTATACATATGTGTAGGATCCACACATAATAGAAAAATAATGTTACATAGATAAATAGATTTTTAATTAATAACTACAATTATAGTTAATTATTGTAATAAAACATTTATAAATAATATAAAACATTTATAAATAATAATTTAGTTAATTTTACAAGTGTGAAAAATACACTAAAATTTGCTTTTGAGAAAACTGCAATACAAACATTGAGATATCAAGTTTAAGTTTAATATGCGAAAATATTATGAGTAGATTATTAATTTAAATTTAATTTTGGTTTAAGTCTCATAATATATGTGTCATACTCAGATTCATTATAACTTTAATCCAGATATATTTTAATTATTAGTTTGATTGTGTTTTATAAATGTTAATTCTGGCGAGACAATTATTCTAATATGTATTTGGTAAACTTGCAATAATTATTAACAATTATATCTGTAATTTAAGGATAACATATATTACAAAATTTATTTATTTATATAGTGCAGTTAGTGTTTTGTGAGTGAATCATAGATGTCTCTTGTTCCCTATTTATTTGTATAATACAACTTTTAATAACAATGATTATGATTAATATTAAAAAACTAATAAAAACATGTTTTGTTAAATTAATTGAATTTCTCAATGTTTGTGAAAATTTTTAATCTTTGAAATCGAAAGGATATGTATATATTTTTTTCAAATTCTAATTCTAATCATAATCATACTCAGAGTAGAGGGGACGAGGACTCTATGGGAAAGAGAGGGGAAATGATGCATATAATTTTGAAATGGTTTAACTGCAAAATAGATGCTCAAACTATACATTTTTTATTTTAGGTGCCTAAAGTTTTTGAGTGAAAGTAGATGCCTAACGTTTTATTAAGTTCTCATTTTCAGGTCGACTGTTAATTTTTTTTACCTAATTAATATGTGGCATTTGTTTATGTTCTTTTATCCCATTCGATTTTTAGTGAAACAAACAAAAAATAAAAAATTGAATGAATGATTTATTTTTTAGAAATCGAATAATCTTACGTCTCAAAGCTCTGATTTCGAGGCCTCATTTATTCTCGGCGCATCAATTTCGATCTATTACCTCTTTATTCTCTTTTTTTTTTTTTGCGAAATCAAAATTCTAAGTCCAAAAATTTTATCCAAACACACTTTGATTGTTAAAACTCATATATGCAAAAGTGAAATCAATACCTCAACTCTAAAAATTAGTCTTCAAAAACACTTCGATTTCGCTTGTAATGGTAGGATAGAAAAAAAAGTTATAGGACTTAGAACTTGTTAATTGAAGATAACATTTTTTTAATGACTGACCTGAAAATGGATACGAAATAAAACATTGAACAATTTCATAAAAATAACATTAAGCACTCACTACAACAAAATAGGTTTTTAGCAGCACTTTTAGCAGCATTTTTTGAGCAATTACCGCTATAGACACGTACTTTAGCGGCGTTTTTGGACAAACGTTGCTATAGATGCGTACTTTAGCGGCGTTTGTTAGGCTAACGCAGCAATAGGATTTAAATTTTATATCCCACATTGACTCTATATTTATCTTACTGAAACTTTATAAAGAAGCGAAGCGCAAGTATAGATCAACGATCTAAGTAATGAGCTAAGGTAGGCGAAAGATACATAGTCAATAGCGGTGTTTGGCGAAACAAACGCCACTAAAGACAAGGTCCCTCCATATAACTTGACCTTTTGCGGCGTTTTTTTGTTCATAAATGCCGCTAACTATTGCAGCGTTTGATCTAGCGGCACTTCTTGCGGCGTTTTTTGTTATCGTAACTTAAATGTAAAAAGAGATATAATTTAAACGGTTATTTTACATTTAAACCTTTTGAAATATCTAATCCTTATATATGATCACATGATGTGTATGCAATATCTTGATATAGTGGGAGTCGTCAAAGATGATAAATTGAAGAAAAAAAGGATGGGGACCTATTCTTTAAAAAAAATATTTCTTAAAGAGTTGGTGAGATTGTACTCTTTATAAAATATATTGAAAAGAACTTAATAGATATATCTTAGTATGTGGACAACGTACTATATATTTTGAAAAAATACCGTCTATAAAATAGTTTTTTATATATATATATAATTATCGATAGTTGGTGACCACATGCAGATCTCAACTACCCACCCTACTATTTCACGAGGGAATAATAAGTCGGAATGACTTATTTGGTCCTCAACTTATCAGTGTAGTTATTTTAACCCTTCAATTTTATTAAATTTATTTTGATCTTTTAATTTTTATTTTTGCTCAATTGACTCAAATATGATGAAACTAACATTATTTTATCTTTATTAAGGATATCAACTACTTTGTTCTTCTCTACCATCATATATATATATATACATATATTAAAAGTTGTTAAAAAAGAGAGTTGATATCAACATTTCAGTAAGGATAAATTAATTTTTTTTTCTTTTTTTAAACTTTTTTGATGATGTGGTAGAAAAAGATAAAATAGCAACATTTCAATAGAGATAATAGAATTATTGATCCATTACATTTGAGTTAGTTTAACAAAAAAAATTAAGGGCCAAAAGGAACGCAATAAAAGTTTAAGGGATAGAACGATTAAATTAGTAAAGTTGAGGGGGCGAAAGATTATTTTGCCTAACAAAAACACATTAAATATAATTATACCATAAATCCTTAATTTAAATTAATATTGAAGAAATTAATCAAGCATATGGTACGATGATAAAATACATCGTTTTAGTCATGATTAATATTAGATTATATTGATGCAAAAACTGTGTAATTGATTTTATTCCTCACCAATGGCTGAGGCAGTGCTCATTGTGTGGAAGCACTGATTAAGCATATCGATAATCGTTTTTGAAGTTATTTTGTTAACATGTTTTGTTTTCCATATCAAATAATATGTTTTAAAGATAAATATAAAGTCTATTTCATTTAATCTTTTTGGTTTGTAAATAAAAAACTTTAGGACGTATTGATATTTTTGTTAATATTGAGATTAATTCATTTTAATTTATTTAACTAAAAAACTAATCAAAAGTTCAAACTTCTCTGTCAAAAATAATTTTTAAGGTGATCGATTAACTGAAGATCTATTTGATAAATTGAAAAACTAAATAAAAATATTATTAAATTATTTGATAAATCTAAATTTTAAAAAAAATAATATAATATTAAAAGAAATAAAATATAATAAAAATTATTAAATGTATTCAATATTGAGTGATGATCGCTCTTTATCATTTCTTATGTTTTATAAAATAATATTTTTATCCGATAATCAAAAGTAGTTAAAAATCATTAAGAACCTTAATTTCAGATGATTGAATTATCAAACCATCCATTCATTTAATTGAAACCCAGAATTAATTAGAACACGTGAAAAAAACATTGGAAAACATAAATGTCTTTGTTGGTTAAGAAAATAAACCACTCCATGGTCAATTTTTACACCTTCATTATTGGGGGGGGGGGGGGAATTCATCTATTCCGAGAAAATCTCCCTCAATCGCGTTCTCAAGTCAAATACACTGTAGAAAAAAGTACACTGCAGAAAATCTCCATTAAGGGAATGTCGGAGAATGTTAATTTGATGGCTAATATCTTAATTAACCCCTCAACTGTTACTTAAATTTTGTTTTGATACTTTACTAATTGTAGAGAAAAATATAAGTAATATGTCAATTTAATAATACCAAAAATATATTTTAATTGAATTTAAAAATATGTGCTTTAAATCAAATATATCATGTATAGGAAATTATCAAACATTCTCAAATTAGATTATTGTTTCTAACTCTTTATTTGAGTTTGCATTAGATATTTGTTCTTGAATTATAATGTAACGAGTCTTAAACTAATTAATTGTTTCTTTTGCAATATTTGGCTTTACAAATATCATTTCGGTTTGCATTTTGAATTTTTTTATTGGATTGTGATAATTGGTGCTATCGTTATTTAGATTTTTTTGGGGAAATTTTATACATTTTAAATTTTAATGAAAATTTACATTATTATAATTTTTAAAAATATTTTATAATTTCAAAATTTTAATTTTCATTTATTTTATAAAAGTTATGAGATTTTTAAATTTTTTGAATTTAATGCTTACAAACGTTGGAAAAATATCAAAAATAAAATTTTAGTAACAATTGATAAATGAAATGAGAAAGTAACCATTAAATTAACGAGTTATGTCATTATCTTTAATTGTAGGTAACAATAGAGTGATCATTTTATAATTTTTACAAAAGTTATTGACCAAAATGATCAAATACTCATACTTTAAGGATTATTAGTGTACTTTACTAAAGAAAACACTAGGAGAGAGTAAAATTTTCAAGCCATCGGTAGAAATTTTATGGGTAAAGTAAACCGCGTTTATCACCACTCAACTGTATGTCTGATATTATTTTTACTATTAATCCATTAATTTTGTGACCATTCATCTATTAATTTTGTTAATCACCTCAATCAATTGGTCAATTTTTTTTGTAATGTGTCAACGTCTTACTAGTCAAAATAGTTTT
Source organism: Hibiscus mutabilis (assembly GCA_019671005.1). NCBI lineage: Eukaryota > Viridiplantae > Streptophyta > Magnoliopsida > Malvales > Malvaceae > Hibiscus > Hibiscus mutabilis. The sequence continues at coordinate 12,810,768 of CM033756.1, read as the reverse complement.
CTTTTGACTTAAATAACTATCGGGCTTAAAATGACCATAAATGATAGTTTAGAGGCTTATTTTGATATATGATATTTTAAAATTTAAAAAGAACATAAATATTTATATATATTAGAAAAGTCTATAAAATGATATTTTTGTAACCATTGACTTAAAGTGACTAAAAATGATAGTTTAAGGGTTTATTTTTCTCAAATCATAGTTTAGGGACTTAAAGTGACCAAAATGATAGTTTAAGGGCCTATTTTACCTAAATTATAATTTAAGTGTTAAAAATAAAAAAATGATAGTTTGAAGGTTATTTTTTTTAGTTTAAGCCTTATTTTAATTTGATTATAAAAAGCCTAACAAAAACAAAAACTAGTGGGGATTCCAACACCACTCGTAAAGAAAATTATATTAAATGATCAACATGCATACAAAATATTGTTTCTTTTGTCTTTTCCTTTTGGCCATTTTTCTTCGACCTAAACCATACGCACTTTTTCACATGCGTCGAACGTGCTACTTTTTTTTTAATCTTTATTATTTAAAAATTGTTTTTGTGTAAATAATTAGTTGGTGAAAACATTGACTAAGACCAAAAGGATATCAAATCGTCACTAATATCTAATTTTTAAACGTTTAAAATATAGTATAAAGTACACACATGACAAGTAATTTAAGTAAAAATGATTTTTTATTATTAAAATTTTGGAAGTTATAAAATTGTCGTCAAACTTATTGAACTGTTAAAAAATAGGCGTTACAAAATAGTAAGTTTAAGGATCATTTTATAACAGTTCGATAAGTTTTAATAATCACTTTATTATATTTTGATAAAGTTTAAAGATCATTTTATAACAATTAAATGAGTTCAATGATTATTTTGTAGCTTCTGAAACTTTAATGGTTAACAAGATTATATATACTTAATTTAGTGACCATTTGTATACCTTGGCCTAAAATATATGATAATTTTTAAACGTTTATTGCGACTAGAATTAATTGAGAACATATACTAGAAGTTATATATTGACTCAAATTTTAATTGGTAATTAAATTGAACTTTATTTTAATTCTAATGGTGATTAGGTTCAAATATTTATATTTAGGTAGAAAGTCTCAAAAAAATTCTGACTAGATTTTGAGCTTTCACTACCGTTGTTCACTACAATAGTGAATCCGTAAATATTTTTGAAGACGAACATATACATATTACATTTGGATCCAAATATTTAAGTGGGCACAACTACTAAAATAAAAAAAAATTCACTTTTGATAACATATTCCTTGAGTCAAACTACCCGAAGAGAGGCCTCATCCGAAAAGAATTTTCTTCATTAAATGGAGGAGACAAACTTTACTCCAGCAGAACATATCCTTAACCCAAGACCTCCTTCAAACTTAAGAGCATAAATATGCTTCCATCCCACCCAAGCACATTTAGTTGCAACATCATTACCTTTCCAAAAAAAGTTTTCTTTCAAAATTTCATCAAAATTAATTTGAGAGCTGATTGATTTACTGAATTAAATTAATTTAATTAAAACTATAAATTTATTACAGAAGGATAGGAAACATATATTTATAGTTAAAAAATAAAAATTTATGTTTTTCGCCAACTTTTGTGCATTAACAGAGTATAAGAAAGGCAAAGGCCAGAGGGCCTTGGCACCTGAATTTTTAAATAATTTACAATATTTTTTATTCTTTCAAAATTAATTTAGCTCTCTCAAAGTTTTGAAATACTCACTAAACCATCTATTTAAAAAAAAGAAAATTCTTACCTTTTTAAAAATGTCATTAAATATTACTGTACTAAATTTAATTAGTGAAAATATATTGTTGTGTTGGGCCAAAAATATATTGTTATCAAGACAATTATAAGATATATTTTAGGGTAAAGATCACATGGTTTAGACTATTCTAAGTCTAATATAACTAAGTTATATTATGTATACTCTGACACTAATTGCTTCAATGTTACTATTAAATTATGTGTTTTACTTTAATATTATCATTGACACATTAGACACAGTTAACTCACTAATGGTGTGTTGATTGGGATATCCACTACACTCAATTATTTTCGTGTCATTTTAACACAAATATTACACGTCAAAAATATAATAAATAAAATAAAATTAAACTAAATAACACTTAATCGATAAAACCCCATTCATTAAACATTTGAAACTCAAAACTGAATCTTTTCAAACTTTTTCCTTCTTCTTCAATCTTTCAAACCTTTTTCAACCCTTTCAACCGAAGTAAAAAAATTTAAGCTTTCAAAACTCAAAGGTTTTATCAGAATGGGAAAAATGACTCGTCGGCGTGAAAGGGGTCTTCTAAAAATGTGCTGACAAAATGGAGTGAGTTTGCAGCTAAAAATGTGATGACAAAAACAACAAAGCAATCAACAGTCAACTAGTATCTGTTTTGGATCTTCTAACAATTTCCAAAAGCTTTTGCTATCCTCTAATTCTCCTCCGCTCCAAAAAACCCATTTTTCAAAGGTAAATCTCTAGATTGCTAGATCTTTGTTTGTATTTTGTTTCAGCTTTTGGTTCTGGTAGTTACTTAATTTAGAATTCATCTTTGTTCTCGAGATTGTGTTTTATTGATCAGGGATTTAAAGTGTGAAATTTCAGATTTGGCTCAAGAACATGGATTGAATTGGGATGAATTTATTTGTTAATTGAAAGAAACTTTAGATTTTGGAGGTTGAGGTTTATTTTTTGAATTCGGTCAAAAGGGTTGTAAAAAGTTTGAAAGATGGAAGAAGAAATAAAAGAAGAAAAAGGTTTGAAAGGATTCAGTTTTGGGTTTCAAATGTTTAATGGATGGGGTTTTACCGATTAAGTGTTGTTTAGTTTAATTTTATTTTATTTATTATATTTTAAAATGATTTGTAATATTTGTGTTAAAATGACATGGAACTGATTGTGGTGGATAAATTAACTGTGTTTAACAGGTCAGTAGTAACATTAAAATCAAATTTATAATTTAATGATAATATTAAAACAATTAAAAGTTTAATTATTAAATTAAATAATTAATTAAAATTTAATAATCATTTATAAATTTTATCTTATATTTTAATTTATTATCATTAGTTATTTTTTATTACAAGAAAAAAACTAAAAGCAGAGCAGCTCCTGCAAAGGATTCATAGTCTGCAACAAATCGTCTCTCTCTCTCTCTATATATTTGACATGAAAATCGTGTCTATTTTCATGGAGAAAAACTTCAATCACATCAGGCGGATTTTGGAAGAAGAGGTAGCCGACATAATTACTCCATTAGTAAATCAAAATAATTTTAATTTTCGCTTGATATTTTTAAGTAGTTTTATGTCGTTTAAATATGTTTCGAGTTTAAAATTTTATAAATGTAAAAAAATTTGCTAAAAACACCCATTAAAATCAGATATGTAATACTTATCGGACCAAATTAATAAAAATTAGAGATCTTGTATATACAGAAAATCTCCGCCGAGAGCACCACTAAAATCAAATTAGTTTGAAGTTTAATGATAGATATTTTAAAATCTTATTTATCCTGTTTAAAAATACATGATTTTTTTAAATTACAAATGAAAATACAATCATAACTACAAATAATATGCATAAACATATTACAATTGAAATTAATCATTGCAAATTATAATCAGAATATTCACAGAACTCGTATATAATTTATATAAAATGAAAACTACACATGAGTACTTAAAGATTCAAAATCTTAATCTTTATAAACAATGGCGAAACTTGGGTAATAGTATGGGAGTTAACTTATTTTTTTTTAATTTGAAAGCTTAAATGAAAATTTTTAAAAATTTTGAGGGTTTAACTAATTTTTTTAATAATGTTGAGAGATTTAATAAGAATTTTTAAAAATTTTGAGAAAAAATTTAATTAAAAATATTTAAAATTCCGATATTTAAATGATTTTTTATAAATTTTAAGATGACCAAATTAAATATTTCAAAAATTTTATGTGTAAAATTCAATTTTTCCAAAATTTTATAGGGTCATAACCTTCTGATCCGCTATTGTTTAAAACTTTACCGAAACTTAATTAATAAAAATATATCAATATTTTAAATAAAAAGGTTTTAAGATATACTCCATATAAGATGAAATATTAATGACTCGACAAAATCATCGAAACCATATAAATTTATGGGATCGAAAAAGAGTAAAATATCAGTAAAATAATACATGCTGCGATTAGAATAGATCTCGCTATCTCTTTATAAGATAATTACACCATACGGCGACAACATATTTTTTTGGGTAAAGTACCCAAATGTTACTAAATTATGCTAAAAATAATAAAATGGTCACTGAACTTCTAAAAATTACATAATGAACATTAAATTTTAGTTTTTGTTACAAAATAATTACTGAGCTGTTAACTGTCGTTAAGTGGGTGACGTGACAGTTATAAAAACTTGTATAATAGCCAGGGACGGAGCCAAGATTTGGGATTAGGGGGCAAAACATAAATTTTTGAAAGTGAGGAGGGCAAATTCAAAAATAAACTAATTTTTAAAATAATTTATATAGGAAGACCAAAATGAAAAAAAATAAATTTTTTTGGGGATGGGGGGCAATTGCCCCTCCCCACCCCTTAATAGCTCCGTCCCTGATAATAACACATGTAATTTTCTATATTTACACATTCAATCAATTTAACTCTAATCTATCAGCTTAGGAAATTTAGGGGACTAAATCCCTAATTTTACAGTTTTGTCTTAAAACTTTTCATTCTCTATACTCTCTTTGCCTCATCAGCCGCGAGGCCCGCGACCGCATCTTCCTACGTCGATCTGTGTACCAAAAAATATTGGCTTAAATAAAAATATGTGCTTAAACTATATATTTTTTAAATTTTAGGTGTGTAAAGTATTTTTTTTATAAAAATATGTGCTTAAAGTTTTAAAAGTTATAAGTTTAAGTGTCTGACCGTTAATAGGTGTTAAATTTTTTTATCCAATCAATACCTGAAATGTGGCATATTTAATTTATTTTTAAAGAAAAGTACCCGAATTTTTCTATTTTTCAAAAAATCCTGAAATTTTGAAATTTTCACAAAACAGTCCCTAAATTCCTAAATTTATCCAAACCCAAACCCTCAAATCGTCGTCACTTTCGTTGTCGATTGCCGCCCCTAAGCACATCGGTTTGGTCGTAGGACCAAGGCAGTCATTTCTCTTAACAAGGCGTCACCAGAAATGGCTAACGACGTGTCAGTCGAACGTCAATTTCGCGTTCGACGTTCGACTGCACGCCGTTCGACGTTTCCTGCGATGTTGTGTTAAGAGAAATGACCACCTTGGTACGGCGACCAAATCGGTGTGCTTAGAGACGACGTTTAGCGGCGAAAGCGACAGCGATTTGGGGGTTGGGTTTGTGTAATTTTAGGGATTTGCGGATTGTTTCGTAAAAATTTTAGGATTTTTTTGAAAAACTTAAAGTTTTTTTAAATTTTTAGTTTTGAAAAAAATAAATTAAATACGCCACATGTCAAGCATTGATTGGTTAAAAAAATTTAAAATCCATTAACGGTCAGACACCTAAAATTGTAACTTTTGAAACTTTGAACACTTATTTTTACAAAAAAAAAATACTTTAAGCACCTAAAGTTCAAAAAAGACATACTTTGGACACCTATTTTTTATTTAAGCCAAACGTAAATGGGATCCATAAAGAAAAGAAAAACCAGTCATGACAAATTTTGTGTTGAAACTTTAAAGGTTAATTCTAGCTTGAAAATGATCCATTCCAAATCTCTTCTGCTGTTTAGTTCTCCTAAGAATTGAAACCTAAAACAAAAACCATTATCAACGCATGGAGATTGGAATTGAAACCGAATAATGGTTTTTATTTAAAAATAAATAAAACGAAATTGGGTAATAGTTTTAACATATTTGAAACAAGTTTTAACTGCAAGCATCATATACCTTAGGCATTTCCATGGCACTTCGAAAAATCGTATCCCAAAAGATAACGGTGTAAGCAGCTGCAATCTCTGTAGCTTTCAGTTTTGAAGGATTTCTGGGATCCTAAATCGATAAATCCACATATAAACACTAAATTCATAAATGTAATGCAGAAAATATATTGCGATTTATTCGACATCTCACACTCATAGGAGGGTCGGCTTGCACAAGTAAAATCACAACACTTTTTTTTTTATCAGGATCGGTTTGCTTGCTATCATGAACAGTGGGGCGAAGAACTTTCTTGCAAGCATAAGCAAGTGTTAAAATTTGACTGCTATCATGAACACGGAAAGGTACGGCTGCTACTCTTTGGTGACCATCGGAGGGATTACCGGCGTTAGGGGAGGAGGCTGATGAAAGGAAGAGGGATTTAGGGCTAAATTATTTTTAATTAAAAATAGGACCAAATTAAAAGAATGTTTAAATAGTAGGGTCAAATTTATTATTTTTAATTATGATTAAATTGATTGAATAATTAAATATACTATTATAAAAAGTTTAATAACGGCAGTTAACGGCCTTTAACGCTCGAATTATCGTTTTATAACAAAATGTAACGTTTAATTGTCATTTTGTCATTTTTAAAAGTTTGGTTACCATTTTAAATTTCTAAGAGAATTTTAGTTACATTTTAGTATTTTACCTTATTTTTTATACACGTTAGTAGATGTGTGGTAGGTTAGCTAATGTATTGAATGATGGGTGATAGCTTTATCGTTTAATTTATTTCTTTTCACACTTCAACATATTATTATATTATGGTTAGCGTTTAATTAATTTTTAATGTTCTAGTGTAATTATAAAATAATATTTACTTATTAATATTAATTTTTTAATATATATATATATTGTCAGTTTTTAATAATATATATATAGTATAAAAAATTGTTCGGATCCATACCATCTAATGATACAATATTTTTTTTATTGAAATCCTTAATAATTTCTAATTAATTATTTTTTAATTCTTTTATTCTACGTAGATAATTTTCGTCAACTTTTGAGCCTGGGATGGGGCAAAACTTTTGCTATATAGATATAAAATATATCCAAATCTACATCTAACAAATTTGGGAAGACGTGCATAAAGTGGAATTTAAATTAAAAAATTATAAATAATGAGATTCAAATCTGTTTTTAAAATTCTTTTTTATTAAATTAAAATTTTATTAAAGAGTCCTCCGCAACCCATTTGAGTAGTAAGACGAGACACTAAATCCCTAAAGCAATGTTAGAGGTTTGAATCATAATATTGTGAATAAAACAATTGGATGTGAGGACAGCCTGATAATGAGCCTCTAAAATATGGAGCAGTTGGGGGAGTGCCGCCTCATAATGAGCCTCTAAAATATAGAGCAATAGGGGAATTATATCATGCACAACGGTAAATTTTTTTGTTTCTATAAGCATCCTAGTTTTAGGATTTAGAAATTTAGTTTAGAATTTAGGGCTTAAGGTTTAGGATTGTGATTAGAATTTAAGATCTAGGGTTAATTTTTGGATAAAACTTTAATACACAGGCTATGTAAAATTAATTTTACACAAGCTTGTGTATTTACACTAAAAAACTCAAATCCTAAATTCCTAACCCTAACAAACTAAACCCTAAATCTTAAATCTTATACACTAAATTCTAAACACTAACCTTAAATTCTAAACCATACAACATAAACCCTAAACTTTAAATCATAAATTAAAACCCTAACCCCTAAAACTAAATGGCACTTGTAAACTAAAGTTTACACGGCATGTGTATCAAAGTTTTTTCCTTAATATTTAGTGTTTATAGGTTAAAACCTAAATCCCTAACATATTATCCTAAAACCTAAATCTTAACCTCTAAACCTTATATTCTAACACTAAACCCTCCATTACAATCACAATCCTTGAATTCTAAACCAATAGACCCTAAATTTAAATTTTAAACTATAAAAAGTGTTTGTTAAACCAAAATTTTCTACAGATAGTATATAGAATATTCTTCTTATAAAGTATATTTAATCTCCGGCATATGCTTACCGCCATCAACACTAATAATTAAAAACAACGTCTCCATCACGTGAAATCCCTTAAATATTTCAAGTATTTTTTTGACTCTGTTCATGAATTGAGAATAAAAAAAAATTGGATGCACGTTAGTAATTGTAAAGGATCCAACCCCATTAATTTGGCTATAAATCCCATGCTAGTTTCGATCGTCTTCTCACCACCAACCAAGCTAGTTAGCAATGGCTTCCACTGTCAGTTCCCCACCAACCCCCATCACTCTTCCCAGTTCCTCCATTCAAACTTCATTCCTTCCCAAAACATCTCAACTCTCCGTATTCAAGAAGAAGAAGCCTTTCAACTTTGTCTCCAAGAAACTAGTGTCGTGCAAAGCCAGCAATGAACACTCTTCTTCTCCCAATAGGTTCGACAGAAGGGATGTCCTTCTCGGACTAGGCGGTCTCTATGGTGCAACCAACCTTGTCAACGACCCATTTGCATTGGCAGCACCGGTTGCCGCACCTGACCTTGACCTCTGTGAGAAATCGACCGTGACATCGAAAAGTGCAGGGACCATAAACGTCGCCTGCTGCCCGCCTAAACTAAAAGACGCCGTAGATTTCATACCACCCAAGTTTTCCAAGATACGGTATCGGCCGGCTGCACATTTAGTTGATCGTCACTACTTGGATAAGTTTAATAGGGCCATGGAGCTGATGAAGGGTCTTCCCGAGGATGATCCACGTAACTTCATGCAACAAGCCAATGTGCATTGTGCTTATTGCAATGGGGCTTACGATAACTCGGGTTTGGGGCTCCCCAATCAGGAACTTCAAGTTCACTTCTCATGGCTGTTTTTCCCATTCCATAGGCTGTATCTCTACTTCTACGAGAGGATCTTGGGGAAGCTGATTGGTGATCCAGATTTCGCGATGCCGTTTTGGAACTGGGATTCTCCCGACGGAATGGTTATCCCGGAGATATATGTAGACCCGAACTCCCCTCTCTACGACGAAAAGCGGAATGTGAACCACCAGCCGCCCAATATGCTTGATCTTGATTTCGCTGGCGAGGAGGAAGAATTATCAAAGAGTGATCTTATAAAGAGTAATCTGTCTGTGATGTATAGGCAAATGGTACGCAATAGGACCGCTACTCTTTTCCATGGATCTGCGTACCGTGCGGGTGACAAACCCAGTCCAGGACAGGGTGCCATTGAGAACAACCCTCACACCGCCATTCATCGGTGGGTTGGCGACCAGCGGCAACCTTATAAGGAAGACATGGGCAACTTTTATTCAGCTGGTAGAGACCCATTGTTCTACGCTCATCATTCAAACATTGACCGATTGTGGAACATTTGGAAGTCATTACCAGGGAAGAAGCGGTGCGATTTCCCCGACACAGATTGGCTCGATTCCTCCTTCCTTTTCTACGATGAGAATGCTGATCTGGTTCGAGTTAAGGTTCGTGATGCTCTTGACACAACCACTTTGGGGTATGATTATCAAAGAGTTGATCTTCCATGGCTTAGATACAAGCCAACTCCAAGAACTAGGCCTGGTCGTGGTCGCGGGCATGGTCATGGTCATGGACCTCATGGTCGTGGTCGTGGTCGTGCAGTGGCGGCTGAAACAAACCATACGGCCACTATCCGTAACGTCTACCCTATTGTTTTAGACAAGCTGGTGCGCATTGAGGTTCCAAGGCCGAAGAAATACAGGACTAGGCTCGAAAAAGAAGAGGAAGAAGAAGTATTGGTTTTCCAAAACATTCAGTTAAACCGAGATGTGTCCGTCAAATTCGATGTGTACATTAACGATGAAGATGACGAGACACCAACCAAACCAGAAGATTCGGAGTTTGCTGGGAGCTTTACAAATCTACCACATAACCATCACAACCCGGGAGTGAAGCTCGACACTAACATGACATTGCCAATATCGGATTTGTTGGAGGATTTGGACGTCGAAGGCGATGATAACATCGTGGTGACTTTGGTGCCTAAAGAAGGGAAGGGTCTTGTTTCGATCGGTAACATTAAGATCGACTACATTCGAGACTGATGACCGGTTAATTCGTTGGCTGTTTGATTTGTTTGATGGGTTCATGTACTTGTTTCTCCTGCGTTATGTGTGTGCATTTGGCTTTGAGTTATGAATAGAATCCTTTGTATGGTATGTTGGGCAGGAGATGGTTATTTTTCGTGTTTAATTATGAGCGAAGAATTCGAAAGCTTGCGACGTTCTTCCATTTAACTTTTTTAAATAATCAATATATCTTGAAGTTTGGATGAGGGGAAAGATGCATCGCTTTGCATGTGTTTGGTTCTGGTTTTAACTTTTTATGCGGGGATTACATCTTTGCTTTTGGATTTAGGTGTATTGGAGTCTGCATTACTGCTTACGGTTTGTTTTTAATGGTTGCAGCATGTGGATCATAGTATTAGTAATTAGTGGTAGACACTAATCAATTTGATTCTAATAAAGTTGTTTTTTCATTAAGCAAGATTAGAAGTTCGATTCTTATTGTTGTGAATGAAGAAAATCGAGTTAAGAGAGTCGTCCCTATATTTGACTTATGCAAAAATTGATCTCGATTAATCGGATGTGGGTGGTTAAACTAAAAGAAATATGATATGATGATATATTATTATAAATTAATTTATACAAATTTTGTTTTAAAATCTTATGACACATTATCATGTAGTTCGCTAACAATACATAGGACTATATATTATCAATGTATAAAATATTAATAATAAAAATATATTGTTAACTTATTATAGTAAATCAATTATGAATTTGATTCTTGGTAACACAAATAAGTTATAAAATAAATTTGATAAAATATTTCATGCACTAATAGTGATTTTTTTATAAATAAAGGTCTAAAATTATATTGTGTCATATTTAAGGTTTAGAAGTTAGAATCAAATTTTAGGATATTGTTTTAAAGTTTAAAACAACCAAATAAAACATGTGACATAATTAAAATTATATTTGTGAAAAAAGTACCACCAATAAAATAATTACTCAATAAATGGTTTATTGCACCACACGTCCTCAAACTATGGTCCTCATTTTAAATTTAAGCATGTCAATTTATCCTTAATCTATGGCTCATATTCTAAATTTGTCCCTAAACTTTTTAATATTTCAATTTCATCCCCAAAATATGACCCTCGTTCTAAATTGGCCCCCCAAATTTTTAAAAGTTTCAATTTCATCCCCAAATTATCATTTATATCACATCATATTATTACATAATACACATAAATGTTTACATGACAATTAACAATTTTTATAAAAATTTTATTAACATGGAATACAATTAGCATATACTGATAATTTATGAGTAAAATTAGAATTTTTAAAAATTTAGGCACTAATTTAACTTAAAATTCAAAGTTTGAGGATGGAATTGAAATGTTGTGTCATGCCATTAACAACCGGACTCCACCTAGTTTGGACTTGGCCCAATTTGTCCCAAGGAGTCTTGTTCAAGTTTTATGTTGGGATCAGATAATGAATGAGTGATGAATACTAACTTCTCGTGTTTAATAATGAAAAAATATGATCAAGTTCTCTTGTTCATAGTTTTTATTCTATTGTTTTAGTTGAAATTTGGTATGCAAATTTAATATTTAGAAAAGTATTGAAAGCATGAGAACTTTGAAGTATCGGGTTTGATATAATTCATGAGTTTTTAGTTCATGTTTTATTTTAATATAAAATTTATCGTAAGTAAGTCATACCTAAATTTATTATGTTTTACGTTATAATATTTTTATCATCGATTTTCATTAAGTGAGTTCAATATTCATTAAGAATAAACTTTTTCTCCCCGTCCTAAATAAGAATTGTTCTAAAAAATTGTTATTTCTAATTATATTTATTCACATGTGTATTTTTTTGACAAATCCTAATTTTAATCATAATCATATCTAGGGGAAAGGGAAAAGGGGGCTCTATGGGAAAAGAATGGTGCTCCTAATAGGTCTAGAACCCACAACCTGAGGAATATAAAGGAACAAAGATGAGCAGTTTGATCAACCTGTTAAATGTGCTTGCTCTATTCATATGTGTATTATGTATACTAATTGTAAATGTATTTATAATTATTTTTTAAAATCAAATTAATTTCATATCGGTTGTAACCAAATTAATTTGAAGAGCTTGAAAGTATTCATTGATTAGTGTAATGAAAAATGTAACAATACCTTTTTAATTTTTTAAAAAGAATAAGAAATTAAATTTTATTAAAAAAAATAAAGAAACATACAACAAATATAACACATTCGAAATGTAAAAAGAACATTGAAGATCGGGTCCACGAAATTTTTTGAAAAAAAATTTAAAATATGTAACCTAAAAGTTGTGAAGAAATAAAATTGCATCTTCCCTTGAATACGACGTTCATTTTCTTTAGAAAATTCAACACTATCATAAAAATCTCAATATCTCTTTCATTTGGACACTATATTGTTGTATGAGTGAAAATTAAAAAAATCAATTTTATTTATTGTTCCACTAACAGTTTTAATTGCACCGATGAACTATCACAAAAATGATCTAACTATATTAAAATGTCGATCTTCTTTAATAAGAGAGTGTGTTATGATGATCATTACACGAACGACAAATAATTATAAAGATAGATAAAAAATGTGTCACAAAATATGCGAGAATCATGCAAAGAGGCTGAAGAAAATATCAAGTCATATTGGAATGATAACAATATAAAAAGAAGATCATATAATATTTTAATTAATAATGAGATATAATAATATCATGATATTTATTTACCGCACTTTTATTTAGTTTATTATATAGTACATTGTACTGGGTTTATTCATTCCTGGCGACGAGAAAGAAGTAAGGAAATAGTAACTTGTTTTTATTCAAGCCACCCTACTTGCCTTCAAATCTGAATTATCATTTTGTTTTATGATGAGTTTAGAACGGGTGATATATATTGTTGAACACCATTAATGTAATACATAATTAAATATTATTAATTTTTGAATAATTTTTAAATAATTATTAAAAATTTCAAAAGCTCGACATGTAATTAATCATATTTCAAAATAAAATTAGAAAAAATTATTTTATGAATCATTCTCACAATATCATTCATTGTCCTACCCAATTAAATAAACCCACTTCATCTTTATTTTCACATAATATTTTCTTATAAATTAAAATTTACAAATTATCATCTTCTTTATCATATCTCATATTTATTATAATATGTTGATGAATGAAATAGTTAAAATAAAAAACACCCCAAAAATATAACCCACAAATCAAAAAATACACAAATAAAATTATTATTAATAAGATCACTACATTCTAATCTCGACCCAATCCTCGATGAAATCATTGCATTCATCCCATCTTTTTCTTTTTTAATTCTATTGTTGATTTCTGCGAATACAGTTTATTGTATTTGAAATTGAATTCATAGTGTTTTTTCTTTCCTTTTACTAGTCGATTTGTTGATATATTCGAGCCCATCACGATTGTTTATCTTATTTGAATGTGAATCCGAGATCTCAAATGAGAGCTCAATATGAATCATAGGTTCTAGTGATTCTTTTGGATTTGATTTGTTTAAACGATTAATTAATTTGTTTTTATTATGGCAGAGCATAAGATCTGTTTTTTTTTTCTTATTTGCTTCATTTAGATTAAGAAAATAAAACATAAAGTCTGAAGAATAAGAAGCGAATACTTTGATTTGTATTGAGAAACCCACCTTTGTTTTTGTTTTTGCTTTCTTTTTTAAAAATATTCAAACTGAATAATCCAGAAGAGAAATACCTTCACAGAAGATTGAAACTGCCCACCAGGACACCGTTCATGATGTGACAGTGGATTTCTATGGTAAGCACATTGATTTGCATATGAAAGTTCTAAAAAAATATGGGATGAAGGCATGGGCGGAGCCACTTATAAAAATGGGGTGTTTCATGACATCCCAAAATTTTTGGGGATTTTTTATATATAATTTATATATAAAAATTAAAACAATGTATAAATAATATTATTTTTATAAATAAAATGACTCTGTTTATAAATATCGTTTTATAAATAATTAATTATTTTTAAATACCGTTAAAAATGACACATTTTAAATAAATTTTTAGCTCCGCTCTTGAATGAAGGCAATGATTTCATCAAAGATTAGCTTGGGATTGGATTGTAGTGATTTTATTAATAATAATTTTATTTTTGTCTCTTTTGATTCGTAGGTTAAATTAGTTAGCTATTTTTTATTTTAACGATTTCATTCATTAACATATTAAAATAAATATATAGGCCCTGATTGGTAAACAATTTTTTGAGTTAAAATTAGAGGTTTGAAGCATTTTTAGAGATTTGATCAGTCAAATCCGCTAATTTGGATGTTTGGTAAATAGAGGATTGTAATAGCGGATTGAGGTGAACTCTCTCATTTTGAAAAAGCTCATTTTAGGAGCTTTTTGAGTTAGAGATTTGGATAAAGATTTGTAAAGACTATTTTGTCCTTGATAATTATAAAAAATTTCTCTTAATAACATAAATTTGTTTAACTAATAATTTTTTTTTAAAAAATTTATAAATAAGAAATTAATATATAAATTAACAAATACATATAAATTTAATAATTAATAATATTATATTCAAAATATAATTTCATAAATAAGAAATTAATATATACATCTAAATTTATTAATTATTAAAATTATATTAAAAAGATAATTTCATAAATGAAAAATTAATATATACATCCTCATACATGCTCGGTAATGATATTAAAAAAATTAACTTTTATAATCTAATTAAAATTAATAGATAAAAAGGTTAATAACTAATAAATTATTCAAACAAGTATCAAATATAACCATGTCCTTATATGTCATTTTGCTTGTTCAAATAATCAAACAGCTATAAGCTATTAGTTAATTTTATCAAACACTTTTATACAATCAGTTAATATAATCCGCTAGTCAAACTAGCTAGTGATATCAGCTACCGCTATCAACTAATGTAAGCCGCTATCCGCTAATTGTCAAACATGGCCATAAAATATGAAAAAAAAGATGATGATTTGTAAATTTTAATTTATAAGAGAATATTATGTGAAAAATAAAGATGATGTGGGTTTATTTAATCGGGTAGGACTATGGATGAGATTGTGAGAATGCTTCATGGAATAATTTTTTCTAATTTTATTTTAAAATATGATTAATTGCATGTCGAGCCTTTGATATTTTTAATAATTATTTAAAAATCATTTAAAAATTAATAGTGTTCAGCGGTGTATTGCATTAGTGATTTTTAGCTCTTTACGTGGCCGGTTCTAGAATTTTCCTTTGTTTTATTCAATGGAATCATATGTCCACTTGAAAAGTCTAACCCCTCATCCACATCCACAGCATCATTATCTTCAATACAACTTGTTTGAAATCAAGCTAGGCAGCAATGGCATCCACCGTTAGTGCTCTACCCAATTCCCCCATCCAAACATCATTCCTTGCGAAACACATCAACTTTCCAGATTCAACATGAAACAGACTTTCAACTTCGTCTGCAAGAAACTAGTGTCGTGCAAAGCAAGCAATGGGAACCAAAACAATGACACTCTTCTTCTCCCAATAGGTTCGACAGAAGGGATGTCCTTCTCGGCCTGGGAAGTGTTTATGGTGCAACCAACCTTGGGAGCAACCCATTTGCAACGGCGGCCCCATAGCCTTCCCTGATCTTGACCTTTGTGAGAAATCAACTGTAACATCGACAAGTGCAGGCACCATAAAAGTGGCTTGCTGCCCGCCGAAATCAGCAAAAATTTTAGATTTCAAACCACCAAAGTTTTCCGAGATACGGTACAGGCCGGCGGCTCAGTTAGTTGATCCTGAGTACTTGGATAAATTTACGAAGGCCGTGAAGCTGATGAAAGCACTTCCAGAGGACGATCCACGTAGTTTCATGCAACAAGCCAATGTTCATTGTGCAAATTGCAACGGGGCTTACGATCAAGTGGGGTTTCCCGACCAAGAACTTCAGATTCACTTCTCATGGCTGTTTTTCCCATTCCATAGGCTGTATCTCTATTTTTACGAGAGGATATTGGGAAAATTGATTGATGATCCGGATTTCGCGATGCCATTTTGGAACTGGGATTTCCCCGCTGGATTGGCTATCCCTGCAATATATGTAGACCCTAACTCTCCACTCTACAACGAAAAGCGCAATGTGAACCACCAGCCGCCTGAATTGCTCGATCTTGATTACGCTGGCGAGGAGGAAGAATTATCAAAGAGAGATCTTATAAAGCGTAATCTCAGTGTGATGTATAGGCAGATGGTGTCCAACAAGACGGCTTCTCTTTTCCATGGAGCCGCGTACCGTGCCGGAGATGATCCCAGTCCGGGAATGGGTTCCATTGAGAACAACCCTCACACCGCCGTTCACCGATAGGTTGGTGACAAGCGGCAACTCGTTTTCCGAAGACATGGGGAACTTCTACTCTGCAGGTAGAGACCCAGTGTTTTACGCTCATCACTCCAATGTGGATCGATTGTAGAACATTTGGAAGTCGTTACCGGAGAAGAAGCGACGTGATTTCACTAGTACAGATTGGCTCGATTCCTCGTTTGTTTTCTACGACGAGAATGTTAATCTGGTTCGAGCCAAGGTTCGGGATTGCCTTGACACAAGGTCATTGGGGTACGATTATCAAAGAGTTGATATTCATGGCTTAGAAACAAGCCGGCTCCTCGAAAGCCTCGTCAGGGTGGTCGGGGTCAAGCAATGGATGCCGAAACAAGCAACACCACCGTCATCCGCGGTGCCTTCCCTGTAGTTTTAGAAAAACTAGTGCGCATTGAGGTTCCAAGGCCAAAGAAATCAAGGACTAAGCTCGGAAAGGAAGATGAAGAGAAGTATTGGTTCTACAAAACATTAAGCTAGATCGAGATGTGGCCATGAAATTCGATGTGTACATTACTGACGAAGATGACGAGACACCGACTGGACCGGAAGATTCGGAGTTTGCCGGGAGCTTTACAAATCTACCGCATAGCCAACACAACCGTGGGATGAAGCTTGACACTAACTTGACTATGCCAATATCGGATTTGTTGGAGGATTTGGAGGTTGAAGGTGATGATATTATTCTGGTGACTTTGGTGCCTAAAGCAGGGAAGGGTCTAGTTTCGATTGGTAACATTAAGATTGACTACATACGAGACTGATGTTTAGTTAATCTTATTATGTTTTTCTCTCGTCGATTCAACGAAAACTCACTTTCTCGACCATCATGGTTTAAGTCGTGCGTCGTTTAGATAAAAGAAAGTGCGACTCTTCTTATTGGCTTGGGTCCTGAAGAAATTGGAGGGCCGCTCCTTCTGTTCGTCTTCCTTCTCTTCTCTTTTGTTGGCTAGTTTTGTGTCTGTTTTTCTCTCTTGTTTGTAGGTAATTTGGTTTCTCCACAAGAAGGTATGGGTCTTCAGCTTCGCCTACGACGGTCTCCCGACGTATTGATTCAAAGGTCTAGCGTTTTTTTTTCCAACAGATCCCTGTTGTCTTGGTGACTTTTCCGACGATAAGGAGAAGCGTTTGGGTTCCAACGGTCTCTATAGCTTTTTTCATGTCGTCTTTGTCAGCACGGCCTCCGTCGGTGTCAACGACCGCCAAAGCCTCTTCATTTGGTAGACCCACTGGTGGTCTAGATAGACGACGTCACTTGACTTCATCTCTTTCCATATCTTATGTTGCTCGTTTAGGATTTATTGCTGCCTTTTTTTCTTCTTTGCTTAGATCGTCCACTTTTTGTTTTGGGCTTGTATTTGCCCATTTTATATAGTCCTTTATTGTCCTTTGTATGGTGTTCTTTTCATTTGACTGAATCTCTTCTATCATAAAAAAAAAAAAATTTAAAACTTAATCATCAATGGTTTTGGTTTAGAGGTACGAGAGGCTAGGTTTATTAAGGTCAAAGCTTTAAATGATGACATTATGAATAGAGTAAAGTACGAGGTTAAGAGAATTATCCATTAATCGACTTTTATAATATACGATTTAAATTAGCCAACTAATGAATCATATGATTATAAAAAATTAAAACTTTGTAAAGTTGTTCCCATATTCTAGTTCTTTCACTTGCCAGAAAAATCAAAGTTTAATGTGATGATTTTTTTCGAAATAGTCTTAGTAAGACCTATTTAGCGCAGCCCGAATGACAAATTAGTAATGAAGATATATCATTATACTAATTTTTCTAAATATAGGATTATTGTATGTATAAATTAAAATATGATTAATATTTTTACTGTTATGTCTCATATAATTAAATTATAATAATTTATAAAATACAATTATAAGGAATTTAAATAATCTAGTTTATATAATAGAATTTAATAAGACATAATAAGTGAAGATTATATGTTTAAAAATGTGCTATAAAATTTGAATTCATTATATTTAAAATATTGAATGATTTCTATACATTCATTAATATTAATATAAATCTTCCTTAAAATGATGACAACGCCATTCTACCTGTAAATTTCAATGTTACCATACAAACATAATTCATTTTGAAAAATATATCAAATTAAATAATTTTACATAAATTAAAAAAATAGCTGATAATTAATAATAGAGCCTGCATGTTACTTAATATTAAGTTAATGACATGTCAATAGTTTAGGGTGACCACTCGTTAAAGTTTTTAAGACATTATATATGATTGTTTTATCTGGAATATGCTTACTATAATTTTATGATAATATCTATTCTATTTTTAATTATTGATAAAATTCATACACATTATACTTATAAACAAAATTCAATTCAGTGATATAAATATATATTAATAAAAAGTTTTTTTAACAAAAAACAAAGAAGAAAATTGCTTTCAAATTGAAACAGTGAAAATAAAAATCTCAAAATATCTTAAAAGTTTAATTACGGTTATATATATTACTTAAATTTTATTTTATTTTCTATTAAAAATTAATATAATTAATTTCACTTTAAAAAGAAAATATAACTACTTTAGGTTTTAAAGCCTATAAAATTAGTTTATAGTAATCTACTTAAATGATAAAATAAAATAGATGACATTTAGTAAATTTTCAAGTTGTCCTCGAGCCAAAATCGAATATCATCGACGTAAGATTATATATATGTACAGAAAAAAAATAAAAGAATTATCTTTAATTTAAAAATTAAATCCCAACCACTAAAATCAGTTATATAATTTCTTAACCCAATGTATAAATACAATTTTCCTTTAAAATATTTATTGAAGATATTTCCATACCTTCCCTTAAAAAAGAAAACATTTTCACATAAAAATAAATTACATTCATATTTTTTAAAATTATTATTAGCTAAATGGAATAAAAAATCTAAAAAATAGATATTATGTGAAATTAAACATAAATATTAATGGAAATATTGTTATTGGATCACAAATTCACAAATATCCTATTGTAACTAGAAAATCGAAACAAATACTACCGTGACGAAAGATGAAGTAGTTGTTGAATACATTGGCATAGGATTCTTGCAGGATATTTGAACTTTTAAATTAAACATGTTCACTTGTTTTTTATATATATAAAAAATCTTCATTTTAGTTACTATTAATCACAACCATCAATTTTCATAAATTTAATATTTTTAAAAAACAAATAAAATTTTTAAATTTTATTCAATGCCAACAGATCCTAACCATTTACACTTTTTAATTATACACACATTATGCAAATAAATTGCTCTAACTCGTATCACTTAAGAAGAATTACAACGTTCTTTTTCCACTGAAATCAGAGCTTGAAAATAAAGTCCCACTGTAAATAATTTAGGATCCACTTATATCATGCGAAGCTTGTTTAGTTGTACTCTTTTTTCGATCCAAATTATTCATTTACTACCATTTAACGTTTTGAAAAGATGTAGAACTTAAAATTTTATATAGCGTAAGATCTCTCTATATGATCATGTTTACATAAAATATTTATACAAATCAAACAATCATAATTGTTACATATAATAAACATTTACAATTATATATATATATATATTATAATAAAACATTTATATACTTTTTTTATTTTTATGAAAAAATATATATCATGTTATCCTTACGTAAAAGTCAAAATAATTATTACATAAAATTAAAAATATTTAAGATTTTTAAAGCACCAAAATTATGTGAAATCGTCTAAATTTATCTGACTCGAATTAATTCGAATTCAAAATATCTTCAACCTAAAAAAAACCTTAATTCCGCCCTTGAGTTCGAAAAACGAGCCCATATGGACATACTTGTTTTGCCGCGTATACTAAATTATTGTTCTATTTACCCAACAAAATAAGCTGGCACCTGTACACATGTGGAAATGCTTTTTCTTCCATACGACAAAAGTGTTGTCACATCATTATTAAGTTTATTTAATTTTTCCAAACGAAATGACTAATAATTACTGTTAAACTTTTTCACTTTATTCGCTCTCTGGTCTCTTTAACTTTCATATTATACCACGTGTTAATAATTTATATTTTAGGCTAGCATTGAATGGCTTAACTAAAAAATAAGTAATTAAATTATGTTTTTTATAATAAGTGTTTAAAATATTTTTTTATTGAAATAGGTACATAAAGTTTTATTTTTTTGTTGAAATAGGTGCCTAAAATATTTTTAACTGAAATAAGTGCCTAAACTTTTGTTTTTTGTTGAAATAGGTACCCAAGTACATGCGAAAAATGACTTTAAAACAAGCAAAAAATGAAAGTTTAAACACTTATTTCAAACAAAAATACTTTAGACACTTATTAAAAAAATATATAATTTGGACACTTATTTTATAGTTTAGCCCATTAGAATATCAATTTAATTTAGTTTGATTAATATGTGTCATCCTACTCTTAAGAGTGAGATAAATATAATGACTTTTTACTTTTTAGAAAATTAATTTAGTTTTATCTATTTTTCGTTTCTTTTGATTTCTATTTTTTATCTAGTTGATCCATTTATTAGAAAGAAAGTATTCTAATCATTTTATTTTGTCAATCCTAATGTATATTATTTTATCTTTCGTATGAAAAAGATTTGAAAAATAATAATAAAATGTTCATATTATTTAATTTAATTTAATTTTATGTAAAAGAACAAAAAAGACTAACGATCTATTACCTTATCTATCAATTGATTCAGTTTGTTAAATTATTAAAAGTTTAAGAGTTTAAAAAAATTCGAATACTAAAATGTCTCTAAAAAAGGTAAATAGTAAAAAAACACCAAAAAGTACTTTTCTAATTTAATTTTGAACGGTGTCACTTAGAGATGGCAAAACGTATACAGTTTCACGAATTTTGCACCGTATTGTTTCAATTGGGGTGAAGATAAGTATAAGTTTAGTGGATAATAGACGGGTGTAGATGTAAAAAGCTATACTTATTGTAGGTAGTTGGTAGATGATGGATTTGCGATGTTACTCATACCGTATCTTTCCGTCCCGTATCCTCCAACTAATTACCCACCATATGAATTTTAGACCGTTATGAACTTTCGTAACCTATTTTATAAGTCTTAAGATTTAAAAGGACACACCTTATAATTTAACCAAATCTTAGGGCATAAACATTATTTACAATTGTCTATCTCGTTAGTTAGTTAGCTGTAGTTAAGTAAAATTTACACCGGTATAAATGTGATTTAGCTATAATTAGTTAGTTAGTTGTAGTTAAATTTATACTTATGTAAATGTATTATATATACAATTGATCAATCAATAAAATATGCAAAATTTTATTTTTCTTTACATAAGTATATGGTTTATTTTTACATAATTCAGTATTAGTGGCTGCTTGCCAAACGGGTATGAGCGGATAAGGGTTGGGTGGCGGGTACCCAGTTAGATAGTGAATGTGGGGTGAATTTTCGAATGTACCATCGTGGACGGATGTGAATTTAAAAACTATACCTGCTATGGGTGTTGGGTAAGTGGTGGATATAAAATATTTAAGTAGGTATGAATATGGAGAGGGATATTCGCATCTCCTACCCATTTGCCATCCCTTCACTGTCACTTTACCTTTTCCTATTGGTTTTCTTTTTAGAAAATTCAAGTCTAACTTTGTAAAATAAAATTATACTAATTTACTTTTATTATTAATTAAAATATTTGAAATAACTTTTTATTAAATTTTCTTTAAATCATCCGAAATCAAATATTGAATAGTAAATTTTAGGTTATATTACAAATAAGTACATAAAGCATACAATTTTTTCATCTAAATACCTAAAGTATTTTATTTTTAAAGTAAATACTTAAAGTTACTTTTTTATCTAGATACCTAAAGTTTTTTTTTGTCAAAATAGGTACTCAATGTATATAATCTTTTTCGTCTCGGTTCTTAAGAGCTGACACGTGCCATTGATTAAAAAATACTTTAGGCACCTTGATGAAAAAATAATATACTTTAGGTACTTATTTTAACAAAAAATATTTTAAATACCTAGATAAAAATGATAATACTTTTAGTTATTTTACTTTAGTTAAAAATATTTTAATTAAATAAAAAGTTGATATACTTTAAATAATTATTTATATTATAAACTGGAGCGGTACCTAATAGGGACCAACAGGGCCATCCCCCAATATTAAAAATTGGAAAAAATTTAAGTCGGTAATGGTAAAATTATTTTTAGCCCCTTAAAATATATATTTTATATTATTGGCCTCCCTAAATTTAACTACTTTTAAATGATTTTCCTCATTAAATAATGTTGAATTATACCACTAATTATAAACATAAATTTCAATGTCTTCAAAAAAGTTGCGGTAAAATTCCATAAATTTCAGAGTTTAGTTACAAAATTCGGGGATAATTTTTTTGGATATTTTTGTTGAAGAAAATATTTTTAAGTCTATTATATTTTTTATTTTTCAGATTTATTAATTTTTTATAGTGAAAAGTGAAG
Organism: Hibiscus mutabilis; assembly: GCA_019671005.1. Lineage (NCBI taxonomy): Eukaryota > Viridiplantae > Streptophyta > Magnoliopsida > Malvales > Malvaceae > Hibiscus > Hibiscus mutabilis. The sequence continues at coordinate 12,787,808 of CM033756.1, read as the reverse complement.
TAGGCCATATTGTCTACCGACTTCATGCAAATAAAGAGGAAGTAATTGCATTAATTACTATTATTAATTTGTCAACAAATTTGTACATTATTATTGTTGTCATTATTATTATTTAAAAGATAAGTTTGTCCCTGAAGTAGACTCAAATAAGTGATGTTATCATTTTTTACATTAATTTTACTCTCGAAGTAATTCAATTGCATCAATTTTATCCTTAAAGTAAATTCAAATCACCAATATTAAATAATTTTAAAGGCAAAATTTATACAATTAAATAACTTCAATAGAAGATAAAATTGATTCAATTAAAAAATATAAATAAAATTGCTGATTTTAGTTTACTTTAATAATTTATCCTTAACCCTATTATTAATATTAATAGAGTTCATCCTATCATCGTCGTCACTTTTGAATTTGAGCTGCGCTTCCCATAGTCCTTAGAGATGGGCACGGGTCGGGTTTTTGGCACACCCGACCCGACCCAAAAATAAATATCTTAAACTCGCACCCGACCTGAATTTATTTTCTAAAAAATCTGACCCAGCCCGAAAATAAATATACTAAATTCGACTCCGACCTATATAAAAAATTAATTTTAGGGACTTAATTGTAAAAAATAATTTTAGTGGACTTAATCATAAAAAATTTATAATTTGAAGGACTAAATTGTAAATAAAATTTTAATTTTAGAGACTTAATTATAAAAAATATAAAAGGATATTATTATAAATATCCCTAAAAAAATTAAAAAAAATTACATAATTAGTCCTAGGTCAGGTCGGTAAATTATTGTTTTTTAATTATAGTCCATCCGACCATTGCCATCGCGTTTGAATTTAAGTACATAGCCCGTCACTAGTTCAATATTATTATTACTAGACCTTGAGTAATTCATAATGTGAGTGAAAATGTAGATGCTTGTTTTTGACAGCAACATTATTCGGAAACAACGTATTGAAAGTGATGAGGATAAAATAATGAACACGGCGTGTTTAAAGTTATGAATAATTTTGGACACGACGAGTGTGTGGATAAAACTTTAGACACGATACATTTAATATAGTTGATAAAATATTAGATACGATACATCGAAAGTGTTGTGAACAAAGCATTGAACACAGATTTCATATTGTTTTTTTTTTTTTTGCAAAGCCAACATTGGGAATGGCTTTTAATTAGGGAGATATGGAGCTAAACTTAAGTAGTTTGACCGGATTTTTTTTATTTTTTTCTTCCATTTTTGGGATGTCTTAGAGAGCATGGCTTGGTGGCTCAAACTACAAAAATTGTGAAGAAGTTTGGTTCTTAATATTTTCTTGGAGTATAAGTGTTTTCCCTTTAACTTTACATTGCTAAAAATGACCAACTTTAATCGTATTTATGTGTCTTTCTCACTCCTATCATCTAATGATTGAACAAAAATCATTTCTCTTTTTTCGTTCTTATATATATTACAACATTAAAAAATTAAACCCTATATTTTAACTATAAATTTTAATTTTGAAAATTTAAATTATAAACACTAAAGATCAGAATTTTCACCTTATACCCTAAACTCTAAACTGAATTTTCAAGTGTTAAAGTATATATATAAAGACATTGAAAAAGGTTGAGAATTTTCTATTCCTAATGACTGCCCCATCTTCTCCCACTTTTCTTATGTTCCATTATCTATGTTCACCCATATTTTTTATTGGGAAAATATTTCATTCACCAAAGGTGAAAATATTTTATTTCCACAAGTACTCTAATTTTAGGAGTAGGTGTTTAGGTTTAAGGGTTTAGAATTTAAGGTTTGAGATTAGAATTTAAGGTTTAATGTTAGGATTTAGAGTTTCGAGGCTAGAGTTTAATTTTTAGGGTAATATGTTAAGGATTTAGGTTTTTACCTAATAACCCTTAAATTATAACCCTAAACTTTAAATTTAAATTAAAATCTTTAAATTCTAACTACATAAACCCAAACACCTAAATTATAAACCTTAAATTAAATCTCTAATATTTAAAATTAAAAAACTTACAGAAACAAAATATTTTTTACCGCCATGGGATAATTAACCTTTTATAGTGGTTATTAACCAATTGCCTTTCTCTGAGCAGTCTTTAAATAGGGATGTGGTTGTTTCTTTTGGGGAGTTTCTTCATGTAAAATCCCTTTCTGTTTTTTAAGGAAAATTAAAAACCCATACCCAATCAACAAATTATATTTTTTTTATTGTCACTAATATGTCTTGTAAATGTAGGGGGTTGAACTACAGAATTAGTAAATATATTTTTTAGAATTAAGATAAAATTGAAGAAATTTATAAGTGTTAAGAACTAAATATATAATTATACCAATTAGAAACCGACCTACGTTATCGATTTAATGACTAGTGACCATATTGAAACTTAAAGTATAACATTAGTGACTAAATTTTCAAGATTTTTAGTTTGGTAACAAAAATAAACAACCCAATAATTTTGCGACTAAGGAGTAATTCACCCAAAGAAAAAGAAAAATCTCAATCATTTCAGGTCTTTTCATGATATCTAGTAGCATGAAGTAGAATACTAAATTTACAGCTCATCAATGGTGACAAAGGGGTACTCTATCGTCAAAATTACAATAATGTCGAAGTATCAAACCCCATCGATCTCACTATAAATCCCATGCCTTCTTTTATCATCTTCACACAAACATATCAACCAAGGCGGCAATGGCCTCCACCGTCAATTCCCGATCAACCCCCGTCGTTCTTCCCAATTCCTCCGTTCAAACTCCATTCCTTCCCAAACCATCCTAGCTTTCCATATTCAAGAAGAAAAAGCCTTTCAACTTTGTGTCCAAGAAAGTGGTGTCGTGCAAAGCCAGCAATAGGAACCGAAACAATGAACACTCTTCTTCTCCCAATAGGTTCGACAGAAGGGATGTCCTTCTCGGCCTGGGAAGTGTTTATGGTGCAACCAACCTTGTGAGCGACCCGTTTGCATTGGCAGCCCCGGTTTCCTCCCCGGATCTTGACCTTTGTGAGCAATCGACTGTAACATCGACAAGTGCAGGCACCATAAAAGTGGCTTGCTGCCCACTGAAATCAGCAAAAATTATAGATTTCAAACCGCCAAAGTTTTCCAAGATACGGTACAGGCCGGCGGCACATTTAGTGGATCGTGAGTACTTGGATAAATTTACGAAGGCCATGGAGCTGATGAAAGCTCTTCCCGACGACGATCCACGTAGTTTCATGCAACAGGCCAATGTTCATTGCGCATATTGCAACTAGGCTTACGATAATGGAGACCCCAACCATCATCAGATTCACTTCTCGTGGCTGTTTTACCCGTTCCATAGGCTGCATCTCTATTTTTACGAGAGGATATTGGGGAATCTGATCGGTGATCCGAATTTCGCAATGCCGTTTTGGAACTGGGATGCTTCACCTGGCATGGTTATCCCTGAGATATACGTGGACCCCAGCTCGCCGCTCTACGACGAGAAACGCAACGTGGACCACCAGCCGCCGAAAATGCTCGATCTTGATTACGCTGGCGAAGAGGAGGATTTGTCGAAGAGGGATCTTATAAAGAGTAATTTCGCTGTGATGTATAGGCAGACGGTAACCAACAAGACGGCTTCCCTTTTCCATGGATCCCGGATTCGAAAATTTAAACTTGGTAGTTCACTGATCGATTTAATAATGTAAATTAATTTATATCAGTTTTATAATGTGTTGATAAAGAACAATTATTGTGCAAGCAAACAAGGTTTATAGTAAAAAATATTAACATTGAAGAACTAATCTATAACGTGTAAATATGTTTGAGATATTAAAACTGTCTTACATAGGTATAATTGTGTTTTAGAGAGTAGAAATATTTGCTCTAATGAAATTAAGTATTGTTAAGTGGTATTGTTGTACTTATAATTAAGATAGATTGATTTATAATAATATAAGTCTAATAATGTTGAAGATAATCATATTTTCAATTCCTTGCCATTAACAATAATTGTATTAAGATAAACAAATCAATGACAAAATACAATAATTTTATACATCAAACAAGATGAAAATTTTATATACAATATTCTTTAATGTGTAAAAGTTAGAGGGATCAAAAAACAGTGAATTAAAATAAACAAATCAGTTATTTGGTCACGTTCTCTTTAATGAGCTCACGAGAGATCCATGCTGCCAACTTAGTGAAATAGTATTGTGGCTTCTTTAAGACAGTCATGCTTTCTTTTTTTTAAATTCCTTTACCAATTGTATCAATTATCTCCAATTTATCATGAACCCTTAAATCTCATTTCTTCAATTCTAATTCTCACGATCCAACATTGAGATTCATAATTAGTTTTAAAGGGCACAAGACGCACCAAAGCACAAAAACGAGGCACACTTTTATGCTAAAAATTTGTAAATCAACCCTAAAAAATATTTTATTTTTTTAAACAATTACAATATAAATGCTTAAAGATCAAAATATTTTAATTAAATGTAAATTTTAAAACTATTAAAAATAAAAATTTTAAAATATTAATAAGTTCGTATTATTTCAATAACTAATTGTAGTATTTTATTTAAATTAATAAATATGATTTTTTATATTAATTTATACTATTAAAATTAAATATCTTAGTCTAGATAAAGTATTTTAGTCACAATTTTAATAATGATAAGCAAAAGAAATCCTATTTTTTAATAAGGAAATGATTTAAAAATCAGCATAATAATAATAATAAGAAAAAGAAATCCTATTTTTTTAATAAAAATAATTTAAAAATCAGCAGAAGAAGAAGAAATCCTATTTTTTGATAAGGAAATGATTTAAAAAATCATCAACATCATCATAATAATAAGAATAAGAAAAAGAATAATAACTTTCATAAACCAAACAATTGGGCCCCACAAAAGTCAGCAACACAATTAACGAGAAATGAATCTAAAAAGAAGTATTTTTTTCTTACTGTGTTTCTTCTTCAAGTCTTCTTCAAGGACTTCTCTCATGGCAAATTTTTTTATTGGTAGGTCACTTGACCTAGGAGGTATATGAATAGATTCGCCCCTGGGCGTACCGTTCCGGAGAAAAACCAAGTCCAGGAATGGGCTCCATTGAGAACAACCCTCACACCGCTGTTCACCGGTGGGTTGGCGACCAACGGCAACCGTATAAGGAAGACATGGGGAATTTCTATTCTGCAGGTAGAGACCCATTGTTCTACGCTCATCATTCCAACGTTGATCGATTGTGGAACATCTGGAAGTCGTTACCAGGGAAGAAGCGACGTGATTTCACCGACACAGACTGGCTCGATTCCTCGTTTCTTTTCTACGACGAGAATGCGAACCTGGTTCGAGCCAAAGTTCGTGATGCCCTCGACAGAAGGGTTTTAGGGTACGATTACCAAAAAGTTAACATCCCATGGCTTAAAAACAAGCCAACTCCACGAAGGCCTGGTAGGGCCAATGGTAATGGTCAAGCAAAGGCGGCCGAAACAAACAACACCACCGTCATCCGTAACGTCTTCCTTATCGTTCTAGACAAGCTGGTGCGCGTTGAGGTTCCAAGGCCAAAGAAATCAAGGACTAAGCTTGAAAAAGAAGATGAAGAAGAAGTATTGGTTCTTCAAAACATTCAACTAGACCGAGATGTGGGCGTGAAATTCAATGTGTACATTAACGACGAAGACGACGAGACACCAACCGGACCGGAAGATTCGGAGTTTGCCGGGAGCTTTTCGAATATACCGCATAGCCAGCACAAAGCCGGAGAGAAGCTTGACACTAGCTTGAAGTTGCCAATATCAGATTTGTTGGAGGATTTGGATGTTGAAGGTGATGACAACATTGTGGTGACTTCGGTGCCTAAAGAAGGGAAGGGTCTGGTTTCGATTGGCAACATTAAGATCGACTACATCCGAGATTGATCATCGTCGATTTGTTTCTGCTGTGTTTTAAGTTATAAATAAGGTCATCTCGTCCATGGCCATAGAATCCTTTGTTGAGAACATCAGGTGAAGCAGAGTCGTTCGTTACCGGCCAGATCTTAGATAAAAGCCTTAATAGCTATGTATCTTTGTACTTTAACTTAATCTTCAGTTTGGTTCCGGGTTGTACTTCGAATTTAATCTTCAGTTTGGTTCAAGTTTGTCATTTGTCTTATTAATTCTTGTCTATCACTTTTTTGAATTGTGTTATGGTTAAAAAAGAACTAATGTGATCTAATTAGACCGGCAACCTACACAACCGCTAAAAGCTAATCTAAAATATTATCAAAAATTAAAATGTATATTTTAAGTTAGAGAAAAAGTTTGATACACAGTCCGTGTAAATTAAATTCTAAACATGTTTTTCAAATTTAGGGGTTAGGAGTTTAGTTTAGGGTTTAAGCTTAGGGGTTTAGGTTGTAAGGTTTAGGGTTAGAGTTTAAGTTTTAGAATTTAGGGTTTAAAATCTAGGGTGTTAGGGTTAAAGTTTTAGATTTTATAGAAGGGATGTGTAAAAATATTTTACACGGACTTAGTATCAAAATAAAACCCTTTAAATTATGTGTGAGATAACATTTTAATTTACAACAAAAAATATTATTATCACAATATATATTCCATTTTAGGTCGGCTATTTTTTATGACGTCGCACAACAGATTCGTCCAATTAGATCATACAATAATAATAAAAAAACAACCTCAAAAATATATAATTTTAAAAAAAATTAAGAAGTTAAAAACTCTAATTTTTAAATTTATATTTTTTTTCAAAATTATAATTAGGTTTAATTTATTTTTAAACAATTAATAAATTCATAAAAATTGAAAAAAAAAACAGAAAATTCTAAAAAAATGAGTTCTTTAAAATAAATTTTGGATTTTAAGAATATTATTATTATAATATTATTTGATTTTTTTCTTATTTAAAAATTTGTAATATTTTAAAAAGAATTTAAAAATTTTCATGACATGAACATGTTCTGAGTAGGACTTTATCATTATTTTAACATCAATGAAAATGATATATTAAAATTAGATTACAATTTATAAGAATCTAAGCACGCGTTGTTTTTTTTTTTAATCACATGTTCTAGTTTTACATTCATCTTCAGTTCATTCATCAGGTGATTCTTTTTCTATGGGGCTGTCGGCTGTGTTGTCTGTTTGGGTTTTCTGGTCTGGCTGTCAATCTCTATCTTTGAATATTATAAAGCTTTGACAATAGAATATGTCAACCTTGGCTTGCTTGTTTCTCCCGTGTTGTGTTTTCCTAATCTAATTTCATTTGTTGGGTCATAGTTTGATTTCTCTTATCTTTTTGCAGGTGATTCTCGTTGATAACGTGTGTAAAATCTTCTTTTGTCTTTCTGGGTATTGACTATTTTAGACCAAACGTGTTTATTTGAGGATTGTTTCTTGTTTGTATGATAGTTTAGTTTCTCTTCTGGTTCTGCAATATGGGTTCCTTGTCTGGTGTCATTCAACGTCCTCTAATGGCGCTGCTGCCGTTGCAATGGCTTCTGTTTCTGCTGATTTCCCTGCTAAACTCCCATCAGAACAAATAGAAACTTCAACATCTAGTTCCTTACTAGAGTCAAATTCATCATTGGTTGCTCTCATATCAGATTCCAAGCTCGCAAACCTGTCTTTCGTTATTAGAACTCGCTTACCGTTACATGTCAGATTCAAAATCAAAGAATTCTGTTAAAACTAGAAACAAAGTTTTTAATTAGGACTAAATTGATTGAATCTATAAATATAGAGGACTAAATATGTTACCGTTTTACCAATTTTATTTACCTTTAATTTTATGTTTATTGTAAATATATTAAAGTCTCCGATTCATTTAAATTTAAAAAATAGCCGGAGTTTTGTTCCCCACCAGCTATGTTCTTCTATTGCTTCAATCTCCAAGAATCTCAAGCAAAAGATCTAAATGAGCTTTTTGGGTGAAGAATATGGGAGTGTTCTAAAAAAGAAGTTTACATCAACCATTTGGTGATCCGGATCCTACACTTAATTCGCGCCCAACTTTACCGGACCTTATGTCCAAGCTCCCCAATTTACATTCTTTCCAATATCGTCCCTCTCTTTTTTATTCAATTTGTAATTTGTTTATTTCGGTCATCATTTGTTCAATTTACCTTTTTTATTTTGTGTCTTTATGTTTTTAGTTACTTGTTTTAACTAGAGTAATATTGTTAGGATTAAAGCCTTTAATTTGATTCCTTAGTTAGGATTCTCTTAAATAATTAGAGCCTATAATTTAAGTTTCCTTAAAATCTATTACTCTCTAGGTTTAAATATAAAATTTATACCATAAAAGCCCTCTTAGGTTAGATCTTTTAAATTAGGATAATAAAATATACTTTAGTTTTAGTTATTTAGGTTATAAATAAGTATTGTAATAAAAGTTAGTTTAGGTCATTAAATAACTCACGTCCAGTAACTTTAGTAAATATCACCTTAATTAAATTATCCTTAATTGAAGTGAAATCTTAAAAAAAATGTGTAGATTCTGGGTTTAATTAGTTTCTTATGCATGAATAAACCTAAAATGCGTTAAAAGTGACCAAATAAGCGTCGTTTTTACGGTCGTTGTGAGGTGCTAACCCTTCCTCACACGTAATCGTGCCCCCGAACCTTTAAAATTTTGTAATCTTTGATTTGCTTTTAGGTTTCCGGCCTACTATAAAAAATGAATGATGGCAATTTCGTTATCACACAAATTTTTATAATTATAACGTTACCCTATTAACGTCTTTTAATAGTCGAGTTACCATTTTATTACAAAATATAAAGTTTAATTATTATTTTATAATATTTAAAAGTTTAGTTATCATTTTATTATTTTAACAAAGTAGGTGACCATTTTAATACTTTACCTTTCATTTCAAAAGCATTCCCACCATATTTCTGGGGGGAGGTTGTGGAAACTAGAGGTTCCCCAGTGAGTTCGCGTATTCCTTTGGATTGCTTTTTCAAAAAGCAGTCGTGGCTCGTCTACTATGGTATCTTCTTGGACGCGTCCAACGATTGGATGGGTGAAAATCAATATGGATGGAGCTGTTCGAGCAGTTAAGGGTGAATAAAACTCGACTAGAAAAAATTAAATTTTTTGATTTGATTTAAGACGAAAAACTCAACTCAAAATTTCATAAGTTCGACTCGAAATTTTTTTAAATAAAATTTTAGTTATTAAATAGAAACTCAAATCACTTTAAATTTTTAATAATTAGTGGATTAATTTTTAAGTTTGGTTCGAGTCTCTCAATTTTTCCTGATATATATATACATATACCGAAATAAAAAAATACGAAGAAATATATGCCACATATGAAAAATATACATGCAGATACTATATGATTAGATAATGTCGTTTAAATTGAAAGCAAATCGTACTATAACACGATAAATAATTACAATTAAATTTGTATAAGAACTCGACTCAAATTTTATAAACTCGACTCGAATTGAAAATTGTTTAAATAAAGTTTGAGTTATAAAATATGACGTGTCAACTCGAATAATTCGAAATTTTTTTATTCGACTCGATCAAATATTCACCCCTACGCGCTACATCGATTGGGTGTGTAATTCGTGATGAGCAAGCAAACTCGATTGTTGGTTTCTCTCAAAGTATATGTAATTGTTCCGTGCTAATTGCGTAACTTTGGGCGATCCACCAGGCTCTCCTTCATGCTAAACAGTTACCTTTCAAGAATTTGGAAATTGAATTGGACTGTGTTGAAGCAGTACGAATTGTTCGTCGGCAATCAAACTTGTTAAGAGGTACTGCTTTGGTTGAATCAATTCATTCGCTACTTCAAGAGGATTGGGTGGTGCGAATCTCCCACATTCACCGGGAACAGAACCGAATTGCGGACTTTATGGCGAAATTGTCTCGTGGACAACTGTCATCTTCCATGAACCTCTACTGGAGGTAGCTGATACTGCTCATGCTGAAGCGAATGAATTGGTCAACTGTCATAAAGTCGAATCCGAAGGAAAATCGTGGAGAGTAGGTGACCTACCCCCTCTCCCACGTGATTTAGCGGCCAAAATTGGTCAACCATTCCCAAGGATTGGTAAATTACCTACCAAGCCCTCCATTTTCATCCCATTCTCAAAGGTGCCCTTCACTAGCCACCATAAGCCCAAATTTATCTAAAGGGTCCAAAGTACCGCGAAGTACGAACATCTTAAGACTCAGGTCAATGCCCAATATCGACTTGGAGAAATTATATTATGAGTTATTCTCGTCACATCATTTATGAGATCAACCAATAAAAATTACTCATCTCATTATTTTTTATGTCATATTTTTACCAAGTGAATCTTTACTCATATTTACTGTAAATCAATTTTAAAAACAGTTTTTACCAAGTGAAGATTCACTTGGTAAAAATATGACATGAAAAAAATAATGAGATGGGTGTTTTTTATTGGTTGGTCCCATGAATGACGTGGCGGGAATGACCCATATATAATTTCTCATCAACTTGGAAGTTCGAGCTGTTACAAAAAGAATATTTTATTTGAATTTAATTATTTGATATTTAAATATTAATAAAAATACATTTCATATTATTTAAAATACTAATAATGAATGTTGAACTTGTTAATATATATATATATATTGCTTTTAAGTAAGGAAAATACTTTGATACACAAGTTTGTGTAAACTTTAATTTATACAAGTCTTTTAATTTTAGAGTTTAGAGATTTAGGTTGTGGTTTAGGGTTTAGGTTCTAGGGTGTATAATTTAAGGTTTATGGTTAGAATTTAGAGTTTAGGGGTTTAAGATTTAGGTTTTAGATTTTATAGCTTAAATATGAACGGTTGTGTAATTTTTTTTACACGGCTTGTGTATCAAAATATAACCCTTTAAGTAATCCCGACCAAACATTTCATTCTTACATTTCTGCAAAATGAATCAAATAATGTAACCTAATAATATGTGAATTCTATTATCAGAAGTAATCTTACGTTCCGTAAACCAAATGTAGCTTAAGTGTAATTAGTAAAAATCCAAACTAAGAATTAAGGTAAAGCACAAAATATAATTAGCTATTAAGTCTTGTCAAAATAAGATCACTCTAGTCCTAATCGGATTACAAATTACAAATAAAATATATTATTATGTCAAGTTCAATTATAAAAATATATATTAATATGAAAGTGAATTAAAAAAGAAAACTCAAAGTATTATACAATCCCAAGCAGAGTAATTTTGGTGGTTTTTTAAGAGCTTTGATTCAAAATCCTGAAGCAGTTTTCAATTTCCCAGTCCATCAAAAGCACAACTCAAACAAAAGCAGCTTTAATTTACAGAGAGATTGATATCCTTAAGTTTCTCATGCTATATAAATATATATAATACTATTACTACACTTTACATATATAGGTGTTACAATTAGTGATGTTCAGGATCAATCTCGATCTCTTGAGCCAGTTCTTGGGTCAGCCTATCTGCACGATCGTCGTGTCCGCCGGCGAATGTATAAACACGGAAAGCAAATTGGAAAGCCCTCCATAGAATTTTAGTGCACAGTTTCTTTGGTGCTTCACCTTTGCTTTTGGACACTTCATTTGTTGCCAATTTTGATTCTCCTCTCTCCTAAATTAACCCCAAGAAAGAGGCAAATTCCAATTGTTACGTGCTAGGCAAGTAAAAGACAGTCTTCAAATTTGGTTGAGAATCGAGAAACAGAGTTATATTGATGACATTATAGTCTAGTGAGTTACCTTGAGTACCAACTCCATGCAGTTGGAGGAAACATCAACCATTGCTTCTTTGATTCAAACAATAATTTGGAAGTCGAATTCGATGTTGTGGCCCTTTAATTTCTTGGCTTCATCATCCTTGGTTCGCTCCAGGGAGTCTATGTCTTTCTTTATCTGTTTTAAGAATTGGGATTAATGCATATTCATTAGAATTGTATTACATTCTTGTATGTCAAGTCAAGAGCCAAATGTTACCTTGTCGAAGAAACGTTCGAACTTCTCAAGAAGCTGAGTCAAAGGAGGCTCCACCTTCATGTTGTGTAACTCAGTCACCATTGATTCTAACTTCAAGTAAAGAGCCGCCGCTGTCCTTATTGCTTCCAGCTTTTTCCCGGGGAAGCCTTCGAACTTTGTGAGAACCTGCAAATTTCAAACATTTGGAGGTCGGCCAATGATTCATGAGGCAATAGATTCATTGGTGTATAGGGCAATAAAACTATAGACGGAAGTGAAAATTTACCTGACTTTCATCGGTTAAGTTTTCGAGAATGGATTCGACATATTTGTGGAACTTAATTAGCTCAGACATGTCACTGGTTTTGAATGTACTGATGGAAGTTTTGAGCTCTTTGATTGATTGTTCATAGTTCTTAACATCTTCTTCGATTTGTATGAAGTATGTTGATCTGAGACCAACATGAAGTGAGCAAAATAAAATCACTTATTTTTAATACAGGATTGGCATAATTTATTTGATTTAGATGCAAGAGACATGTATACCTCTTTGTCATCTCCGCTAATGCATCGGCCATTCCTTGTTTCCTATTGCCACCGCTTGCAGCGCCTCCTCCTCCTCCCTTTCTTCCATCAGATGCAGAGGAGGTTCGCTTTGGAAATCCCTCTAATTTGCCCTTGAGATTTCGATATAGATTACCCATGTGACTTGATCTCTTCAATTTAGTATTAGCTTTCTTGAAGCGCAAGGCACCGGCACCGCACCGGCACCAGCACCAGGTGCAGGAGGCGGTAGAGCAGCTCCATTCGCCGGTGACGCTCCCGGCGGTGGCGGTGGTGGCATTGTCCCTGATCCTTTTGAAGCCATCATGGGTGGTGGTGGTGGTGGTGTAACTGGTGCTTCTTTTTCCACTACAGGAGGTGGTGGTGGTGGTGGTAGAGGGACTGCTGCTGTTACCTCTATATTTGGCTCTGTTGGTACTGGTGGCGGTGGTGGAGGGAGTGCTGCTGTTACCTCTGTATTTGGCTCTGTTGGTGCTGATGGTGGAGGTGGTGGAGGGGGTGCTGCTGCTGTTACCTCTATATTTGGCTCTGTTAGTGCTGATGGTGGTGGTGGTGGTGCTGCTGCTGCTACCCCTACATTTGGCTTTGATGGAGCTGGCGGCGGCGGCGGTGGAAGTGGCGGGGACGGTACTCCAGTTGCCGCTGTTTCTTCCAATGCTGCACCCGGTGAGGGTGACTCTGGTTCTTTTGCTTCTGAAGTTGGTTTTGCAGCTTCTGCATTTGGTTAGGGAGGTGGTGGAGGAGGAATTTCCGATAAAATTTCTGCTGGTGTTGCTGGTGGTGGTGCTGATGCTGATCCATCTTCAGCATCTTCAGCCACTTCATCTCCCGACGACTCGGGGGGGGGGGAGGGGGGGGGTGTCACCTCCAGTGGCGGTGTTATTGGTGCAGCATCACATTCATTTATCGTTGTATCACCGGATGCACCGTCTGAATCAGAAATCGCATCCTCTAGTGTCTCGTTTTGAGAGTTCGGATCCCCGGTTTCATCAACAACTTCACCATTTTCTTCTGCATCTTGTTCCTCAATCAGAACATTGTTTTGCTTAAAATAACTGGGAACTTCATCTCTATAATCAGGAAGCATATGTAATTTCAGTCGCTTCATATCCATGGGGTTCAGTTTCCCCACTGCTTGAACTTCGACAGACAACATAAGAGGTGAGGAATAAGGAGGTTTTAATGGACCGTTCGACAACTCCGGCGGCACCGACGTTGGCGAAGGGCAGCAATAGCCATTTTCTTTACAAGGATCAACCTTTTGACATAAGCCCTTATCATTCTCTTCATCTTCATCAATCATATCAGATTTCTGTCTTGCTATCTTAATCAACCCATTGAGTGTTGCCACAGTAATTTCAACTGCCAAAAGGTGAAAGAAAGGGAAAATCATAATCAATTTCACTAGATTCGTTTTCGATATCGGAAAACGCAAACGATATGTGCCCAAAAGTTATTGCAAGTGCTACCATTAATCCCATTTTTCTTTGCAGTTTATCAGATTCAAACAAAGATACGTATAACAACGGTAACATCTCTGAGAAAATTTACTTGCATACCAAGTTTTTCAACAGTTTTAGGCTCTGCATTGTCATTCATGTCAAGTTTGCATTTGTCTATCCCTTCACCGCTCATATTCGAAACGTCTGCAAGATCTTGCAATGCCTCGCAAAAGTAGACCAGTTTCTGTTTATAGGCAATTTCAGGTAGATTGTTAGCATTGGGATCAATCTTGAAGCCATGCTGGAATCTAAAAAAGGCAGTTTCATGCAAAGGTTTCAAACCTTATCAAGAGGTAATCTTTTCAATTTCGATCTACGGAACCGGGGTATGCTTTCAGGGTAGTATTTATGGAGATCTTGCATTGTCCCTAATATCCTCTGCAGAAATCAAGACATATAGGAAGATTAAAACTACTGAAACAAACTTAACTAAAGATATTCCGGCCGACGTTACTCCAAGTTTTGTTTTTCTTACAATACCTGATCTGTGGATAAAGTGGTACTACAAGGTGGTAGATCAATGATGTCTCTAAATGTTGTAATTTTCTTCCTAAGCTCCATCATCAGAATGAAATTGCATTGTACTTGAGGTGAATTGTCCTGCTCGGCGCCCTCCCTTCTCTTTCGACGCCTTGACAGAGAGGTTTTTCCCTACACACATATATATATATACAAGATCAAAATTTTAATTTGAGGATTTCAAACAACAAAAGAATTAATTAACAAACATTAATGCATGTTTTGTGAAGTATCATATAACAACCAGGATTTTAATCAAACATGTCTCAGACGTGGATACAACACAATCCATACCAAGGTTCTGCAAATATGCAGGTTCCACTTTAGGCCTTCCAAAAGGGAATGATTCATGCAATCATTCAACAAAAGCAAAAATCGTGTAGAAAATGGAAAATTTATAGAAATTTAACCATACAAAAATCATTAAAAAAACTCTAGGAAAAATCATAAAAGGTGCGGGAAATGAATTAAAAATGGCATCTTCAACAAGTAAATCTGTTCTTCACATTGCCGACAATGGTGGGCTAGAGACAGAATTTTAACAACCACCCTTGATTTCTGCAGATTGAACTATATATATATGTACAAAGAATAATAAATAATCCAAGAGAGAAAATTGAAAATATATACCTGTACAAGTTTAATTGTTTTGGAACCAAAGAACGGTGGTGTGAAACCACAGCATATTGCACGCATGATCACCTAAAACGTCGATCAGAATTTAATATAAAGAAGAAGAAACCTTCAATGGAACAATGGTTGACGTTGGATAAATCTTAATAAAAAATACGACAAAATCCAGACGAGAACAATCAAAAAGGAAAAGAAACTTGATTTCGTGCAGCGCGTTAGATAGCTTCCCAGGATTTTGTGGCCTGAAACTCAAACCCAAAAAGAAAAAAGAAAAAGAAAAAGAAAATGAAAGAAAACAAAACCTTTAAATGAAGAAGAGGAATGATTGTTTTAACATTGTTTGGAAATCAATAATAGAGAATTGCTTATTATGGACTGCACTCCCATGTTGTCCTTGTTTAAGGTTTCTCTCTGTCCTGTAACTCCACACTCCTGGTTTAGTGTATGTGCTTTTACAACAAGTTTGTTTCTCACCCTCCTAGAAAAAATGGGTTGAACTTGTAAGTTAGGTACGATATCTAGGGTGGCACACTGACTCGACTCAGTCTCATTCGAGATGGTACTATTGAAAATCGAGTTCAGAACAATTTATTTTGGGCTTTAACTAAAATTTTTAAGATCAAGTTTCTTAAATCAATTAGCTTTTTTTTCTCAATTTAATTCGAAAACTACTAACGTGTGAGTTTTGGTTAAGTTAAATATAGGAAATTATGAAGTTGGGAAGGTTTGTAATCCAAGAAATCATGGAATTACATCCTGTGATTTATTCTCTTTTGGTTAACATTTTCCAACTTGAGAGTGTTGTTTTCCAAACTGTAAAACAAATTAAGCTAACTAATTACAAGTTTTTTAGGTGAACTATTTAGGTTTTTGAATTCAAGTTGGACCCCATGTAGATTATGTTACATTTCTTGCCGACAAACATGGTTTAGATGGGTCTGTTATACTTATATATAACCAGCAGGATGACTTTACTAACAATATCTTCGTTCCTTTTGGTAACTTGTTTAGGGAAGTATGCAGTGTTTTGATCACCTGCATTTACCGATTGAACTCTTGCTTTCCATCGGTAAAAAATTGCTCAGATTCTGCTGTACTCTCAGATATGCTGTTGAAATGGTATTTATTAAACTCCTTGAACCTTGAGAAAGGCTTTTGCATGGGAGAAACATTGGTTAGACAAATGATAATACGAATTTCTTCTTTGCAAGTTGGACATTCAGGATCTCCATGCATCAATTTAAGGAGTATTACAAATATAAGTAAATATATTGTAATTGTCACGATTTAGTACAATTAGCCTATATTCGGTAAGGATATTTAGGTTTAAGTCTTGAATTACTTTCTTTTATAAAGTTGGTTACTCTGTATAACTACAAATTTCTATATGTAATCATTAAAATCAGTTGGTCTAGTATTGCGAAGTATTAATTCTTTAAATAAATTTAAGAGTTCAAATTTTGGCATTATGAATAGAGTAAATTGGATTGTAAGGGTTACCCTATAATGAGTATTTGTAGTACAGAATTCGAATAGTCAACTAATAAATTGAATATCAATAGTTATATCAAATTAAAATGACTTTTTAGTCCTACTTCACTTACAACTCAACCTTTTAGTAAACAATGGAAGTTAATACCAATGCTTATTAACTTTTGTAGAGAAAGGCAGACTAATATAAGAACAAAAATCCTATATTCTTTTTTAGTGCTCTTTTCTATGCTCACCACTAAAAAATTAACCTAAATTTTAAATCATAAACATAAACCCTAGAAAATACATTATGCCCAAATTCTCTAAGCCCTAAATCCTAACTCTAAACTTTTTTTTTTTTAATGTGGAGACATAAAATGGGGCACAAAAAGGAGGAAAGGATATCTATTCCTAATATAAATGTTTCTTCTTGCTCTCATCTATTTTTTCTCTCAAATCTTTTATAAATTTTCCATGAATGTTTATGTTAAAGCTGAGTTAAATGGTGTTAGTGAACAAAATTTATACATTAAAATAATTGAGGAAATTAATGAGTCGTGATTCCTTATATTTTGTAAATTACTCATTTTATATATTTTATCTGTAGTACATATAAGTTTTAAGGGAGTAAGAGTAATTTTTTTTATTCTTCCTTTCTTTAGGTAGAAATTGTTCAAAAAAATTTATAAATTAATATTTATTTTATAATTATGGTATCAACTCAATTTTCAAGCTGCTACATAAATACAAGAGTATCTTTTAAAAAAAGAATTCTACTATTTCTTTCTTCCCGATAAATTGTGAATTCTCAATGTATTGCTCTCGTTGAGAGAGGAACTCAAAACCTCCCGCTTACTAAACAAGTGCTCTAACTAACTGAGCTACAAGAACTATCAAATTTGTTGTTGGTTTTATGGGTTAATATTTGATACACTTTTAAAATAATATATTAATTGTTTAAATATATCCATGTGTCCTTTTTTATTCTTTTACTACACACTAAAATTCACATGTCATTCATTAAAACTATTTGTAGAGTTATTAATTTATACTGACTATGTATAAAATAATTTTCTAAAAAATAATCAGGTCATTTCATCATTTGATAAAAAAAGCCTAGTACACAAATTTCTCTCTAATGTTTACATATTTTCTTATTTTGGTACTTAACGCTTTTTTATCAATAATTTTCTTAAAGTACTCAAACATTACTCATTTTACCTCAAACCGTTAATTGCATTGAAAAAAATTAATCAATAAATTCGTGTCACAGACACTTTTGAAATGTAGATGTATAATGAAGAGGATAAATAACATCTCATCATCTTACTTGTGGAAAAGTAAAGAAAATTGTTCTAACAGTGGAAGATTTTGAGCCAGGCTTTCGGGAATTAAAGGTTAAAATCTAATCACTGTATCAAGTTAAAAATTAATTACTATATTATTGACAAAAATAATATTTAGGTTTACTTTGAACGGACATGTAAGACTAATGAAAAAGATTTGCTTATGAATTTCTCAATCAAGTCGAGGTTAGAAAGAGACTGGATTTCAATACCTATTAGAATCATGTGAAGAAAAGATTCAAAAGCTCTGCAGTTTGAAGCAAGAAATGAGGATTCATGCTTAGCGTCATAACTTGTTTTGTTGGGAATAAAAAGGTCATGGGTTCTGGATTAGGAGGATCGTCGTATAATCGACTTATATGATATTGATCTATTTTAATAGAATATCGATAATTATAAAAAAATATTTTACTTTTTAAAATGTATGCCAAAGACTTGGGACTCATTTGGATGCGATGGCAGTTCTAGTGGTATTGAATCTCAATGCAAAACTCAACTCCAATTAAACGCACCATCTTTTGTGAGTGCGTTTGGTACACTTCCAGTGGGATGTTTCAATTAAGCTAACACTAAGTTTTAACTGGAGCTCAGAGATACGGTGAATGGACAGCAACCCAAAGAAGGGGATAATTACCCTTTTAGACCCCCCCATCATCTTTATGTCTTTTTGTTTGTTTACTTTTGAGTACAAATATATTTTTAATTAGGGTAAACTATATTGGTGGACTCTGAACTTTTAGAACACTTGCAATATGGTCACAAAACTTTAAATTTGCTTTCATTACAGTCACTATCGTTAACTACCGTTAAAAAACTGACTTGACACGTTAAATTAAAAAAAACTTCTCACCCTATTTTCTCTCTTCTTCCCATTTTCCTTCCATTCAAACATACCTCTCTTCCTTTTCTTCCTCTTCTCCCTCCTCTCTTTCTCCTATGTACATAACTTTTATGATAAATTTTTTTTGGTGAAAAAAAATGGTGTAAAGGCACATTTTAATCGCAATGTAGGAAATAGATAAATTTAAGAAACGGTCAAAAGTTGGTTGAATGAGTTATCTAGAAATTGGTGTCGAATTTATCATACATGTAGCGAGTGATGGTGCTAGTTTTGCCAACAGATTAATCACCTAAGAACATCAGCTTGTATTTCGCTAGAGGGGACACGATCGACATTTTTACAATTTCTTCTCTCTATTTTTTTGTCAATAAAATCTGAATCTTGAAGGAAAAAAAAATTGTTATGATTGTAATTTTAGTGAAAATGGAAATTCTCAAGAGAGAAGGAAAGCCTTTGAGTTTTAATATCCCTTTTTATAGAAAGAACACGAGCTTAGTCAAAATCTTTTAACCAGTTACATAAAAAATATGTGATTAAAATCCTTCGAACAACCTTACATGACGTACACAACCATTGTCCTTTCAACATGGAAAATATGCAATAAAAGTTATGAACAAAGGAGAAAAGGAGGACGGAAAAAGGAAGAAAAAGAAGAGACATGTTTGGATCGAAGAAAGATAGAAACAAAATGGGAAGGGAGAGAAAATAGGGTGGCAACAAGTTTTTTCAAGCTTAATGTGCCACATCATTTATTTAACAACATTTGACTACGGTGTCTATCATGAAAGTGAATTAAAAGTTTAATGATTGTATTGCAAATTTTAAAAGTTCGATGTCCATATTACAAGTGCCCTAAAAGTTCATGGACTACCAGTGTAGTTCACCCTAAAAATTATGGAAAAAACTTTGATACACAGGCCGTGTGTAAACTTTAGTTTATACGTGCCTTTTAGTTTTAGGGGTTAGGGTTTTAGTTTAGGGTTTAAGGTTTAGGGGTTTAGGTTGTAGGGTTTAGAATTTAAGGTTAGTTTTTAGAATTTAGGGTTTAGTTTTTTAGGGTTAGGAATTTAGGATTTGTGTTTTTATAGTGTAAATACACAGGCTGGTGTAAAATTAATTTTACACAGCCTGTGAATCAAGGTTTTACCCCAAAATTATTAACTAGCATGTAAATATTGGTGTGTATTCTTGTAATTATATGGTGTGGCAAAAATGATAGTTTGAGGATAAAACCAGAACATTCAAAAGTTTAGGGGACCAATTTAGAATGAGAACTATAATTTAGGAATAAAGTTAGAACGTTCAAATATTTAAAGATTAATTTAGAATGAGAGTCATAATTTAGGAACATGTGATAAAATTAACTCTTATTACTTAGATAAATATTTGAAATAAGTTTCAATGGCTCTTAAAATTTGGATGTAGATGTTTATCATGTCCTTTTTATTTTAAAGTTCACCGATTTCTAATATGAATTCTATTTTTTCCATGTATATATATATAACACCAAAAAATTACGTGGAAAATTCACAAGGATGAAACCACGAACAAAGGATGAGAACTTTCACTATAATTGAGAAAGAAATTATAACTGATTTATGATGTTCTGTTTAAACCCCTAATCCCTAGTATCTATTTATAGGAGTAAATTTCTTGTTTACAGAGGAAACTTACATAGAAACAAATTCTACTCAAACTTAGTTTCCTACCTTTAATTAATGTAAAGTAAACAAGATCTACTAAAAGAATGATTCTAACTTTAAGCCAAATCTTAAAATAATTTGGATCACAACTCTAACAAATCTCTATCTTGAGACAAATTCTTGTCGAACAATATCTCCACCTCTTCTACGAAACCCTTTCAAGGGGTAGTCTTTAGCAATGAACAGCGACCGAATCCAAGCCTTGCCCAAGCTTGAGTGTACAAGGTAATCTAGTCTTCACATCGGTAAGATCAACATTAGTTCCAACTTTGCTCACAACTACATCACCACGAGCAATATCATCCATAACACGACATTGATCATTAATGACAATACTTTATTTCTCATTATTTATCCTTGTAGCAAATCGAACTCTCTTAAGCTTCTCAAATCCGTTATGCCCACGAAATTCAACTTTATTCTTCTTTTCAAATTCGTTATGCCCACAAAATTGAACTCCTTTTTGCCTACCAGAATTGTTATGCCCACGGTTGTCATGTTCAACACAAAATTCTCTTTTACTTGATTCAGTCAAGATGCCTTCACCAGTAACATCGTCATTTGAGACGTAGAAAGAAAAATCGGATGCATCACTTAAAATAGTTGAACCTTGCGTAACATAAAAATTAACTTCCCTTTTATGCCATTTCATCACAATGAGAGAACCCTTATAAATTTTCATAGCTCCACCTTTATTAGAGTATTTGTACCCTTTTGAATTCAGAGTACCTAACAAAATCAGATTTCTTCTCAAATCTGGAACATGCCTCACATTACCTAGTGTTCGAACAATCCCATCGAACATCTTAATCTTGATTGCACCAATACCTGCGACTTTACAAAAGACATTATTTCCAAAAAAAATAAAACCTGCAGACACATGTTTATACGTCGCACCCCAGTCCCGATCTGGACTCATATGAAACCTACTACTAGAGTCAAGAATCCACTCCTCGCTTGCTATAGAGTCTACTAAAAGCAGACACATGTAGACACTTGCTGGTCAAATTTTTTTTCATGCAAATTTGTTCCCAATTTGTCCATAAGTCGACTGTTGTCTTCTCTTTGTGAACATTCTGCAAAATACTGTTTGATAAGTACAAACGGATATGCGAAGCAATTTTCCTATCTTTGCGGCGCTTCTCTGTATCTTTTCTCTTTCGGCATATTATCAAACTTATCCAATGCATCATCTAAATCCATATGAACAAGAACATCTCGAACCTTCACCTGGCAAAAACCAGACGTTGCAATCCTGCAGCGGAATTTCATACTTCATCGTCGTCATTATCCTGAGTAACTTGAAAAGTTCTGATGCCAATTTGTTATACTATCGAGACGATAATGACGAGATAAGTAAATAAATGCAAACGCAAAAAAGAAAAATAACACCAATAATTTATGTGGAAAACCTAAAAGGAAAAACCACGGGCAGAGGATGAGAACTTTCACTACAATGGAAAAAAAATACAACTGATTTCTAATATTCTGTCTAAACTCCTAATTCTTAGTATTTATTTATAGGGATAGATTTCTTGTTTACAGAGGAAACTTGCATAGAAAAAAATTATACTCAAACCGAGTTTTCTACATTTAAGTAAACAAGATATACTAAAAGTATGATTCTAACTTTAAATCAAATCCTAAAAGAATTTGGATCACAACTCTAACAATTTCAAATTTTGAATATTATTTTAAAATTTTCATATGTTTTTAATTTTCAATTTTTTATATTATTTTTTTATAACTTGAAATATTTTTTTAGAATTTTCTAACAAAATCATTGATACTAGTATTGATAAAAAGGCAAAATAGATGATATCAACGTAAGGGTTTCGCCATTTTTTCGTCGTGTTTCACCAATTTTGACAAAAATTGAAAGCATTGAAAGCTCGACAGTCAATAGAGAAGTAAAAAAATTTAAGGGCCAAAATTACAGAATTTGTAAGTTTTAAAGGCCAAATACATAATTATACCTTTTTCTTTATAAACAAGGAATTAAACAAATCTCTTTAATCACCACAACTTCATGTAATCGTTCCTGAATAAAAATCCAATATATAAACATATACAGACGCGCGCGCGCGTGCTCTATAACATAGTAGTAACTTCAGATTTTCAGTAGAATCGCACGATTAATTGAGGTAATTAGGCTACACATACGCTTTTCAATTAAGCAACCACCTTAAGTAAGGTGCATTTATATATAATATTAATGCTAACGTTATCATACACCAATATTCATACGCGTTACGCATATAATATTTATATATATTCCCGCCGAAAACACTCGACAGAAATTCACGAAAACTTTCACAATGGTACGACCATCGACCGATGCAACGTCCGGGAAATTTTCAATTATCAAAATAAACCTCTGTGTTGTTTACGAAAATCAAATATCTGGTTATTTCCCAGATTCATCCTTGAAACTTCTTCCTCTTCTTCCAGTGTCTTGAAGAATTTAAATTTTTTGAATAGTTTTCTTAATCCTTTGAAGGCATACGCACCATGAAGACAAGGCCGCTTGAATTTGAATATCTTAAAATGAACATCATCTTCTTTTTCATTTAGATCAATTGTTGTGTTCGAAAAAATATGTAAATTAAAAGAGAAACCTGCAAATTTATTGAATCTTGGACATGTTACAAAAGAATATTGTTTCTATCCTAATGTATGTTACAACAAGGTTTCTGCATTTTACCTATAGTTTTGCTTATTGTCAATCATGGGAGATCTCTAAAACAAATCAAAGATGAATGATTTTACATTTTTTTGGAGATCTAACCTTTCTGGTTTCTCTTACCAAAACATGTTGAATCAAATAAAAAAAACGGGGTTAAAGACATCGAGTTATGCCTTGAGAAATGCGTGTCTAAATCTTCATATACCTATATTATTCACGGCCATGCAGAATATATGTACTTTTCTTGCTTGAATTCTGGGCTTCTAACTCCACCAAGTTCTTAATGATGGCTTCAGTTGCAGAATTCAAAAACTCCGACCAGTCCCTATAAACCCAAAAACAAAAACCAGGTAAGACAAAACTAGAATCCTAATACTGAAAAAATAAAACAACGTTACAATTAATGTACCCTTTTAGAGTGTCGAATGTAAGTCCAACGGTGTATTTAGCCTCCTCGAGAGCCCAGTTGAACCTTTGCAATTGATTGGCCAAACGTATCCCGTAATCCATAACCTGAAGCTGAGAAGGTTTCACGTCGCAGAATATCGGGATAACCCTTTTCTTGTTCTCCATCAAAAGGGCAAGTTCTTGCATGCAGAAATACGAATCGCAATAATTGGGCGAAAATATGGCCACGCCGAGTTTACACCCCTGGATAGCCGGGTTTATTTTCCCGAACAACTGATCACCGGGCTTCATACTCCGACTGTCCAAGAAAGGCCTTAAACCCAACCTGAACAAATGGTCATGCAGCAGACCGGCAATGGTTCGTTTTGTGTCGATCCCTCGGTGGTTGATAAAGATGTCGCAAAGGGGTCGAGTCATTGCGGTCGCCTTGTTTGGGGTTCGTGGTGGGACTTGGACGAGTTTACGACACAAGTTGAGGGCAGATGATGAGCAACGCTGCTGCATTATTGAATAAACTGAAAGGAAAGAGGAATCACTAACAATGGTGGATTCGGATGTGTGCAATCGGGTTTTCGGTTTTGGCTTTCGATGTTGGTCGTTTGGTGCAGATTTCTGAGCGGGAGAAAGGCGGAGGGAGATGAGGTATTTAAAGGAGTAAAAAACTGGAACTTGATGTTCAAGGGGAAGAATAGTATAAATTCTTGGGGGGTTAGTTTGACATCATGTACTGAAAATGAAAAGTAAAAGTGAAAAATACAAAAAAGCGTTTTGACTGGCTTGACCTCGCTACGATTTTCTTCTGATTTTTGTACCTTCAAACACGTTTATTATATAATTTCTTTTATTATGTTCTTCGGTTTATTGACGTGGTCCCTCTTATTGAGATTGTAAATATAAGGGTTAATGTATAATTACACATTCGGTACCTGTTATTTACCTATTATATTAATTTGGTCTTAATTTTAATTTACTTAAATAAAATTAATCAACCAATCATATAACGACACATGTCACTACTCAATTGGACGAATTTACTATAATTTTTAATTTAATTTATTTAATAATTTTTCACCCAATAAGATGGCAACACATGTCACCTGATTTGGTGAAAATCTAAGCAAATGAAAAGGTTGGGAATCAAACATGCAACCATCAATAATAAATTGCACTCACTCTACCACTAAGCCAAGCCTTTCAATTGTTTCAAATATACTATCTTTTTTATTTAATGGTATAGTGTTCGAGTTGTGGATTTTCCTGTTCTTCTTCCTTATTACCTCATCTCACAACACAAATGGTAGAAATCGAAAATATTGATCCTTAACATCGACATATGCCCAAATAGTTCACTGGTCAAAATAGGTATGCCCAAATAGTTCGGTGGTCACCTGAGTAATTTACCATTGTTTTTATGACTCAAAGGAGCATAAAAAAACTGCTACAATAGACATAGTCATCCCTATGAGACAAAAATTCTTTACCTCTTTTCGATGCCATATTTTTTGCCCTAACACTAAAAATTTAAATTTTAAGTCTAACCTTTAATTTTAAATCATAAACCATAAACTCTAAACCCTAAAAACTCACACTACCTATAATTCCCTAAACCCTAACCTTAAACCATAATCCTAAACCCTAAACCTAGTTTCTTTTAGTGTGGGGCAAACAATTTCTATTCATCCCTATGGGGTTACAAAATTCCCTATTATATACAAAGTTGTGCATTTACATCATCTTTCCTATTTAAACTCTTGCTACGTGTACCCCGGATCCTCACTAATTCCTGAGCACAGCAAAGAATAGCATTTGCATCTCTATAAATTCTCGTAAACATTAAAAATTTCTTTCCTCCCTGCCAACTTGAGGATGAAAACTAAAAGAGATTTACCATTCATAAAGGTTACAGTCCAATTAAGCTCTTCCTCCCAATCATAAACAGTCTTACTCAGGATGCAAAGCCTCAAAATGTTACTCCAAATATCCTTTGAGAAAGAACAGTACTCAAAGAAAATGCGACTCCTAGATTCACAAGCCACACAACATAAGAAACAAATGCAGCTAATCTTAACATTCCCTTGGTTGGAAGACGATCTACGATATGATAGCATGTTTAGGGATATGAAATGAAAACTAAACCAGATTGTGCCATGCCACTTTGTTGCTCCTTTTCCGAATCTCCTCATAAATCCAACAGGTTCTAACTTCTAACTACTATCCAATCAAATACAGTAGAGAACAACCTTGCTACAATACTCCTCAATTTGAGAACATAATCCTTCACCCAAAGGGATCCCTCTCCTGCTAAAATAAGGTTTACAATCAATCAATCAATTTGAGAACATATTCCTTCACCCAAAGGGATCCCTCTCCTGCTAAAATAGCTTTCATCAATTGCAGGAGACGAGCTTTATTCCACCTACTCAAATTTTTCTATGTAATTTGGTCTCTGACTTGGTTTTACTTTGGTTTTGAGTTTGTAATTTGGCCCTGACAATTTTTACTGCAATTTGACCCCGACTTTTTTTTGCTCGGCAAGGTTTGACTTTTATTAATGAACAGAGCCATACATGATCACCATATGCCTCATTAAAAAATTCCTCTGTATTTGAAGGGGGAAAAGAGCACATAATGACAATCGAAAATACAATTAGGAAACAAAACTCGTCTACAAAACAAGGATTCCCAGCCTCCTAAATCCGGCATCACGCCATACAAAAGGACAACAATGAAGCTATCAAAACATAGCTACAGAGGGTACGTTCCATCGAAGCACCACACATTGTGCATTTAGAGAACTATTAATATGCTTTTGTTTCTTATCCACAATTGTGTCATTGCACCATCTCGTGAACCCCTTATCCAAAAGAAACTGTTTCAATGGCAGCCTACTACCCGACTTTGTTTTAAGTTTTAACTTTGGCTTTGAGCTGTAATTTGATTTTTATTATTGTAATTTGGCATCTGACTATTTTTTATACAATTTTAAAATAATGATTAGTTTTTTTATTTATAAATTTAAATTTATTGAAAGTGTTAATATTCATATTTAAAATTTTAATTTAATACAAATTAAAATGTTTAAGTAAGGATAGATTTATATTAACAAAATTAGGGGCCAAATTACATATGAAAGCCAAAGTCAAGGGCCAAATTGCATCTAACAAAAAGTTAAGGATCAAATTGCAATCCAAAGCCAAAGCCGGGTCAAATTGTATAAAAAGAGTCGGGGCCATATTGTAGATTGAAGTCAAAATCAGGTGGTCATAAAAGGAATACTAAAAGATCAGGGGACTATACGTTTTTTTCTGGGGTCATAAAGAATACAGACATTATGTAGGGTATAGACTATTGTGTCCGCCTCTCTCTTTCTTTTTCTCTAATTAAATCCAATTTTTGGTAGTAAAAATGTGATCAAATCAAATAATAATGATGATAAATATACCTTTAATTTTCTATTAATAAAAATAATGATCAATGAAGGAAATAATAAAGTAAAATGACCTAAGTTAAACCATGAATATTGGGTAGGTACTCTACAGTACAACATCTTAATTTAAGGCTAAAAAGCGGTAAATTCTAAAATTTGTCTAAGCAACTTAAAATGTTATAAAAAAGTATAATATTTTAAGTTGATTTTTTTTTTGACAAATTTCGGAACTTGTAAAAGAACTTAATTTTTTAGGTTGATAGTTTTTCAAAATGTTATAAAAACCAAATGTTATAAAACCAACTTAAAATGTTATAAAAAGTATAACATTTTAAGTTGTTTGGACAATTTTCAAAAATAAGTTGTTGCTTTTTAGACCCGCCCGTAAACATCTGTTGGGTGGCCTTTTATTCATTAATCTAATAAAATAACAAATGTTATAATCGGAGTAATAAGAGACTTACATATGAATTTGATAATTTTAAATTTGATTCTAATATTTTTAATTATTTTATTTAAAGATTATATAAAATTATAAAATAACAAAAATATTATTTTAATAATATTAACTATTATTAATAAAGTGGTATATTACTATATTTCAATTGAATTGTTATCGACTTAACTTGCGACATTAACTCAATATAAAATTTTATAATAAGTATAAATGATGATGAAGACGGTGATGCTAGTGGTAGTGAACTAGTAATAGTAGTAGAAAGATTGTTGAGGCTAAAAAACATGTTTTCATTTGGTTTTTGAAAATATTTTTATTTTTAAAAATTAAAAAATATTTGATAAATAAAATTTGTTTTCAGTAATGAATATAAAAAAAAACATGTTCGGTTACCCTTTTCTTACAGTAGAATCATGATAAAAAATAAAGAAAATTATTGCATTTGAATGGATTTGAACCATGGCCAACGATTTATTATTTAAAATTTGTTGGAAAAATATTTTGTGCTCATGTAGAGTTTAACTCAAGTTTTTACGAAAATGTTTTTTATTTTTTATATTTTATATTTATCGTCACTTTTTTTATTAATTTTTGCTCCGCCACTGTTAAATAGTTAACTTAGAAGCAATTCAAAAACATATATGTGAAAGTTTGGCAAAAATAGTTGTATATATGCAACAAATTATCAAGAAATTGTCGTTTTTTTATCAACAAATGAATTAATTTCTCAATAATCTAGTTATCTATATGTTTAAAAAATATATTGAAATGATAATATTTAAGACTTGAAATGTTGATTTTCAAAAGGAATAATCGAATAAAATAGTTAATTGGTAAAGCTTTTTTTGTTTTTTTCCCTCTTTGGTTGTTACTTTTTTCTATCATTTTTGTTTAAAAAATTAATTTAATTTTTGAATTTTTTTATTAAATTGAATCAATTGACAAAAAAATAACAAATTTGTTAAATTAATACTAGTTATTTTATTTTTTTACCAATATTGACGTCAAATATTTTATCTTTTTATGTAATTTTTTTAAATAATAAAATATTAAAAATGTAAAAAAATTATTTACATTATTAAAAATTATTAATGAAGTAAAATAATTATAAAAATTGATAAACAAGATAAGATAGCTTACGAGTTTTTGTAGCAAAATATAATATGAGATCTCAAAGAAATTCCAAAAAACTTCATTTTTTTAAAATAAGTTGGAATCATCAATAGTAAGAAAAAATACAATAAAAACATGTTTTAATAGGAAATTAAAATATGCACGTCTTAAAAAATGAGAAGAAAAAACATTTTTTTTGAAAATGTTTTTCATCTTCCATAAAAACCTAGACGTAAAATTATTGATGTAGGAGACATAATTGAAAAAATTAATCTTGTAAATTGTTTCGTTAAATTGCATTGATAAATTATTACAAATGAGGATTAACCATAACGATCGTTGATCTCTCTTAATTAGAGGGCGTGACATAATAATCGCTATACGAATATTAAAATTATTACAAACATGAACAAAAAACGTGCCATAAGACAGACGAACAAATAAAATATGAAACAGAGGAACTCAAAACATAGAATATTCTTATTTGAAACTATAAATAAAAGAAGATAACAAAGAAAAGAAAAAACTACTAGGGGACACCCTTGAAGAAGAAGAAGAAGAAGAAGAAGAAGAGGGAAACATATAAACATTTGGGAGAAAAAGCCTAACAGCTAGAGTTTGTACCAATATTACTTGTAAAAATAATAAATAAAAAACTTTACTATAAGTATTCAATCAATGCAACATATATATATACAACATTAATATATAATAAAAGTAAAATAATAATATTAAAAAGGAGAATCACAAGTTTCGAACACAAGTTTCGAACATGTACCATAAAAATCAAACTATTTGTGTTGATCAGATTTTATTTATTCAAAAAACGTTGTTAAAATAAAATAATATGTTTTGATTCAGTCATAGTTAATGGCATTGAATAGTAGTTAGTGCTTCGGCCTAACTTTTTTGTTTCTGGTCATATGAACTGGGACATGTGGAAATCAAATATAAAACTCGGTTTCATATCAACTTTTATATTTCTTGACTGCTCTGGTCTGGTCTGGCTTCTGTACAGACCTCCACTAGTAGTATTTTAGAATTTGTCTTCACATGAAAAATCTTAGGGCTCAAATACTCTAGAGGTCATTTAGTTATATATTTAGTAATAAACATGCTATTCATCTTTTAAAAGTAATAATTCAGTCACCCAATTATAAGTTTAGAAATAAATAGGTTATTCCATTAAAATTTTGTGACAAACAAGCAATTCTATCATTAAAATTGAAATAAGAACATGGTATAATAACAAATTTAGTCTCCACAACTTATGTATTCTTTTAGTTTGGTTATAATTCAAAATAATTTAATAAACTTAACCTTTTGTATTTAAAATATTTCAACACTGCACCATCCTAACACACCCTTTGACCACTTACAATAGTCCATGCTATTGTCCATCAGTTCGATAATTAACATATATAATAGCTCGACAAATACATTCATTTCACTACTAGACAACTAACAAACTAAGGGAATAGAGTCATTAAGATCTTAATGCCACCTTCTAGTAGACACGATCACTTCACTAATAAAATTTTTTAAACATGAAGGGTTAAGTTTATTGAGTTATTTTAAATTAGGACCAAATTAATAGAATATATAAATTTTAAGGACTAAAATTGTTTCTATATTATGACCTTGTTTCAATTTTATTGACAAAGTGATTTTTTTTCATAAAATTTTAATTGAGTGACTTGTTTTTTTCTAAACATATAATTGAGTGACTGAATTGTTATTTTTAAAAGATAAGTACCATGTTTATTATTAAATCTATAACTAAGGGACCTGTGGTGTAATTTACGCAAAAACGTTTATTGTCTGAACCTGATTCACGAGGTTTCTAGTTTTTTATTTCCCTTCAAAATTTGAGTCTAAAGAACACGAGTTTCCGAATCTCCAGACTCCAAAATCCAATGTTTTCAGATAGAAGGCCCTCGTTTATTAGTATTATTATTAGAAGTACCTGACTATGAACGTTCATGGTTCGGTTTTAATTAATTTGATTTATTAGTTAATTAATTTAGTGTTCGATTGATTAATAATTTAATAGTTTAATACTTTTTAAAAAAATTTAATTATCGATTTGCTTTTGAAATCAACTAATAAACCGAATTAGCTAGTTATTTTAAATTTTAAATATTACATATATATTTTAAGGTTTAAGTCCAAACTCATTAAAATATTAAGACTCAATCCAACTATTTTTAAAATAAGATCAGACCGATTAAGATATTTAGCTCAAATAAAAAAACACTCAATTTAATACCCTAAAACTCTTTATAGGATGCAAATTTATAACAAATTTTAGTTAATTTAAAATTCGACCGAATTAATCAAATTTTGTTCGGTTCGATTAATAATTTTTCAAAAAAAAAAATCGGTTCAATAAAGAGTAAAGAAAAATCGGTTAATTTGATTTTGTTAATTTGATTCGATCACCGACGGAATTAACCAATTGAGCACTCCTAATAATGATACATTTAACTCTCAACATTTTTATATAATAACCTTAAAAATAATACTTACACATTTTATCATTTTGGACATAACCTGTTTAAACTAAATTTGATCATAATCCTTTAAAAATGTTGAACCAATATTATTTTTAAATAAAATCGATGATTAAAACGTGTTAAAATTTTAACAATGTTTACATGGAAACTTACATGACAATTATCATGCACTTCATATTATTTTTATTTTTTATTTTACGACTTTTATATCATTTTTAAATTATTTACTGTGGTGCATAATACAAATAGTGTTATGTTAGCTTGAATTACATGTAGATTGTTATGGTTAAACAACAACAAAAAATTAAAATTCGATATGAACTATAGTGTTTGGACAGTTTATGGTTCATAAGTTTAAAAATCACATCTATTTGAACAGAACTGAATTGAATTTAATTTATAATTAATTTTAATTATTTATAATATAAAAATAAGTATTTTATACTTAAAATAGCATGAATTGTTTTTCATTTACTTGAAATTTTTTTTTAAGAAATATTTATGGAAAAAAATAAAAATTTTACCAAATAATATTTAAAAGCTATAAAATTAAATTATTTTATCAAAATAAAATTTAAAATCTCAAAACCCAAATTTAATATGGAAAAGCAAAAATCAAGATTAACCGAACCGAAATTCAATAGACTATGAAAGTAATTTATCAAATTAAACCGAACCGAACAATATACATCCTTATAGACTGTCAAGTGGGTAATTAGATCAATAATATTAAAAAATTAATGTTTTAATCAATATTTCTATTTAAAAAAGTGGTTTGACATTTTTTAAAGGCTAAGGACCAAATTTAAATAAAAAGAATGAGGGCTAAATAAAAAATAATCATTGTGGTTTAAATTTATTAATATGCTTTATTATTGTTAGTGACAAAGCAACAACAACTCTTTGAACTAGATAGCTTATTTTTAACTTGGCCTTTGAATTATTATTATTTTTTCTAGATTAGTTAGGAATTTTGCAACTTTTTTTAACCTGGTCTATGAACTTAATTTGTTTCCTTTTGATGAAGAAATTTTTTGATATTGTATTACATCATCACCTGAAAATTTTAGAATATTTCAAATTGATACATATATTGACATGTCATTCCAACAACCAATGAGGTTGATGATGTGGTCAAAATGCTGAATCATATTATATCATGTGTCAAAACTTAATTGGTTGTTGAAGTACTACATCAAGACCATGTGCTAATTTAAGATTTTTTTTGCCAAATTCATAATACTAATTTGGATAAATTATATTATGGGTCATTCCCGCCACGTTATTCATGGGATCAATCAATAAAAATCACCCATTTCATTATTTTTTTCCATGTCATATTTTTTCCAAAGTGAATCTTCACTCATATTTACTGTAAATCAATTTTAAAAACAGTTTTTACCAAGTGAAGATTCACTTAGTAAAAATATGACATAAAAAACAATAAGATAATAATTTTTATTGGTTGATCTCATAGATGATATGGCGGAAATGATCCATGATATAATTTTTCACTAATTTGAGAGAGAAAAAAGTCTAAGTACCGAATTAAAAAAAAATGCCGACTTTATTTATCAATTTGATAATAAGCCTTTAAAAAATGACTACAACACTTTTTCCTATGTTTTGAGCCCGTTGGTTTTAGCCACTTAAGACAATGGAATGGGCCCTTAACCCAAAATGGCAAGCCTTTAAATTTTGCCTGCTGAAGTGTTCTCCATTAATATCAGAAGATTTTAATTTTCCTTTATTTATTTTATTTTTTGAATAAATTTATTTATTTAATCAAAAAATTAAAATAAATAAAGGAAAAATTAAAATTTTCTGAGATTAAGCATCTGGCTGTATTTAAACCCATGAACTAAATGCAGCAGAGAAATGTGACAAATATAAATGTGTAAAAGAAAATGTATCTCTTTCTTAGTTAGAGGTAAAAATAAATAAATGAATTATATTATTTTTATTAATTTCAAATTAGGTTAAAAAAATAAGATTTTGAAAAATATTAAGACACAGTAATAAATATATTCCTCAATGTTTACATTTTTTTGTTAGTTTTTGACGTTAAATTCTTTTTAGTTAAATTTAACCCATCAACATTAAAAAATAAAAGCTGAGTTTAACCATTAACCTCTAAGAAAGTTAACTTGTTGTTTTTAGTAGAAGTATTGACTCTGAAACGTTAAATTTTAATGCCGCTGATATAACATCCCCTTGACAATTCATGTATATTTTATGAAATTTTTTATTTTTATTTTTTTCGGGAAAAAATAATACACTTACTCTTATAGTTAAAAAAATAACTACTCACCATTGTAGTTTGTATTCATGACCAATTACTTATATTCTATTTATTTTTAATATATTAACTCACTTTTATTCAATATTTTTAATTAATAATAATACTAATACTCTAGTTAATTATAAAATTATTTCAAATATTATAAAATTAATTTTGAAATTGCTTTATATTCTTTTTTTGTTAAAAAAATGTTTTATATTCTATAATTATATGTTGAGCATAATATATTTTTAAAATAACGTGCAAGTATAGTTTGCTTAAATATCATGAATAATACTTATTTTTCTTTTTTTATTCTTTTAACAATATATTATGTAAATACATGTTAAATATTTTATACTTAATTTAAATTCAATTTTACATATTAGCTTTGAGATGAAATTATTTTCTCCATCCCTTTATTCTACATTTCAATTAATTGTATATATCTCTTGACTCTTATTAATGTTACCTCGTATGCTTTAATTGTTGATTCTAGTATTAAATGAAAATTTAAACCCTTATAGAACGAAAACATATCTCATTACTAAATAATTAATTTAATATCTCATTAACAAACTATAGAAATATAATTAAACTTTGTCAAATACGTTATTTTTATTGTTTTGTTAAGAAAACATTTTAAATAACTAATAAACGCCGTAAATAAACTATAGAATCATAATTCAATATTTATTGTGAATTGCGAAGCCTTTGCATCTGAGCTGGAGCTCATGGAGCTTTCTACTGAGTCGAACCGCCTATAGATCATTGATGATATCATAGTCGGATAAAGAAAAATATAATGAAATTGAATGATATAATTATTGTTCCACGAGAAGATCAAAAGATGCATGGAGGGTATGACGCTAAGGAGAATGGGAATATGTTGGTTATGAAAAGATAGGGGGGAATAAATGCTTCTCGTCATAAACAATAGCAGATCCATAATTTTTTAAGGGTAAACACAAATTAAAATATTTATGAGGGTGAGTACAAGTAATAAAAATTTTATGGTAGGCGCAAGTCATACAAATAAAAATAAAGATTAATTCATAAAAATTAAAAAAATTAAAGTTAAATGTGTGAACTTTGAAAAGTTCAAGATGAGCACGAGTCCACTTAATCCTTAACGTGAATCTGCCGCTGATCATAAAAGTGGACAAAAAGAAAGGTCATGGGGGTAACGACTATGGTAATGTGTTAGATTTTATGTCGAGGGTAAAGATCAAGCAATGTTTACTACTTTCAAGAGGATAAAGATTTTGGTTGTATTAACGCAGAGAGAAAACACAAGTCAAAAGATTTAATAACCTAAGTTATTTTTTTGAAAT
Source organism: Hibiscus mutabilis (assembly GCA_019671005.1). Classification (NCBI taxonomy): domain Eukaryota; kingdom Viridiplantae; phylum Streptophyta; class Magnoliopsida; order Malvales; family Malvaceae; genus Hibiscus; species Hibiscus mutabilis. The sequence continues at coordinate 12,753,075 of CM033756.1, read as the reverse complement.
AAATAATTTGTTGAAATAATATTTCACATAAAGACTTACTAGATTATCACCTGAATTTATAAAATAATTTTATAAATATAAATATTACAAAAATTATAAATACTCAATCAATTGGTCCTTTCATCCAAATCTCAGACAACATGGCTAAATGTATATAGAATCACAAACCCCCTTCTCATACCCCAATTCAACCACCCTACTCAATTACTACTACTACAACCCAATACAAGAATCAAAATCTTAGACATTTATTTTATAATATACTATATTTGAAAATTTAATTATAAAATAAATGTCTAAACTATATTTTTTATAACAAGTGTTTAAAGTTTTTATCGACGAAATATCTTAAGTTTCATTTTAATATTTTAGAAAATTATCTAATTAAAACGTGATATGTGACTTGGTTTTTATTTTTAAAATTATTTATATTTAAAAAAACATAAAACCTTATTTTTTAAAAAGGAAAAGCCTAAATTTTTTAGTATTCCAAAAATCCCAAATCTCCAAACCTCTAAACTTAAAACTCTTAAAAATTTTATTTTCAATAATTATTTCAACTACCACTGCCCACTTATTTCTTTGTTGGACCCTACAACCGATTCTCCTATCTTTTCGTTATAAAAAATTGACGAATGAGCTGTCAATCGTATCATGCACGACGAACATAAAATCTTCAATCGAATGATAAATTAGGTCTTGAAATGAGAGGATGAGACCTCATTGCTTCGGCGGCATGGCATCGGTTAATAGCATAGAAGATATTTGTGCTCAAGGATTTGGTGGTCTGGGTTTTATGTAAAAGATAAGACTTTTAAATTTGTAAAGAATAAAAAAATAAAATATATAACATGTTGTAGCGATGTTTTTTCTCGCTAAAAATGTTTTGTTATTTTGTTTTGAAAATAATGTCTTCCGCGTGGAGTTTTAGAAAACATGTGTTTTATTTAAAAATGGAGTCGCCACCGGCCACTCAAGGTGGACCGGACACCGTAGAAAACCAAAGATTTTGAAATATCGGGTTCGGGAGTCGGTTACGGATGGGGAAGGATTAACACCCCCACACCGCCCAAAATTGGTACTTTAATAATTACCGCTTTATTAATATTAAATTTTCCGGATTAAAGTGACGATTAAATTAAAATTTGATTATAAGTGCGAGTAAATTTTAAAAGCCCCGTTATTCGAGAGTAAATGTCCAACCACTATCACTACGCCTGATATGACCCCCGTTTACGCTCGAATAAAAGGGCACCGCATTGACAAAATAAATGTTCGTTATGCAAACTTAAAAAACATGACAAACATAAATAAATACATTGCGATAAAAGATATAAATAAATACTAACATAATAAAAATACTAATATAACATAAATAAAATACTAATCTAAAACATACATACATAACTATTAATTTAACACATAAATAAAAACAAATCTAACATAAATAAAATATTAATCTAAAACATACATACATAAATATTAATCTAACTCATAAATAAAAACAGATCTAACATAAATAAAATATTAATCTAAAACATACATAAATATTAATCTAACTCATGAATAAAAATAAATCTAACATACATAAAATATTAATCTAAAACATACATACATAAATATTAATCTAACTCATAAATAAAAACAGATCTAACATAAATAAAATACTAATCTAAAACATACATACATAAATATTAATCTAACTCATGAATAAAAATAAATCTAACATAAATAAAATATTAATAGAAAACATAAATTTAAAACATACTAATCTAAAACATAGATAAACATACAAATTAAAAACACAAATTTAGATTAACTACTACTTCATCAAAGTATAAAAATTACAACATAAATAAAAAGGAAAGAAAATATACCTAACTAGGAGTTCGAATGACGAACCCCGACTGGACCCCACCGAGATCTACCACGACCTCTCCAAAAAATTAACTAGACCGGACCTAAAATAGGACCCCGATCGAACCGACTAGGACCGAGGGCACTACCCCGGTCCTTGGCTAGCTGGGAGCTAATGCCCCCTTATTTGGCTTGCCATGGCCGATTGTCTTTTTGCTTAATTTCAATTCTCAATTGCCTATTTATAGGCATGTAAAGGGGGTGAGGTGGGTGACGTGGAGCCTTGTGCTCCACTCCCCTCCCCTTTTTATTATTATTTTTTTTTTACTTTTTTTAAAGATTAATAATATTATTACAACAATACTAAAAATACTAAAACCTGGACAAAAATGAGTGATTACAGTTGCCCCTCTTTGCTTGTTCTTGTGAAACGAGAACAAAGCAAAGATCAAAAGCACTCATTTTTGTCTTATCTGGCTAAACTTTTCTCCATTTGACGCGTGTCTTCTTTCTTTGGTAGATCTTCTTTCTCTTCGGCGCATGTCTTCTTTCTTATTTTGATTGATCTACCTTGTCACTCTAGGGAAGCAAAACCTTCAAAATGGGGGGTTGTTTGTTGGGGAAGCCAAACCGAGTTCTACTTGCTACATTATTGGTAATAAACTAATACCTAAAGAGAGTTCGACCTAGCTGCAACACCGACGAAGAGACAGGGTCTACAAAATTCGATCCAGCTGCAACACTGACGAAGAGGCAAGACTGATAGGTGAAAGTTCTGATGTCCGATCCAAATACAACTCGACGAAAGATGCGAGATCGAAAACTTTTCAATTTTTTTCTTTTTTCTCTCTTTTTTTTTCTTTTTCTCTGCTTTTGTTTCTTTTTCATATATTTTTTCTTTTTTTCTCTTTTTTTTTCTTTTTTTTTCTTTTTTTTTTGATTTTTTTAAAACATTGATAAAACTTGAAAGTTGGTGAATTTTGACCAAGCTACAACACCGACGAAGAGGCATGGTCTAAAGTTAGTAATGTTGATCCAGCTACAACACCGACTAAGAAACAGGATCAAGAGTTAGTGAATTTGGTCTAGCTACAACACCGACGAAGAGGCAAGACCGGAAGTTAGTGAATTAGGTTCAGCTACAACACCGACGAAGAGGCGAACCGAAAAGTTAGATTTGACCAAGCTACGACACCGGACGAAGAGGCAAGGTCTCAAGATTTGATCCAGCTACGACACCGACGAAAGAGGCGAGGATCGGATAGTTGTTCTTTTTGTGATCAAGCTACGACTCTGACGAAGAGGCATGATCAGGATTTGGTTGAAAGCCTTTTTTTCTTTTTTTCCTTTTTTTTTTTCTTCTTTTTTCCTTTTTTGATTTTTTCATTCTTTTTTCTTTTTTTCTTTTTTCTTCTTTTTTTTCTTTTTTTCTTTGATTTTTTCTTCCTTTTCTTTTTCTTGCTTTTTTTCTTTTTTCTTTCTCTTTTTTTTGCTTTTTTCTTACTTTTTTTCTTTTTTTATTTCTCTTCTTTTTTGAGATACAACATTGATACAACTAGAAAGTTAGTAAATTTTGACCACGCTACAACACCGACGAGGAGACATGGTCTAAAGTTAGTAATGTTGATCCAGCTACAACACCGACGAAGAGGCAAGATCAAGAGTTAGTGAATTTGGTCTAGCTACAACACCGACGAAGAGGCAAGGCCGGAAGTTAGTAAATTTGGTTCAGCTACAACACCGACGAGGAGGCAGAACCGGCAGTTAAATTTGACCAAGCTACAACACCGACGAGGAGGCAAGGTCTAAAGATTTGATCCAGCTACGACACCGACGAAGAGGCAGGATCGGATAGTTGTTCTTTTTTGTGATCAAGCTACGACTCTGACGAAGAGGCATGATCAGAATTTGGTTGAAAGCTCATTTTTCCATTTTTTTTCATTTTTTCCTTCTTTTTTCTTCATTTTTTCATTTTTCCTTCATTTTTCCTTTTTTCATTTCATTTCATTTCTTTTCTTCTTTTCAATTTTCTCTTTTTTTATTTTTTTCTTCAGTTTCCTTTTTTGTTTTTTTTTTACTTTTTCTTTTTTTTGGATTGATTTTTTTAGCTACAATTATAATAAAAGGTAAACTCCGAGTAAAATTTAGGTCTAGCTGCAACACTGTCGTAGAGGCAAGATCTGGATAGGATTTGATCTGCTACACCACTGCTCGAGAGACTAGATCAGCAAAAAGTGAGATCCATTACACCACCGGCGGAGAGATAGGATCTGGAGGAAATTTTGATCTGCAACACCACCGACGGAGGCAAGATCTTCATTAAGTTGGCGTACCCCCACCGACGAAGGCACGATTTACAAGATGTTGGGTGACTGCGCCACTAACAGCGAGATAATAATAATTTTTTTAGAAAAATTGTGCCCGGCTTTTCTATCGACAGAGGGCATGATCTAGAAAGAATTTTTGTTAGCATCCGTCACACCATCGTCGGAGGAATCAAATCCTACAAAATAAAAAACATTGGTCAGTAATTGTCAAAGATTTTGTCGCTGATACCTTTTATTTTGGGTGTTTCCATCTTCTTCGTGTTTGGCATCCTTCAAGACTAGGGTTGGCCTTCTTGTCATTGCCCCCATGTCAAAGGTACTCGGTCTTTTTCTTAGACCTGTTATGTACAAGCAAGATTGCATGAATGTATCTAATTTTATGTCTACCCTAAATGCATGGTGACTTTGGTGTATGCACTTAATCTAAATGTATGACGTTTGCAAAAATGGTTTAATGCAATATGAATGCAACTACATGCATGAATGTGGCAAGATTTTTCGATCCTCAAAGGGATGCCCCTGACTCCTCACTGGTCCCGTCAGGATCTTGGTTTTTTGTATGTGACGGTGCCCCAACCTTAACTTGGGTTCGATCAGTCATCTGGGTGCATGCCCCAACATTTTATTCATCCCTATGCCATCGTCTGAAACTGTTCTTGAATTTGACACTTTGAGTGTGGATTCTGTTGCCCCCTAGGTTGGGTTTATAAATTGTGTTGGTTCATGGTAGCTTATTATTTTTGATTGGGTGCAATTTTACAGACTGTGGTCAATGTAGACATTTCAGGGGTGCAAGGGTTTGACTCAGCAATGAAGGCTGGACCTTGGCAAAGAATGCCCCTGGACTTGGACCTTGTTAGAGGCACAATGTTTGTAAAAGATATGGATGGTGCTTTTAGACATGCCCCAAGATCAGGCTCTTATAGAGGTTCTGTAAGGTACTAGATCGACCAACTTTATTGTATCTAATGGGGCAACCTGAGGACCAGTTTTCTTATTCTGAAAATGAATGCATGCAAAATGTGTCCTAAATCGATGCAATGCAAAGTTAAGATTGTGATGATGTTGTGCAATGATGCATGTGAAATCAATGCGATGAGAATAAAATGAAACGAGTTAGTACCAAATAAAACGATTAAATAAAACAAATGAAAAATAGAGTAATAAAAATTGAACATAAACAAGAAATAAGGCACTAGAGCCTAAATAGGGTAACCACTAATCGGGCAGAGTTTCGCATGGCTCTAAAGGGTTGGCTCCTACGGCTCACTATATGCAGTTTTGGTGCTAAGAGGTACCCGAATTGTCCTTACTGTCCTCTACTAAGAGTAGCAAGGACCCCGATCATCACCCATTATAGGCTCCTTTCAACCGGGTTCAATTCAGGGGGTCTCATTCACTTATGCCTGCACGAAGGAACGATATCCTTACGAAAGCATAAGGTACTCGAGCCCCGAAGGTACTTGCTAGGCCTACACGGGAGAACGATATCTCCACGAAAGCATTAGCGTTTTTCCCCACTTAAAAAATACGGGTTTATATGCCAAATTTTAAATGCGTTAAAATAAACGCGCAATTATAACCGAATGTTAGTTTAACAGTCACTTAAATCCGAAATTTCTGATATTAATAAAGCGGTAATTATTTGAAAAAGCTCGACTCTCATTTGTTTTTTAAAAACAAAAAAATCCCCAGCGGAGTCGCCATCTGTAGCGATGTTTTTTCTCGCTAAAAATGTTTTGTTATTTTGTATTGAAAATAATGTCTTCCGCGTGGAGTTTTAGAAAACCCGTGTTTTATTTAAAAATGGAGTCGCCGCCGGCCACTCAAGGTGGACCGGACACCGTAGAAAACCAGAGATTTTGAAACATCGGGTTCGGGAGTCAGTTACGGATGGGGAAGTATTAGCACCCCCACACCGCCCAAAATTGGTACTTTAATAATTACCGCTTTATTAATATTAAATTTTCCGGATTAAAGTGGCGATTAAATTAAAATTTGATTATAAGTGCGAGTAAATTTTAAAGGCCCCGTTATTCGAGAGTAAATGTCCAACCACTATCACCTGATACTGGCCCCGTTTACGCTCGAATAAAAGGGCACCACATTGACAAAATATATGTCCGTTATGCAAACTTAAAAAACATGACAAACATAAATAAATACATTGCGATAAAAGATATAAATAAATACTAACATAATAAAAATACTAATATAACATAAATAAAATATTAATCTAAAACATACATACATAACTATTAATTTAACACATAAATAAAAACAGATCTAACATAAATAAAATATTAATCTAAAACATACATACATAAATATTAATCTAACTCATAAATAAAAATAGATCTAACATAAATAAAATACTAATCTAAAACATACATACATAAATATTAATCTAACTCATGAATAAAAATAAATCTAACATAAATAAAATATTAATCTAAAACATACATACATAAATATTAATCTAACTCATAAATAAAAACAGATCTAACATAAATAAAATACTAATCTAAAACATACATACATAAATATTAATCTAACTCATGAATAAAAATAAATCTAACATAAATAAAATATTAATAGAAAACATAAATTTAAAACATACTAATCTAAAACATAGATAAACATACAAATTAAAAACACAATTTTAGATTAACTACTACTTCATTAAAGTATAAAAATTACAACATAAATAAAAAGGAAAGAAAATATACCTAACTAGGAGTTCGAATGACGAACCCCGACTGGACCCCATCGAGATCTACCACGACCTCTCCAAAAAATTAACTAGACCGGACCTAAAATAGGACCCCGATCGAACCGACTAGGACCGAGGGGGCACTACCCCGGTCCTTGGCTAGCCGGGAGCTAATGCCCCCTTATTTGGCTTGCCATGGCCGATTGTCTTTTTGCTTAATTTCAATTCTCAATTGCCTATTTATAGGCATGTAAAGGGGGTGAGGTGGGTGACGTGGAGCCTTGTGCTCCACTCTCCTCCCCTTTTTTTATTTTTTTTATTTTTTAAATTAATAATATTATTATAAAAATATTAAAAATACTAAAACCCGAACAAAAATGAATGATTATACATGTGTCAAGTAACTGAGCGACAACTGACGGTTTAATTTTAAAACGATAACAAAATGAAAATTTAGATACGTACAAAAACATTAAATACACATTAAAAAATTATATTTCGAACAATTATTTTGTACTTAAGGTGGAATATGAATAATGAAACCCTTTAAAAGCCTCCACAAACTTTGTACCCGTCATAGCAAACGGGCACATCCATCTCATTTATTTATTCTCTTTCTTCTTCTTCTCTATTTCTTCCTCTCCAAACATGGTTGACCAAGAAAACCTCCATCACTGGGGAAACATCTCAGAGCAAGACTACTACAAGCAGCAAGGAATCAAAGGCTCAAAATCATTCTACACTTCACCAAGAGGCCTCTCCCTCTTCACAAGATCATGGCTTCCCCTATCTGATGGCCCTCCACGTGGCATCATCTTTGGGATCCATGGGTACGGCAATGATATAAGTTGGATTTTCCAGTCCACGCCAATCTTCCTTGCTCAGAAAGGCTTTGCTTGCTTTGCTCTTGACATTGAAGGCCATGGGAGGTCTCAAGGCCTAAGGTGTTATGTCCCCCGTGTTGACTCAGTTGTCCAAGACTGTCTCTCCTTTTTCAACCTCATCAAGCAAGATCCCAAATTTGATGGGTTACCCTGTTTTCTTTATGGAGAATCCATGGGCGGTGCTATTGCTTTGTTGGTTCATTTTGCTGATCCCGAGGGGTTCCAAGGTGCTGTTTTGGTAGCACCCATGTGTAAAATCTCGGACAAGATTAGACCCAGATGGTCGATTCCTCAAGCCCTGACTTTTATCTCCAAGTTCTTGCCCACTCTAGCCATTGTACCGACCGAAGATCTTTTGCACAAGTCGATCAAGGTGGAAGAGAAGAAGGCTGTTGGGAACAGTAATCCGTTCAGATATAGAGGGAAACCCAGACTGGGAACTGTTGTTGAGCTCTTGAGGGTGACCGAGTTACTGAGTCAAAAACTGTGTGATGTGAGTATTCCTTTCTTGGTTGTCCATGGCAGTGCAGATGTTGTTACCGATCCGGGAGTGAGTCGAACGTTGTACAAGGAGGCATCTAGTCGAGACAAGACGTTGAAGATCTATGAAGGGATGTGGCATTCGTTGTTGTTCGGGGAACCTGATGAGAACATTGAGATTGTTCGTAGTGATATTTTGTCTTGGTTGAAGGATAGATGCAACACAAAGATCTGAATAGGTTTAATTTATGTTGTGTGATTTGTAACAAGATTAAATAATGAAATAGATATTGTTTTAGGGTTGATTTATTTGGTGTTTGTCAATGTCAGGTCCAAAATAATCACCTGAACTCAATATCTTTCAATTTAAGGGTTAAGAGGAGTAAAAATTAATACAGAAAAAAGTAGAAGGATCAAATTGGCAATAATCAAGGTTCGACATTAATGAACGAATACACTGGCAGGGACCAAAACCAGTTCCAACTCTATACCATCTTTAGAAGAGACCAAAACCCATATACAATGTCAGAGGTGATGAGAAGTTTGAAAATTATAAATGGCCATGACAAAACCGAAAAAAAAAACAGAATTAACTTTCCTTTTGTGTCCAATGGGAGTATGAGAATTCGCCCCTGTTATGCACAGTGTGTTAAAAAAGCCTTACTCCTTTCCGTCGTTGCATCGGAAGATGGATCACGAAATGGTGTTCTACAGGAAGAAGTGGCAGATCCGGAGAAAGTGTGAACACTGCCGGTTTAAGAATGCAAATTAGCAATGTAGCTATAGAAGTGAAATATCATGCCATGAACAAATATTCCAAGTCTTCGACTGTGAGGCAAGTCTGACGCCCGCAGGTTTCATCCTCCGCAATTGCTGACGCAACCATCTTCCTCTTCTTTTGCTGTTAATTCACGAAAACAAAAATAAGCAAAACCGCTGATAAAGTTCTGCGTGAAAGTAAACATACTAGTTCCATTGGAGCTAGGAACCATTTTACAAACAATGTTTTAACATTAATATTCCTGGATTTATGATACACTAACTCAAAACACTTCCGTATGCAATTTTAAACTACATTGAATTAGAATTAAGCTAGTTATTAGATAATGAAATATGCATTCAGATTTCAGGCCACGCGTCCAAACAAAGGCTCAAATTTTCTATGCAGCATATGAACAGCTTTATCCATGTTTATAATACTGAAAGTGACCTATCAGACCATTAACACTATCAGATACATCAAAGCTTTTCTAGGCAGCTAGCAACCATCATCATTAAATACAAAATCATGAATTTGATAAAGGCTAGGGTATTGACCATGAAAGAGAAAAACGACATTGCGCCAGCATTGGTGGAGGGAAAGCTTACCTGAAGAGCTAAATTACGATCCTCAACTGTATCTTTCACAGTTAATCATAAAACGCTTACTGGGCGAGTCTGCCCAATTCGATGTGCTCTATCAATTGCCTGGTCCTCAGTTGTAGGGTTCCACCACAGGTCAAGCAGAAGTACATGACAAGCTGCAACCATGTTCAGCCCAAGACTGGCATCTTTCAAAGACATAATCATAACAGATACCTACATGTAAAGGAATGAATTTCACAACCAAGTAGAATTGCTAAACACCAGAATATTGCAGTCCCTGTGAATTTCACAAATTAATAGGGGTAGAGAAAATAAGGAAGTCATTGAAACCTCTGGTAGGGTGTTGAAATCTTTCACTGCTTTATCTCTGGCAGCAACTGACATAGTTCCATCAAGTCTTCTGTATTCGATGGAAGAACTTTTAAGACAGGCTTCAAATAAATCCAGCATCCTTGTCCACTGGGAAATCACTATAGCTTTCTCCCCAGGTACCTTACAGGAATTATTCAAACTTTCACCCATAAGCAGATCCTTTTCATCAGGAATGACATTTAGTGAATCCCCAGAATGGAGATCAGAGGAACCTTCTGGACAGCTACTAGTCCTTAATCTATGATCTTGAGGTTTAGCTAGTGATTTAAGGACCTGAAGGGCAGCCTTAATTTTGGAAGAATCATACAAATTATCATCAGAACAAGGCCCAAATACCTCAACAACTTTTGAACCAGAACAATCACGAAGTTTATCTTGACCGGGCTGCTCAGAGAGAGAACTGTTTAGAGAGTTATTTGTAAACACAGAATACTCATTTAGTTGAACCTTGCAATTTTTGGTGGGACATTGTTTGTCATCACCAGTAAGATGTTCAGAGATGCATTGGTTGCAGAAAACATGACCACAAATAGTGACACTGACAACAGCATCTTCTGGTGGATCCTACAAAACATGAGCATGGATATCAGAACAGAAGATTAAAACTTAAAAAGTTCAAGAATAACTAAAACGGAAAAATTATGCCAAAAGAGATGATTCTGGTGATAAGCCATGGAAGGCAAAGCATGCCTCCATTAACGAAATAGCGTAAAAGGAGAAGCAGTCTTAAAGTGGATGGAAACTAACTAAAGGAACAAGCCGAAATAACCACATACATTGCAGATGCCACGCAGTTCTAAAGATGATAAACAACTCAGAAGAAAGGTTAGCTTCTCCTGGGGAAGCTTCGTTGCAGTCTCAGTTGACGATTTCCATGAAGAGTTTGAATCAAAACCTCTGACCAGAAGAGGATGATCACAGGCTTGGCGAAGGCGCAAAAGCATCAACAAGATATTCACATAGTTCTGTTTGACGGTTCCTGCATCTGCATACTCCTGATAAAGATTTCAAAATTAGCAAAGTAAAAGAGAATGTAATAGAATAATGATAAAGCAACATTAAGTATTCACAGCATTAGGTACATCCTGCAAAACTAAAAGAAACGTGCAACATCTACGAGTATTTCAACTTTAATGTGATGTTATGGGTGATGCAGGGGATTCTTGAGTGCAATCCATGTTATGAGCGACAATGCTTTGGTTGGGGTAAAACGAAAGATCATTCCTTTCTCTTAAATCCTTTGATTTGAAAGCATACATTATGAAAAAAGAAGAAGAAGCATTTGCCGATGATTCTCAAAAGCCTTGTCCATTGCTTTTTCTTGCAGATATTCTACTTCGTTGGATTCGGGTTATTCTGTGTTGAAACACTGTTGAGCATTTGGTTCATTCAGGTATTTCATCGAACACTTTGAAATCATTCCACTCTCTGCTGCTGCTGCAGCATTAACCCATGTGTGTGTGTTTTTTTGACAGAGAGTATACAGGTATTTGCGCGGAGGTAAAACGTAACGCAGCAAGAGGAGTGGCCATGGAAACAATAAGCTTATAAAAGTAGGCTGAGAATTAAGAAACCTCATCGTCTTCATTTTATGGACTTGGTGGAACCTGGGGCTTTTGACATTTGTATATTGCTGTTATTATCATACATTAATCGACCCGACCCATTACATTATTTTAAGAACGGTTGTTATGAATATTTAATAAGAATATTTTTATTAGCTTGCACCAAACGTTTTCTCTATTTTTTTTTTCTTGTAAAAAATTAAAGAAAGAGACCAAATATGGAAGCAGTCTGAGGATGGTAACCGTTGCCGTTGAAAGGAACACAATAGTGTAGAACAAACAAATGAAACGCCAACTTTTCTTCTCAAGGACGCTGTTCTTTATTATTATTATTATGGTAAACCACTCCAAATGTCTATAGATTTTTGTATTTATATCAATTCATCATTAAACTTTCAAATGTTTTAATTTTAACACTCAACTTTGATTTTTTAACTTCAGTGCATTATAAGCATTAAACCATTAACCGCCGTTCTCCATCAAAGTTAATTTTCTATTTCAGCTCATCGTCACTTCTTCATCAAAATTATATATATATATATATATATTGTCTATTTTTAGTTGTAGTTGAAAACAATCGTTTTTCGACGTCTTTTGCAAACAACTTAGTCACTGACGAACTTGTCTCATAGTTTTTTACCACTTTGTCAAATTAGTTTCTTTTAAAACCTCTTTAAAATTAAAAAAAATTAACACAAAAATTATAATTTTTTGAGGTTTCAGAGCTTTCTTAGATTTGGAGGTTCGAGGTATTTGTTCGAAAATATGACTGGTGAAAATTATTATTTTGAAACGAAAAATAATATATCTCAAAATCAGCCTCATCGGACAATTGTCAAAGGAGATCTAAGTATTAGAATGTTGAGCCTTTAAATAGATTTTCGTCGATTTTAAATGGGTTTCACGAAAAATTAATTCAAGGAAAAAAAAGAATAATAAAAAATAAACGCTTCGATATTAATCTTGCTACGAATGATGACCGATGACGGACGATGATTGATGGTAGCAACAATCAGAGGAGTTGATTATCTGCAGGGACCAAAATGATATGCAAATTAGAGTTTAGTGCCTAAAAATGAAAGATTTGTAACGTTTGTCTGCCTATAAATATTGAGGAGTAAATTTGTAATTATACCAAAGAAACTTATTTTTCCCGCTGTTCCTTCTACTTTTTCAACAAATTCTAGCTTCTCAACAGCGAAACCACGCTCTTCTCTCTCTAGAAAGTTTCGCTCTTCTTCTGTAAGAACACAAAATTTATTCAAAAGAATAAAATTACTGACTTTGAGTTTTCAATTAGCTTCTTATAAAAAGCTTCTTCCTTTTTCTTCCCTCTAGTTTAGATCTTCCTTGTTTATGTTTACCCCATTTTCAGTTTCTTTTTTAAGGTTTTGGCAGACAAAATTTCTAAAAAGATGGCTGGTCGTTTCGATGAAAACCCATTCGCTGAAGAAGAAGAAGTTACCTTTCTCTGTTAATTTATCTTCCCCTCTTTCTTTTATTTGATGATGTTTCGGTAGCGAGCTCTGTTTTACAGGTGTTTGATGAAAGGTTTATTAAGAGATTATACGTTGACTTGATTTTACTCACTGATCGCTTTCTGGGATTTCAGTTTGATCTGAAATTTTGGTTGAATTATGGCTGTGGAAGTGTTTTACTTGGTTGTTTTGGTTGATGTGATCATTTCAACGACTTTATGTTTTCTTTGTTACTGAAAATGCATTAAATAAAGTAGAAATTTCATATTAAGCTTATTCAATTATTAAATTGTAGTCAATTTTGTTTTAAAAATAAGCTTCCCGGAGCTAAAAGGACATGTTATTTTGCACTTTGATGAACCTTAATCCTTGAAAAGAAGACTATGATGCATTCTCTGGGTTTTATTATGTTGATTCATATGTAAAAATTAGTATACGGATGCTAGCCAACTTCAGTTTTAATATGATTATCTCTTTTAAATCTTCTACCAGCAGGCTCCAGCTGTGGGAGGGAAGGCATCTGGCCAGTCTAAATTTGGAGGTCTATTTTCGAAGGTAAACTAAATTCCTGTTTATATAGTTTCTAGGGGATATTTAATTCAAAACTTATTGTTGAAGTTAAAATGAGAACTGTTTTCAGACATATATTGACTAGAATGGCTGTAAAACGTGAAATTTAGCATAAGGCTTTGGTTGTTTTGTACCCTTTATGCCTATGGAGAGTGCTTCGTCTGTGAAAGGTCGGGTTTTAAGCTTGTTGTCGAATGTCGAGACATGGATATTTGGTCACTGATGATACGTACAACCATAACTTCAGGTGATGTGATGTCGTGCTAAACTACCACTATTTAATTCCTTGAGCACACGGAAGTTCCATATGTTTCGCTTATTTGCAAGAAATTCTATTGTAAGATCGTAGTGATCAACCTATAAACTTAGTTCTTTTTTCTAATGCTGATAGATTTAGCAGTTAGCTTGGATATGTCATGGTTTAGGAAGATTTAGTTCAGAAAAAATAGGTTGCTTGCTATGTTGTTGTGATTTGGTCATCTCGAATTTGGCCTTTTAGCATTGCTTCAACGTTGGTAAACTGGAAAGTTTTCTTATATTAATACTTGCTTCTTGAATATGTATTATGAATAAATTTTCAGAATGGTCCAAAGCGCGCCACCCGCATAAAACTCAAGACTTTCACCACTACCTCCTGAACCTGCTGGTTTCAATTACAATCGTGAGGCAACAGTTGACATTCCTCTGGATACAGCTTCTGGAGGATCATATAAGGTTATTGAAGAGTGAAAACCTGTCTCGAAATGCTATTTCCATTGTTTGGTTAAGGGTTTGATCTCACTTTTATGGTTTTACTGCATAAATCTAGGATTTGAAGAAGAAAGAGAAAGAACTCCAAGCTAAGGAGGCTCTACTGAAAAGGCGGGATCAGGTATATTGTGAAAAGAAATTTTATAACTTCTAATTCATTCTTATTTTACAGATCATAGATTTTATGTTTGTTCCAAACTTACTCCCTGTTATGTTTTATCAAACATTTAGAATCTAATGTAATGAATGGCCAAATATATCCCAGCAATTTGTCTTACAAATTATTACCAAGACACAATTAGGCTGCTGGTGGTATATCTTATGTGTTCTCTCCTTGTATTTTAGTGTAAAAATCTCTTTGGATAGTTGTAAGTCGCAGGTTTTCATTCATGCTTGTTTTTTTTTCATAAATAAATAACAAATGTGTTTTCTCTTTGTATTTAGTGTGCTAAGTTAGAAGGATGGTTTTAGGATGGAAGTTTTTTGTTCATGCATGTGATTGTCTGTTTCATAGATAAATAGCAAGAACTTAAATTGTTTTCTGCCCTTTGGCACCCTATGAATTACGGGGTCCCTACAATTTTCGCTGATCAGCTTATTCCATGCAGGAAGTGAGACGGAAAGAAGAGGCAGCAGCAAGAGGTACCTTTCATTATAATTTGACTATTCACATTTGAAAACATTTAGTTTTGCTCATTGTTTCAAATTTTGTTGTAGATAACTTTTTTGGCAGAATATTTTTGAACTGATTCTATTTTCTATTGTGGTCAATTGCTCTTACATTTCTACCATGAGCTAGAGTTTGACTTCTCTATTTTGCAGCTGGAATTGTTTTGGAAGAGAAAAATTGGCCACCATTTTTTCCAATCATTCATCATGATATTGCAAATGACATACCGGTTCAGCTTCAAAGATTGCAGTATGTTGCGTTTTCAACATTTTTAGGTATGTAAGGTTTTTTTGAAGGCTTATTTACCTTTTGTATCACTCAATTTTCGATCTTGTTGACCAAAATGAAAATATGTGATATGTTCATGTGTTTGTAATCTCTGAATGATTGCATTGGGTGAATATTTGTACCATGCTTTTATTTTGTTTAACTCTTGAGCTGGAAAAGGCTTTTTGTGTAAGTCATTTGGTTATATACGGTTGGGTGATGTATGGTGGTTCTATGCAGGATTGTTTATGTGCCTTCTATGGAACATCGTAGCTGTTACTACAAGCATGGATCAGAGGAGAAGGTTAGTTTAGAAATGCGCTTCCTTATTTATTGTTTTCTTTCGAATATATAATGTTAGGATTATGTTGTATTTACTATCTGTATTATTGTTTAGGTGTGAGGATCTGGTTCTTGGCTATTATCTTCTTCATAGCAGGGGTTCCAGGAGCCTATGTTTTGTGGTATCGCCCACTGTATCGTGCTTTTAGGTACTTAACATACTCCACTCCGTTCCTTAATATTGCAGTTCATTTTTGCCCATCTGTTTTAAATGTTGGCTTGCCTCTAATGCCAACTTCCATTGTCATTTTCTTAAATTTGGCTGTTCATGTTCCTTGCACTTGTTAATCAATAATCATCCCTTATTTTAATTGAA
Organism: Hibiscus mutabilis; assembly: GCA_019671005.1. Classification (NCBI taxonomy): domain Eukaryota; kingdom Viridiplantae; phylum Streptophyta; class Magnoliopsida; order Malvales; family Malvaceae; genus Hibiscus; species Hibiscus mutabilis. The sequence goes on along the minus strand of CM033756.1, from coordinate 12,737,119 downwards.
ATATTTTCTCATCCTATAACTATAATGCAGGAAAGAAAGTGCTTTATCATTTGGCTGGTTCTTCCTCTTTTATTTGTTAATACCTTGTGTTTCTCTGATAGATATGTTTCTTTTGTTCGAGGAGTCGATAAGTACTGATCTTTTTATCGCTTTTCCTTGCCTGTTTATAGATTCACATCGTCTTTTGCATCTTTGCTGCTGTGGCTCCCCCTATAGTTTTTAGAGGGAAATCACTAACGTATGTTCCTAAACTATTTTTTAACTTTTCTTGCTGTCATTTTTTTTCTGCATACATCTTACCAATGTTGTTTTGTCCCATACAGCGGAATCCTACCTGCAGTAGATCTTATCGGCAACCACGTATTGGTTGGGGTAAGCATATCTTAAACCTAGACAAAAGTTTAATACCCACGATCATGCTTGATAATTTAACCATTAAAACATTGAAGCATTTAACCTGAGAAATTTATCACATTGAGTTGTTAAAGAATTATGCTTACTACTTAAGGCTTGACTCTTGAGCATTGTGATTGCAATTGATGTTAGCAGAAAAAGTTTACAGTTTTACTCTTGATTTGTCTTAAGGATTCTGTTGAAAATTATTTTATTTGTATAGATCTTCTACTTCATTGGTTTTGGATTATTCTGTGTCGAATCACTCGTAAGCGTCTGGGTTATCCAGGTTTGTTCAGTCCCACAACCTTATTGCAACAATCACATAAACATGCGCCAATGGAATTTCTAACATCATCAGTTATTGGTTTTGCAGCAAGTATACATGTATTTACGTGGCAGCGGTAGAGCTGCCGATATGAAACGAGAGGCTGCAAGAGGAGCTATGAGGGCTGCCATCTAAAGGCACAGACACTAGCTGCAACAAGACATACAAATATCCTCATGTGTGGATTCTTCTTATATGCATAGAGCTTGTAATTTCTATTTTGTGGCTCTTTGTTGCACCGATCTCTGTAATTTCTTGTGTAATCAGGGACGAAACTAAGTGAGGGTGGGGAGGGACAATCGCCCCCCACCCCCGAATTTTTTTTTTCACCTTTGTCCCCTATTTAAATTTCTTTAAAAATTAGTTTATTTATGAATTTATCCCCTACTTTCAAACATTTATAATTTCCACCTCAAATCGTGACTCTGTCCTTGTGTGTAATTCTTTTTTCTTTTTCTTTTTCTTTTTTGCTTTGGAGATTGATTAGCAGACACCTTATATAAAAAAACTTGAGTGAATTTCATTTTTCATGTATATAATTCCATTGTGCAATCGATTCATAGTGTAAATCTGCTCTAAATACCGAGTGTCCGATGTAACAATAAGACACATTTTAACGTTTGAATCTATGAAATGACATTGCTGGAAGGACAATCACAAGCTTCAAATATAATATACATCAACACTTTCATAACTTTACTTTGACTATAAGCTACACGATAATGGTATACATCAACACTATCATAAATATTTACTGAAATAAAAAAAAGAAACTAATTTATAAATATATTATCTCATTTTTATTTAAATTAGTTTGTCCCACCAGTAAAGTAGAAAAACTCACTCGTCTACAAATATAGTACATAAATATTATATATATATATATATTACTTTTTAATTAAAACCTCCATGCATCTGATCATATATAATCAATATATGCGTGGTAGAATAACTTGCTAGCTACTAATATTATATATATATTAGCCACTTAACAATAAGCAATACATTTTTTCTTACAATCCATGGTGCAGCCACCACCACCACCACCGGCGCCGTACCCTTTCCCGGAGCGGCTAAAGGAGGAGAAGCACTTGGCAGGGCAGGTGAGCTTCTTGTTGAAACAAGGACCCTTTTCTTTGCAAACAACACTAGGCCTAATGACACCACCTTTGGAGTAACCTCCGTTCGGACCTCCGCCTCCACCTCCATAACCACCGCCTATGATCCCATTTCCCCACCCCGGAATCCCAAAACCACCGGGTCCCGGACCAAACAACCCACCAATCCCACCATTGTTGTTGTTTTGGCCGCTTGTTTTGCTGCCTTTGTTTTGCTTCTGCTGGGACGACGACGATAAAGGTTGGAAAAAATCAGGCCTGAGAGCTGCAGATAGTGAAGCAGTGATGAGAAGAACGACAAAGATGAAGGTGCTTTTGGTGTTGATCATTTTTGCAGATTGCAGTTGTTTTTCCCCAGAAGATTTCGCTTGAAGATTTTAATTTAGCTAGCACTAGCAGAGATGATATTTAAAGTGATTAAATGGGTCATTTATGCAGGGAAGAGAGAGAGAGAGAGAGTTGGCGACAGTTGAGGTTGAGGGTTCGCCATGAATTAGTAGGTTGGCCACATTATGACCCTATCTTAATTTAGTGATTCAAATTTAAAATATTTGAATTATCACTCAACTTTGCTCTAGTTACTAAACTTTAAAATAATTAATTTACTAACTGAAATTTTATTTTTATCTATTTTGATTACTTTAAATTATTTTATTAATATTTTAATATAAATTGACATATTTTATTATTATTAAATATAAAAAATAATTTAAAATAAAAAATAAATTATATTTTATTTATTATTAAATACAAAAAAAAAATCCAAACATCCTAAATTTCTCTTACCCTCACCGGTATCACCCCACTGGCGTGTCATTGGCTTGACCCTTTCTCACCACGAACCTGATCAAAGTGACAGATATTGATAACCAGTATTAATGCAAGAAATCCTAATTTTAAATTCAAAAAAAAAAATGGAAATTATGGATATGATTCTTACTCTTTCAGCTAAACTATAGCTGTCAGTGACTTGACCCCTTTTTGCTCTAACATGAATATAGTCCTTGGGAGGCTCAGGAGCCTTTGTATTGCTTCCTTTGGTATCTTTCTCTGCTTTATCAGAGTCATTTTCGTTTCTATTGCTTTCGAATAACTTGCATCACTTCTCATTTGATGTTTCTTTAGGTTCAATCACCTGAAAATAGATAATTACAGAAAGTTAAAAAAAATCTTGAAAGAAAGTTACAAGTTTGAACTCTTTTCAAAATCGATGCCTTTGAAGCATTGGTGATTTTACAGTATCTTTTAGTTTTAGGGGTTAGAGTTTTAGTTTAGGGTTTAGGGGTTTATGTTGTATGGTTTAGAATTTAAGGCTAGTGTTTAGAATTTAATGCATAAGGTTAGGGTTAGAGTTAGGAATTTAGAATTTAAGTTTTTATAGTATAAATACACATAGCCTGTGTATCAAAGTTTTACCCTTTTTTAAAATAATAATCTTTGAATTTATACAAATCGCACAAAAAATATCATTTTAGTCACTCATCGTTAAATCAATCACTGCATTCACGACTTTTCCACTTTTAGTTGGAACGCTAACAATTTTGGAGCCCAACATTTTCTCATTCTAACAATTTGGTCATAATTCAAAATAATTCAACAAATTTAACCCCTTCATATTTACAACTTATATTCATTTGATCCTCAAACACATCACCAACCACAATAATTCATAACAAATTTCACTGTCACCGAAGCTCACATTCCTCATTTTTCCCACTACAAACTACCCTCTAATCAACCAAAACATATGCCACTGACCATTCACCATTCAAACAATGAATCAATGTGGTGTTTGAGGATCAAATTGATACAATTTACAAATATAGATGATTAAATTTGTTGAATTATTTAAAGTTAGAATAAATTTAATAGAATGAGAAAATGTTGAGTGCCAAAATTGTTATTATTCCAATTAAAAATGAAAATGTCAACAACATCGTTATTGATTTAACAAGGATCGACCAAAATAATAGTTTTCTGTAACATTAATGACTAAAGAGGAACAATTTTTAGTTTATAGATCGAAATAGAAATAGGGTAATAGTTCAGTGGCCGTTGGATCGTTTGCCCATAAATATAATTAGGTGTTAAAGAAACTAATAACTCCCTTTATCCCAATAAAATTGTCACTTTTCATCTTTAAAATTAGAGTTAATTGCACCGCATGCCCCCAAACTATGACACCATTCTAAATTGGTCCATAAACTTTAAAATATTCCAATTTTATCCTCAATTATAACTTTCACTCTAAATTTACCCCTAAACTTTTGAGCATTCCAATTTCATTCTCAAACTATGGCTCTCATTCTAAATTGGTCCTTAAACTTGTTGACCCTTCTAATTTTATCCTCAAATTAACGTTTATACCACATCATATTATTACATAATAAACATTAGTGTTTCATGACACTTAGCAATTTTTATAAACAGTTTTAATAACATAAGATATGATAAGCATATATTGATAATTTGGGGATGGAATTAGAACGCTCAAAAGTTCGAGGACCAATTTAGAATGAGAGTCGTGGTTTGAGGATGAAACTGAAATGCTCAAAAGTTCGGGGACCAATTTAGAATGAAGGTCATAGTTTAAGGATAAAATTAGAATGCTTTAAAGTTCAGAGACCAGTTTAAAATCAGTGTCATAGTTTGAGGACACGTGATGCAATTAACTATTAAAATTATCTCACTCAATTTGTCACTTAAAAAAAGCTCAACAAACTTTTATAAAGACAAATTTACTTTTCTATCTTTTTTTTAGTTTCCTAACAAAAATAAATATTAACTTTTAAGGGTAAAATTGTCATTTAATATTTTTTACACCATATTTTTTAAAAACTCCGTAAAAAATTAACATAAGACAAAATAAGTGGGACGAAATGAGTGTTTATATTTGGTTTTAAATTTTCAATTAGGTGTGAAATCGATTTATGGTACTATTATGTACCCCTTTGCCCACCTAATATTGCCTGTCAGCAATAAAACAAATTTTATAAACATAAAAATAATTATGCGATTGGACATTTAAGATGACAAAAGTAAAAGGGTACATTGCATCCAACTTCCAATCCATAAAACCTCATTAATACTTCATTAATGTATGGTTTAAATTTTGTTCGATTCATACTTTACGTTTAGGATGTGGTCCATGTTCTTATGTAAATGTAGAGATTATATTTCTAATTATTTGCCACTTTCTGCTGGGTCAAATAATAAAAAGTTCGATAATTTTTAAGCATAATCTTAAATTCGAGTCTTATAAATAAAAAATAAAAGAATTTTATTTATAGTTTAAGGGTCTAATTCGACTCACTCCGAGTATAACAAAGATCAATGTGTCTATCAAATAAAAGGGGTTCAGATAATTTTTTTATTTTGTTTGAATAAATACTTTTTAAAAGAAAATTTAGGTTATTGAAATTTCATGAGATTGAAACTAATTTAAAATTATATTAAAAATAAAATTGGATATATGTATAGAAAATTATGCAATATGAGTATAATTAGATTTTTTTCTAAAACAATCATATAAATTAGGATAAAATACGTAAATCATCATTGAACTTTGTTCTTTGACCTATTATGGTTATTGCACTGTTAAAACGATCGATTTACTTACTCAACTTTTAAATTATTACTGTCTTTGTCAAATTGTTACTGTCTTTGTCACTTTCTGATGACATGAAATTATTTTAATATTATATTTATTATGATATGTCAGTTTTACTAATATTAAATACCAAATATGATTTAAAATTAAAAAGAAAAAGAAAAATACCCAAATCATGCATCCCAACACCTAAAACCCCAAATCAAATTCATCTTCTTTACTGAAAAAATACCCTACCCCCAAATTCCTTTGACCAATCAATCGCTGGTTGTTGCCAACACGTCAGGTAAGACTTTCGAATCTTTAACCCCCAACGCCCCGACGTCTCACACTGCTCTTGTGCAAAATTCTTTGGGGAGGTTTTCAATGGCAATCAAAATAAAGAAGCAAAATTGGTAATCTCCATCACAAGTTTAAGCCTACCCATCTCTCTCTCAATTAGTGTAGAGAACTGAGACAAATCGGTAACCCCCAATTATTTGATTACTACCATTAGTGCACGAAATTGAGATAAAAGTGGTGGTGAAGGATTCTGTTCAGAATTGTTTGGCTATAAGGGGATTAGTAAAGGAATAGAAGATGTTTGGGGTGAGGCTGTCAAGGGGGTTGCGATTTTGGGGTGAGGCTGCCGATTAGCCGTTGTTCGCTTGTGGAGGGGGAAGCCAACGGGGTGAGGGTGGAGAGGAGGGTTACAATTTGGTATCTAGGGTTTGGGGTATGATTTGAGTTTTTATTTTTAATTTTAAATCAAATTTGACATTTAATATCAATAAAATTGACATGTCATTGTAAAAATAATATTAAAATAATCTATACTATTATAGAGTGACTAAAACAAGAATAATTTAAAAGTTGAGTAAGTAAATTGATTATTTTGAAAGTTCAGTGATTAGAATAGGTCAAAGAGTAAATTTTAGTGATGATTTACGTATTTTATCATATATATTATATATATAGAACTTAGGGTAAACTACCTAAATGGCCATCATACTATGGATAAAGTCACGATTTGACCACAATACTATTTTTCGAAGCAATTAAGTCACCATACTATTAATTTGGACTCAACGTGGCCACCTGCGGCAGGGTGACATGGAAATTAAAAAAATGTATAATTATGCATTTGGCCCCTGCTATTTACACATTCTTTCAATTTAGTCTTAATTTTAAATTAATAAAATAAATTAATTATTTAATTAGGATTAAATTAAAAGAATGTGTAAATAGCAAGTACCAAATGTATAATTATACCTTTTTTTAACTGCCACGTGCCGTTAGAACCGGCAACATTGAATCCAAATTAATAGTATGGTGGCTTAATTGTTTTGAAAAATAGTATTATGGTCAAATCGCGATTTTATCCATAGTATAGTGGCCATTTAGGTAGTTTACCCTTGAATTTATACTTTGTACTTTGAGTTCTTTGTTTATAGTGGGATCCTATATTTGACATTGGAGCAATCAAATTGGTTTCCTCTATACATACAAATATGTCCGCAGTGTCACTCTTCCAATATTTATTTTGCCCACCTACTTGATCATAGATCTTGTCTGTCCCACCTTAATCGCACAGGTCAAATTTGTACGTAAACACAATTTATTTTGGTCGGCTCGTATAAATAAATTTAAATATTTTAAAGACTTACAATTTTACTTAAACTTGTATATTTTTGTAAATTAATAATCCAATCTTGTTTTGAATCACTCACTTTTCTAAAAACCCATTTAAAATTGTTTTATAATGCTTCGTAATTTTATATATTTTTTATTTTATAAAAATTCTAGACAGTTGCAGTTTAAAAAAAATTACATTATATAATTTTTATAATATATAAGTAAACATAAAAGTAATAGTTGTATTTCATAAAATTGAAAATCGAACAATGTTGGTTATGAGTTACGACCCTGTTTGGTAAACAGTTTTTTGAGTCAAAATTAGAAGTTTAAAGCATTTTTAGAGGTTTGATCAGTCAAATCCGTTAACTTAGATGTTTGGTAAATAGATGATTATAATAACGGATTGGGGTAAAACCTCTCATTTTGAAAAAACTTACTTTATGAGCTTTTTGAGTTAGAAGTTTGGATAAAAGACTTGTAAAGATTTTTTTGTCTTTAATAATTATATTTTTTTAAATAATATAAATTTGAATAACTAATAAAATTAAAAAATAATTTCATAAATTTAATAATTAATAAAATTATATGCAAATATAATTTTATAAATAAGAAATTAATATATACATCTAAATTTAATAATTATTAAAATTATATTAAGAATTATTTTACAAATAAAAAATAATATATACATCCTTCATATATGTTTAGCAATAATATTAAAATAATAATTTTCATAATATAATTAATATTAATTGATACAAAATAATAATAACTAATAAATTATTCAAACAATTATTGAATATAATTGTGTCCTTATATGTCATTTTGCTTGTTCAAAGAATCAAACACCTATAAGCTATCAGTTAATTTTACCAAAAACTTTTATACAATCAGCTAATATAATCCGCTAGTCAAATCAGTTAATGTTATTCGCTATCCGCTATCAGCTAATATAATCCGCTATCAATTATCCAATATTCGCTATCCGCTGTCAGTTAATTTTACCAAACACTTATAACTTAATTTTTCATCGAATATAATTTATTTCTTCAATTCCATGTTCCAAATCTAGCATTTTATGGGCATGTTTGGTAAATAGCTTTTTGAGCTAAAATTAAAGGTTTGCCTAGTCAAATCCGCTAATTAAGATGTTTGGTGAATAGAGGTTTGTAAGAGCGAATTGGGGTCAAACCTCTCAATTTGAAAAAGCTACTGATAGGAGTTTTTTGGGTTTACAGGTTTTTATATAAGAGTTGTAAAATCTCTTTTACCCTAAACAATTAAAAAATGCTTCTAAAATAACATATGCTTCAAATATCATTTAAATTTAACAATTAATTAAATTATATTAAAAATAATTATATAAATAACAAATTAATATATAGATCCTTTAAATATTCTTATTAATGTTATATTAAAAAAATATTTTTTATAATCTAATTAATATTAATTGATACAAAATATTGATAACTAATAGACTATTCAAGTAAGTATTGAATATAATCATGTTCTTATATGTCATTTTGATTGTGTAAATAATCAAATAGCTATCAATTGTCAGTTAATTTTACCAAACATTTTTATACAATCAACTAATGCAATTCGTTATTCAAATCAGCTAATGCAATCAGCTATCTACTATCAGCTAATGTAATCTGCTATCAGCTATCTGCTAATTGTTAAACAGGGCTTATATCTAAATATTTTCAAATATTGAACGAATCTTTAAACTTAGACGGCAATCAAAGATAACATGAGCAAAACCAACGATCAATTGGTTTAACGGGACAAAGCGCTAGGTCCTTTAAACAATGTCAGAAATTTGAATATTGACGTTGTGAATAAAAAAATTAAATTAAGAAAGTTATCCCCATAATAATCGGTCAATAAGTCAGATACCGGTAATTAAAACAAAAATAGCATGAGCAAACCTGAAATGGTGGGGCTATCCAATTTGACCAAAGTAATTACATGGGTTCGTTTTCCATGGTTATTAATATCCACTTTGAATGTGGCCAATGGCGGCCTCATTAATACGGGTGTATAAAAAAAATTGTTACTGTTAATCGTACCGTTAACTAGTATAACTGTTTATTTTATAGGTTAATTAATTTAACCGTTAAAATTAAACAGTTCCGGTTAATCGAATTGCTAAAAAAGATGGTTAATGGTTAACCTATAAGTTAACCAATATGTACTTTTTTAAACTAAGTATAAAGTTTATGTTTAAAATCACTCTATTTAAGTTTTTTTTTTTCTGAAAATTTTAATACAATATTTATCATAGAGATAAATTTATAATTCTAAAAAGAAATAATGAACATTTGAAAAGAAAAATATAATATGTTATAGGTTAACCTGTGATCAAACCATTTCTTAACGGTTAACCACTATAATAGTTAACTATTTAAATAATTAACGGTTAACCCTTTTCTTAACTGTTAATAACCGCTATAACGATTAACTAACCGTTTAAGCTAAATAGTACAGTTAACCCACCATAAACACCCCTACTCATTAATAATCATTGAAATAATACCATTCATTTATCACAACTCTGTGTCTTACAAGCTGTTAAGTCCACATGTAATCAATCAAAATTAGGTGGGGAGATGCATGCCAAACCACAAACCTACACAAATTTTCCATGCCATCTTAATAAAATTTTGAATTACAAACAAAATGTCCTTTTCACAACTTTCTGTCCTCTTGCATTTGAAAATGAGTCAACGGGTGTAAACGTGATATGTGTACTCTAACGAAGGTTATATAACCATTTTCTTTTATGTTATTGGCAGATTAAACTAAACTCGAATCAAATTCGAAGACTTTGCTATTTGAATTCCGTCAGATTCAATGTATATACCTTTTGACATGCCGTCTTATAAATGAAGTAGTGGCTATTTTAGGTGCACATGACAGTATAACACATGGGAAGCATTTGAGTGGTGTTGGACATGTCATGTCACACACGGGAATACATCGTTGCAAGTCTTTTAATTTGTGGGTGATATAGTTTTGCAAGGATTAATCAGATAGAAAACCCCAATCGTTTTATATTTGGATTGGTTTACTGCAATATATGGAGAAAACGACACCCACTAGTTCATACACTTGCACTAATAAATTTGCTTTTAAACACTTTTGAACTAGGAAATCAGATTCATGCCCATGGTTTGGCAAAAATCCATTTCCTTTATGTAGGGCATATTGAATTGTCTCACGGATTTGAATGAAATCTATTCATTAAGTTTAAAAATCTTCTAATATTTGAGGAGATTTAAACAAAAATATCAACTTTAAAAAATGGACTTATATATAAAAGGATGGATTCATTTAAAATAGGAATTATCTTCTCCGCATAATTCAAAGGGACTTATGGGCAAATTTCCATACGGAAGGAAATGAAGAGACCGGGGAGAGCAAAATACTTGAAAATTAATGATACAAGTAGAAGAAATTTAATAAAATTTGGTAAGAAATTTTAGGTTTTAAAAATAATAACATTTTATTATGAAATAAAGAGATTGGGACGTTTGGATTGGGTTCAGATTAAGTCTAGACTGCATTCGGTTTAGATTCGATTCAAGCCATATTATATTTTGTTTGAATTTAGTTTGATGCTATAGTATGTCGGGTCGAATTTGGTTTCGAGTCAGACTAATATTATATTAGTTGATTTTTGATTCAGTCAATATCGGATCGGTTAATTTTTAAGTAATGCCAATATTGAAACGCATGGTTTCATGTTGAATCAAACCAGATCGATTAATTTTTAGATCATATCAATATTAAATCTGTCCATTTTTAGATAAAAATAACAAATAATATTCCTATTTTTATTTTATTTTGTGCTTTTGATATCTAGATTCGTAAACATAAGTGCAGTATCGATCAAGTAATAAAGTGTTAAAGTATAAATCATTCCCACGAGTACCTAATTCCAAGTTACTATTTTTCACACCAATGATTTTTAATAGTGCAACGGATTACGTATATGGGCTTTTAAGATCTTACAAAAGTTCCATTTATCGTGATAAAATAAAATTAACTGTAGAGAATGTCACCAAACTATGCATCTTATTTTAAATTGGCCCCGGCACTTTAAAATGTTCTATTTTAATCCTCAAATTATCATTATCATTTCAATCGAGTTGTGTTGTATACCTCTGTTATAGATTCCATTAGGTACTGTTGATGATGTTGTATACTGCTGCCACTGTTTCAATGTGATCCGTTCATAACACGGTGGTTTAAGCTCATGATCTAGTGTCTCGTTCTATTAGACTAATAAATTATTATAATTTTTGTAATAGAAATTTGAGTTAATGACAAGGTGAAATTTTGGGTAGTTAATAGTCTCAGGTTGGGTTTAATCCAGATTTATTTTAAGGGTTAGTCAAAAAATTTTAAGCTATTCTTAATTATGAGACTTTTATTGAGACTATTTTTCGTTGCATTCTGCAACCTAAACGAACGTTGACCTCAAATTTTCTCGTCAAGCAAGAAAAAATTTAGTCTCTAATGAATGTTTGCCCAACAAATTTCTGCCCCAAACGATTGTTTGTCCGCAATTAAAATTTTCAAGTTTTGACAAAAAGAAAATACTCACGACAGCCAAAAACAAAGCCTGAATCATGTCCCTATTCCCTAGTGAGTTGCGGTGGCGGTTTCAGGCGTCACACAATAAAGTTTCTTTTTTGTGTTTTAGGGTTTATGTGCTGGGGTGGGCTTAAACTTTGCTGGGCCATGGGGTATTACCTCTCTTCGTGGGATTTGTGTCTGTTCTAGACTTTGACCTTTTATTGTATCTGGATATGTTTGTGGTCCAGATTTTAGTGTGGGTTTTAGTTTTTTAATGAATTTTTCTTTCTAGTCTAAAAAAAATCTATTCTTAACTTGTTAAAGAAAAAAGTGTTCAGTTCCTCTGATGAAAGGTGGTACGACTACGGGGGTGCATGCAAATGTTACAAAACACCGTTGGGACTTTGGGGGTGCATGCAAGTACAACAGGGTTAAAATATAATTATTGTACGGTACCAACCGAAATGTTATAAAATACAACTTAAGATGTTATTCATCAACTTAAAATATTATAAAAATATATTATACATTTTTATAACATTTTAAGTTGATCTCACACAACAAATATTGATATTCAGAGACAAGTTTCGATACTTAACATCAACCTAAGACATTATCTGAAGTGACAAATATTGATACTCAGAGCCTTTTGATACTTAACCATCAACCTAAAAAGTTATCAAAAGTATAATATTTTAACCAACAAGTATTGGGTGCAATGACAATGCACATTGTTCTTTCAAGAAGATGATTCAAATTCGACTCTTGAAGAAGATATTATTGAAAAGAAAAGTTAAGAATCCCGAACATAAATTATATAAAATGGAGACATTACATCAATCATTTAAACTTTACATTTTAAAAACCCTTACTTTGTATTAGTTCAAGACAGAATCTTTTCTTGTCGCTGTCCCTAAATGCACTAACTCAGCATTTGCCATTATAAAATTATAAATTCTGTACTTAAACACTGCCCTGTTCACATATACACTACAGGAGTCCATGATGTGAATGCAACATTTCACAAAGACGAAAATAGTCCAAGTGTCCAACTCCTCATGTGGGGTATGACTGTAATATTTGTAACAAACGAAGGGCAACTACTTGTTCATCCCTTTATATAAGCCTTGGACAAGCATATTACACAACACAATCTCCGTGTCTTCTTTTCCATCTCTTAAGATCTTAAGCAACAATTGTAAGAAGAAATGGCCGGAGCAAGGTTAGAAAGGATAGAAGGTGGGAGCTTTTCACCGAGGACTGCCGGACGTCCGATCCCGAGGAGGGGTAAAGTGAAAGTGGCAATCTTGGTCGGAATTGCCAAATTCTTTTGCTTCTATTTTTTCTCGCAGAACAGCCGCTGGTCAACTGTCTTAGGTTCACTGTTTGCTTATGTACATTTTGAAAATGTTTAGTAAAAATAAATGCGTAAATTAAAATATCTCGAAAGACCGGATTAACAGAAATAAGATGCATAAATTAAAATTTTAGAAGCGGATCGGGACGAACAAAATAAAATACATAAATTAAATTATAAAATTTAAATGTGGGAAATTAAAATGCGGAAAATTAAAAGCGATAAATTAAATATGATAAATTAAAGACGAAAATTAAAACATAAAATAAATAGCATAATATAAAAGATACAAATAAAAATTGTATTAAATAAAATAAAAAATGAATCTGGAAAGTGACCAGATTGTAAAGAAGAGAAAATTAAAAGGCAAAAATAAGGAAAAAAGAGAAGACAAGACAAGACTGAAATAAAACTAAAAATAAAATTATAGGGGTTAAATGTCCAATTAGCACCTGTAATTTAAAGAGATATTTTTGAGTTATTCGAAAAATCGAATAACTCGAATTTTGAAAATTTGAACTCGACTCGAATTGAAAATTTTTCGAGTTATTTGATTTGACTCGAATAACTCAAAATTGAAAAAAAATAATTTTTTCGAGTCGAGTCGAGTTTTGCTCACCCCTAATTTGTAGATTATCAACTTAATCAAAAATCAGTAAATTATTCTTTCATCTAAATAATAATTATTAGTACATTTTTATCTTTACATATTTTTTAAATAAAACAATTAAAAATTAATTAATATATTTATTATATAGATTCTATACTAGTCAGCTTATATATTGTAATAATTTTGTAAAATATTATATATATTCTATTTTTTTAGTGATAAACTTTAGTAAATAAAGAGGAGTGGGAGATAGACAGGAGTCCACACTGCACCGTTGGCGCTGTGGGGGTGTTGGTTCTTAGTTAATGGGAAGGCAATGGAACATGTGATTTAAATGCAGACATGACATCAATAATTATTTAACTTTAGATTAAAAAGCTTAAACCTTTTACAAGACAATATTTTGTTGACGCTATCTTTAAATGGACCAACTCAGCCTTTGCAATATAGAATTATAAATTTTGTATTAAACAATGTCATTACACTCGGAAGAATCAATACCAATACAAAACCTACCTTCCCTTTTTCAATAGTTTTAGTATTAACCAAACAGTGCCGTTTGAATAGAAAAATATTATTTTCTCAAAAGATATAGATTCGAATAGTTATTAAAAACTAAATGAACATTACTATAAGACCGAAATAACAAGGGTGCTCAACCCTTTTGTTACATATCTTCAAGTTGCTTAAACGGGACTAGTCAGGTCCGAATTCAGCATGTAATGCAAGACGGAAATAAAATTACGGATCATTTGCTAAGAGCGAGACACCGGAGGAACCACTTTCATCACGCACCACCGTCAGAGGCCCTGTTACTTCTTCGCGAGATGCTTTTTTTTATCAATCTTCAAAAGGATGTTTTAGTTATTCTGAATCAAACTTAGTTGAGTTTGTTATTTTTTCTCCTTCTTCATAAAAAAAATTAAAAAAATATACACTTTTCTATTATGTCAAGTTAAAATAATAAATAAATATTGGTGACATAATCATAATTTTGTCGAATTTTTGGTCACATAGATGGAAAATAACTTTACTATTATGTCAAGTTATAATTATTGGAAGTTAAGTTTATTATTATGTAAGATTTGTGAATTAATATATTAGCTCTTCATCTAAAACTAATAATTGGCAATAGTTTTATAATTTTCAATAACTCAAATAATCAATTTATAACTTTTTTTATAATTAGGTGATCCAAGTAAATAGTAACCTAATTTGAGAGACTATATGCATAATTTACCTTTAACTTTAAATTTTAAGAAAAGAAGAGCGCGTCAGATCTGATCCACAATGTGAATAGAACAGTTCATAAGAAGAAAGGGGGCAGAGTCAACTCATAGTCAAACTCTTCCTGTGGGCATGGGTGTAATATTAGTAGAAAACGAATGGCAATCATTTGTTCTTCTCTTTATATAAGCAATGGACAAATGACACAACAAACACAGATTCACTCGACGGTTCAGAACTCAGAAACCCCAAAGGTTTCCCGAGAGCAGCTCTGTGTGTTGTCTTCACCTCTTAGATCTTTAGCAGAAATGGCGGGAGCAAGGAGATAAAGGATCAACAGCGGGAGGTTTTCACCGGGGACCGCCGGACGTCCGATCCCAAGGAGGGGTAAAGTGAAAGCGGCTATCTTGGTGGGAATTGCACATTCTTTGGCTTCTGTATTCTCCCTAAATAGTCACAGGGCAGCCGCTGCTCAGTTGTCTTAGGTGTCCTATGCGAGACATGAGCTTTATTGTTTTTGTTATTGACGTTCATGTCCGTCTGGTTGTACAGCTTTGAGATGGATGAATTTCAGTTTACTTGAATTGGTTTCATAAAATAAACCCTAAAGTTTATCATATGTTTTAGGGTTACGAGTTATGAGTTGGTTCAGATGCCTGAATTCAATTCATAGACATGCTTGAAGAAGGTCAAAACTCAACTGGTATTAAACCTGGTCTGAATCGTAATTATCAAAAGGACATCTTTCATAGGGAATTTGTGCAACGAAGTTAGGATTAAACACTCCGAAGACTAAGAGTTAAGCTTATAATTTAAAAATTAGAAAAGATAAATTTATTTATTTAATATTTAAACAAAAAATCTAAAATATTATCAAACCAAAAATTTAACTTTCAACTTCATTATTATTAAACTAATATGTATAAATAATTCGTCAAGTGATTCTAATGAAAAACAAAATATTATTATATTTAAAAGATTCGAGTTCGAACAATTTATTTGTACTGTGTGTGTCTTATCAAGGAGATAAGACTAATAATCATATACTATCATATAATTATACTATAATGTTAAAAAAACTAGTTCATGGAAAAAAATTCTAATGAAGGTCACTAAATTGTTGGAATAATTTTATTTTGACCATTTAACTAAGAACTTTGTCAATTAATCCATGAAACCATTAGAACGTTAACGACATTGATGACATGACAATTAAACAAATTTATTTAATTATATTTCATCCTCATTATTTATACACTCTGTCATTTTAGTTTTAATTTTAATTTAATTCAACAGATTTATGGGTAAATTATAAATTTCATCACTCAACTTTCTTCTCACTCCTATTTTGATCACTTGAGTTTTAATTTTTTTTAATTTAATCACTAAACTATTGATTTACTCTTATTTTAATCACTCAATTGTTAAATATTTAACGGTGTTATGACCGGGCATCTATCTTTTAAAAATTATGAATTGGCCCCAAAGCTTTCTTTACTTTATGTGAAAACTCCCTAGTTTTTAAATTTCCATTGATTTTTCAACGTTGAAGCATCTTCTTCAAAATTCAAAACGATAGGGAGGTGGAGAAGGAGGACACGAGCACTACATTCTAATTTCACGTTGATTGAATGGTAGATATTATAAATTTCCTTTGATTTCTCAACATTGAGGTATCTTCTTCAAAATTAAAAATCAACCAATGGTATAAAATAACAAAAAAAAAATAACAAAAGCGATACAATTATAATAAATAACTACCAGAAAGAGAAAAAAAATAGAAGTGACAAAGATCAAACAAGTTAAAATCTTGTATTAATCAGTTAATGGGTTGGATACATAGAACATTGGTTAAACAAAAAAAAAAGTCTCGTATTATATATATATATATTGTAGTTTGGGTGGTAGAGTATTTAAGTAGATATGGTGGATCTATTTAACTCAGACTCGAATCTACTCCCTCCATTATTATTATTATTAAAGTAATCCGTGCAAGGATTTCGGGAAGTTCAATGAATCAACCTACATCCTCTTTTCACTATTAAATTCAAATCCACTACTTAAATAATTATTCATTGGTTGTAAAAAGAAGATGGTTCTAATGATTTTGGTGACAAATTGATTTTTTTCCTTCTTCAAAATCCCATTCTGAATCAAGCACAAGATTTGGGAATCAGATTGTGACTCCCCACTAACATTCTATAAAAAAAGAAGAAGGAAAGAAAATATATTACAACTTTTTGAAGCAACTCTCTCCTTCTGCTTTAGCATTTAAGGCTTGGACAAGGTGGGATGTGCAACTCTACAGATGCCCAAATCGTGATGATTTGATATTTATGTCATTAGATTTGAGTTGTTTTAAATTTAATTTTCACTCAATTTCATAAATTTTGTGTTTATATAATATCTAAATTTAATTTAGTAATTTTTTTATTATTTTAAGAAAATATATCATTAAAATTTAGGGTAAACTACACTCGATACCATTGAACTTCAAGCGATGTATTATTTATGTATTTGAACTTTCAATTACTTTAAATATTCTAGTATTGTACTTTGATTTTTGCTTCTATTATACCAGGTCTTTAACCCACACGATGATGTGGCAATTTAGTGCTGACTTGGTATTGAAGTGTGTTGACTAGAAACCAAAAAACTATTTTTTTTATTTAACACATTATCTTCTTCACTAAAGTTAGGGGTTATCACCCTTTTTTATCCGCCGTTAGAAATTGTCATTCTCTAATACCTTTAGCGGTCGCCCAAAATATCAATAAACTCTTTTCATAGTCCTCTACAACTTTATCAGTTTAGATTGTACTAAAATCTCTTTAAAAATTACAAACTTTTAAAAACATTTATTATTTTTAGGTTTGGAGGCTTTTCTTAGATTTAATGGATTGTGAGTGTTTGTTCGAAAATTCGAATGGTGAGAATTATTTTTTAAGAAGACAAACAACATAAGTCAAAATTAGTCTCATCAGACAACCATCGAAGGAGTTCAACGTATTAGCACGTCAAACCTTTAGATATATTTTTATCGACTTTGAGTAAGTTTTGTGAAAGAGTAATCCGAAGAGAAGAAAGATGAGTGAAATACGAAAGTTTTGGTATCAATTTTACTGTAAATGACGATCGATGATTAGTGATGACGAGCATCAATTGATCTTCAACGACGTTTGAAAAGTTCTATTGAAAAATCAATACAAATCTTTAAAGTTTATTGGTCAACTCGATATAAAACTTTAAAGTTCAATGCTAAATGATGTCGTTTTGAGCATCAATATAGCCACACCAAAAAAGTACGTCTTGGTCATGTAAACCTTCATTGATGGATATTCAAAAGAATTTCCTAGAATATTTAAGTGACGTATTTCATACATTACAATATTAAATAATATTTAAATATTATTTTACAACATCATATATATATAAGACGATCATTACCTTGTAAAACCTATATATTTTAATCATATTAAATACTTAATTATTAATTCAAACTTTTTCAAGAAAAAATCTACCCTATTTTTCAAAGACAAACCTCAATTATTTTTCATAGTTAATGGAACAGAATGGAACACGTGATATAAGTGGAGACATGATTATTAAACTTTTTTTTTTGACAAAGGACGTGATTATTAAACTTTACTTGTAAAAGCTCAAACCTCCCTTTGAATTATTACAAGACAAAGAATCTTTTCATCGTTCTCTACAATTTTATCAGTTTAGACTAAAATCTTTTTAAAAATTATAAAATTTTAAAAATATTTATCATTTTTAGGTTTGGAGGCTTTTTTTGGATTTAATGGGTTGTGGGTGTTTGTTCGAAAATTCGAATGGTGAGAATTATTTTTTTAAGAAGACAAGCAACATAAGTCAAAACTAATCTTACCGGACGACCATCGAAGGAGTTCAACGTATTAGCACGTCAAACTTTTAGATATATTTTCATCGTTTTTGAGTAAGTGTTGTGAAAGAGTAATCTGAAAAGAAGAAAGATGAGTGAAATATGAAAGTTTTGGTATCAATTTTACTGTAAATGACGATCGATGACTAGTGATGACAAGTATCAATTGATCTTCAACGACGTTTGAAAAATTATGTTGAAAAATCAATACAAATCTTTAAAGTTTATTGGTTAACTCGATATAAAATTTTAAAGTTCAATACTAAATGATGTGGTTTTGAACATCAATATAGCCACACCAAAAAAGTACGTCTTGGTCATGTAATTACATCGTCAAATCTTCATTGATAGATATTCAAAAGAATTTCCTAGATTATTTAAGTGACGTATTTCATACATTACAATATTAAATAATATTTAAATATTATCTTACAATATCATATATATAAGGCGATCATTACCTTGTAAAACCTATATATTTTTAATCATATTAAATACTTAATTATTAATTCAAACTTTTTCAAGAAAAAATCTTTATATAAAGCAATGGACACCACCTGCGAATCTCACAACACAAACCCAAAGCAACAAAGCAGCTCTCTCTCTCTCTCTGTTTTCTTTTCATCTTATAGATTTCTCCAGTCTCTATTAATCTTAGAAACAAGTGTCAGAAGAAATGGCCGGAGCAAAGAGAGAAAGGATCAACGGCGGAAGCTTTTCACCGAGGACCTCCGGATGTCCGATCCCAAAGAGGGGTAAAGTGAAAGTGGCTATAATAATCGGAATTGCCCATTCCTTAGCTTCTGTTTTTTCTCGCAGAGCAGCCACTACTCACTTAGCTTAGCTTAGCTTACTTCACTGTCCTTAAAAGAACCCAAGTTTTGATTGTTGAGTTTGTAAGGAAGAGAAGGCAAGGCTTTGCCTGTCCCAGGAAAGATATGAGCTTTGTTGTTGATGTTCATGTCTGCTTTGTACAGCTTTCAGATAAATGATTTTTCACCTTTCTAAAGCTTTGTAAAGTTATCATAGACATAGACATGCTTGAAATCTATGTTTCTCTGTATATTATTCCGTTTCGCCAACAACGTTAAGCTGACGATAAAATATACAAAATCAAAGAGTGAAATTGGAATCAATGAAAGATTTATGGTATATAAGACTTCGAATTTATTAAAGACCAGTCAAAGCCAATGACGGTCACGTCTCAGCCTATCCTGGAGTCATCTCTGCCAAAGACCAGCGTGGTAGCCCAGTTAACCGCCACATAGAACCTGTTCCTCCAACTAACCACACGCGTCAAGTAAGCCGACCGCCATATCAACCAGCTGACGAACCCGGCAAGTGATATGCCCTGAGCATCCTGGCAGAGGCAGCGCACATGTTTACAACTTGTAAACTTTGTTGAAAATCTTTCAAGGAATTGAAATGGGGTATTGTTGATTTTACCTTGGATTGGCGAAGATCCACCAGGGCCTTGTAACGACCGACCGATGCCATGCTTCCGAGGTGTTTATAGACAAAAGGGTCTCCTAGAGGCATGTCTTTGGCACTAAATGCCTTGCCCCCATCCTGTTTCCCAATCCTGTTGAACACCTCCACCAGGTATTTACCTTGCCTTTCTGCAACCTGAGCTAGAGCTGGAAGGACAGGTTTCCCTGTCTGTTCAAGGAAACCGGCACAATCGCCCAGTGCAAATACATCTTCTACTGAAGGTACACGCAACCATTGATCAACACCAATCCTGCACAGCCCTTAGAAGTTGGTTAAATCTGGTCCAAGAAATATATATATAGGGAGAGAAAAGCAGAGTCTGTGTTTATACCTTCCACCAGGGGACTTGGGAAGATTTAGTGATTTAATGAACTCGGAGGCACCAACACCAGTAGACCAAACCAATAGGCCATAAGGCACGTCAGTTCCATCACTGAGAATAATCCTTTTGGGATGAACCTCTTTCACAACACCTCGCATAAGTTGAACACCAGACTGATCCAAAAATATAAAACTGTCACGAATATGTTCGAGAATTGCAAGCAACAAGATCTCGGGAACATGAAGAAAAGGGATTCAACGTACCTTCTTCAAGTGATTTGTTGCATATTGGCGTAGTCCGATATCAAAGGATGACAAGATCTCATTTGCCTGATTAAGGTATAGATATTGACAATATCAACATCCGAATAACATGTTACTTATAGAAATATGAGAAAGGGTTTGCTTTGCGGGTTCTAAATACCTCTATAAGTGTGACCTTGATGTAATCTTTTACATGACTATACCTCTCGTGGACATCTCTCATTATAAAATCGCTCAACTCACCACTGAACTCGACTCCGGTTGGGCCGCCCCCAATGATAACACAGTGCAATAGGCGTTTCTTTTCTTCTTCGGATATGCCTGCAACGACAAACTGAACCGTAAGAGAATGCATTCATCTATAAAAACCACTATTTATGGGAGTTATGGGAGGTTCTTGGTATGATTATATATGTAACAGCACAGAACAAGGATTCAAAGGAGACACCAGATAGAAAAAATCTATGGCCAAAATACAAATCACTCACCTGGATTTTCAGAGAGCATTAAGTTCAAAAGAAGTTTCTTCCTTATTTCTTGGGCATGATTCACTTCACGAAGGAAATATGCATTTTCTTTCACACCCTTGATACCGAAAGTTAATGGCTCGGCTCCTGCGGCAATTACAAGCTTGTCATATGCAACTTTAAATTGATAAGGCTCGATAGGTAGTCCGCCGTTGCTCCTTGCCTCACAATATATCTGTCAAAGTATGTACTTAAAAGTTTAATAACATGACAAGCATGTTGCAATGATTCTGGTATGTTTTAACTCACCTCATGATTGTTAGTGTCAAGGCCTATGCAAGAAGCAAGGTAGAAGTATGAGTTGGGGCTTGTTGCCAATGCAGACTGTATCCGGCTAACAGGTTCGGAAACTGAGCGGAATTCAAGTGTTCCAACACAAGTTGAAGCAAGCAAAGGGGTGAAAACCATGTGGTTTCTAGGTGATATGCAAACAACATCATAGATTCTGGTGTCAAGCCCCTTGAGGAATCGGCATGCTGCCCATCCGGTACCAAGGACAACCACTCTAGGTTTTTCACCTGGCTTGGTTGCCTCTAGTCCTGGAGGCTTCCGTTCGTCATGTTCCGATTCAGACTCCACTATCCGCTCAGCTAAAGGGAACTGATAATGTGGGGTTGTCCTAATTCCCCTGCCCCAAAAACTCGTGTGATTTAACCTTCTTGTGGTGGAAAGGTAAGTGAAGTTGTTGTGCACAATGCTTTTCTCAAGGGAAGGAAATAAACTTTTGTGGTCGGATACTCTTTCGGAGAAGGTATTCCTCTCACTCGTGTAATTGCCGGTGGTACCTCCTGATCTTCTCAAGCCACTCCTGGCAACCCGTGCAAATGCCATGAAGAACTTGTTTTAGTCAAATTCTACCGAGACCTTTATATCTGCCAAGGTGTTGAAAGGAAAAAAAAAGGTAAGCTATGAAATTCCAATATAGAAGGCTTAAATTGAGGAGATGAATTATATAGAGAAGCTAGGGAGAAGAATTTGAAAGTTTAACCGACTCGAGTGACTTGGTCCTTTTTCTGCTTCCTTTTTTCTAAGTATGAAAATTCATATACATTAGAAGTCGTGACCAATTCGTATATGAAAATTCATAAACAATAATCGACCTGACTTAACTTACTTTAATCACCTGTAAAATCGATTTAACCATTAAAATTGACTTGACCAAGCAGATTTAACAGGTTTGAATCAAATTGTACTCATCAGATCAGATGCGATGCAGACAAGTAATTGGTGGTAAGTTCTAGTCCAAACAAGAAAAAAAAAGTTTTGTTCAAATGGGAGAGCGTTTGTTTCCAAGGCTAAAAGACAAGAAAGCAAATGGCAACTTTGCTTTGGCCATTTGGTGAAAGCTGTTGGGGTCCTTGGGGAAGTGCATGAGGAGCTAATAAACACTAAAAACTGTCAGCTGTCTGTCCCAATTTCCTATATGGCCAATCAAAACATTTAAGTTCACTCTTTCCAAAGGCCATGTGTGTATCAATACGAGCATATGTTCGATACTAGTATATTCAATTTTGTTTAAGGTCTTTGGAAGATTATACTGAACATGAGTAAAAGAGCTTTGGAACAACATAGCCTAAAGGGACAGCAAAGAACCTAACTCGAAATCTAACATCATGTAGGAAATGCTATCATATGCTAGTGTATCTTCCATTTGTACCATTTGAATCTTTCAAGTTTAAACCATGGAATTCCTATACTACTTGTCATTAACTATTGATAACGATAGATCAACGCCAGGATACCAGTACCATGATATTCTGGGACATAGGACCCCCACAAAGGTTAAACACGTGATCCAACAAAGCTAAAACAAAATGACCGCCCACATTAACAAAAGATAATTCCTAGTCTTCACATGTGAAACATTTGCTTTAAGCTAAGGGACTGACGTTTATTTCAGAGCAGTACCACCCATCGCAAAACACCACATTTACGAAGAAAACTAGATCGATCATTGCCAGGAAAGTTGTGACTTTGCAGAAAATGTAACATTATAAGCACAAATTACAAAGTGCAACCGAGAAAGAGGCAATAAAAGCGGGCATCTCTTTCAAGAATCTTCGTTTGGTTTCTGGGATCAACATGGGAAGACTAGAGGCGGCTTAATAAACATTTCAACATAATAAATACCCTGCTATTTCAAAAATCAACAAGCACAATGATTTGTTTAACCTATGAAATCACTCAAGCAAATAATCATTGCCTCATATACATACAACGCTTAAGAACAAAAGATAATCAAAACAGAGATTCACTCCAAGATCAAGTTTGACAAATTTTAGCAATGTGAATGCAGATTTTTTTTAAGCGAGCGAGAGAGAGAGAGCAGCACAAGGGTTTTAGAGATATTATATAGTAACCCCCCCCCCCCCCCACACACACACACAGAGAAATCTATTATCAAACACAACATACACAGTGAACTGTTAGAAGCAATTATAATAAATGAAGAGCCTTTAAGCACAAAGAATTTGCTAACTTAAAACAACAACAAGAAGAAGAAGATTACGTTGGAAATATTTGAGCTTTCTGTTGTTGAAGTGGGCGGCTGTACCCAAGATTCTGGGAGAGGGTTTTAAGAGAAAATGTTAATGGAAACCCAAAAAAGTTTTCTTTTATGGTTGGTAATGGTGTGAGCTAAAAGAAATTAGAAACACTAAAATAAAGGGTAGATCAATTCCTATATGCTCAAAGCTCAAAAAGCCCAAAGCCGCCGACTTGAGGCGCAAGAAAGTTTGTTGAGCAAAATAAGCATCACACTGAGAACATATCTGCTTGTATTGTTTATATATATATATATATATATGATGTGAGTTGGCAATGGAAAAGACAGATGCAAGAATATACGGAAGAAATCTTCTCTTATTCGTAGCCCCATGGTTTCGGAGTATTCGATGAATTTTATTAGTACCGTGTTTTTTCAATTGTCCAAAGGTGCTTTTTTTTGGTAATTAAAGCATTCCTAAAATATGGAATTCAAAAGTGCTTTTTAATCAAAATTAAAATTTCTATAATTAGCTTTTTTTTTAGAAATTATAATACAAAAATAAATGTTTTATTTCCTTTTGAAGCTATAAGGTATAATCAGAATATATTCATAAACAAATTAAAATAAATATGAAAATAATTCACACGTGATTTACAGAGGATGAGCTTGAACTTAACTGCCCAAGGGCCACAGACTTAGGACTCGACTTTGTTTTTAGATAAAAGTAGGTGCTATTACGAACCTCATTAAAATAATTTTTTAAATTTAATTAGAAAAAAGAGTACATATAATAGCATATGACTTAAAACTCGACTTTTACCAACTATTATACTAACACCTTGCTGACAAATATTTTATATCTAAATCAATGAAATTTTTTGAAGTATTATATTAAAAAAATCATTTTATTTTTATTTCTAGAAAATAAATGGAATGGACGTGAGCTAATCGAAATTGATTTGAACAAGTAGAAGCATTTACGATATTCAATATAATTACACGTTAAACGTTTCTTCAAATGTCAAAACTAAATAGAAACGAATCGTCAAATTCTTGGAATTTTATAAGTTCCAGCTGGCTATGGCTGCTGGGTGCCATAGTGCTATATAAGAAGACAAATTTATTAACTATTTGCCGCTGGTATAGTAAAATAATATGTTGTTTTTCTAAATAAAAATAAAAAATTTAAAATTTCATACTGTGAATCGAGCAAACTAAATTAAAAGTGTTACCTTTTAAAATAGGGTAATTATTTCATGCATGATAGCACAAGCGCCTTAGTTTTAGGGCTTAGAGAGTTTGTTTAAGGGTTTAAGTTTAGTAGTTTTAAACTTAAGGATTATTGATAGAATTTAGAGTTTAGGATTAAAATTTAGAATTTTTTAAGTTAAAATCTAAATTCTTAACTATATTATCTTAAAATCTAAACGTTAAACCCTAAATTATAACCATGAATCTCAAATTTTAAACTCCTACATTAAAACTCTTAAACTATAAGCTCTAAAAATAAAACGCGTGTAAAAATAAAACTTTTTACTACCTCTATATATATATATATATATATATATGAGATAATAATCCTTTAAAATATACATCTATAGGATTTAATTGGATCAGTCAATTAATTGATAATATCGATGATTTTAAAAATACAAATCCAAGCGAAGAGATCATGGAAAAAAACTATAATAAAAGTCCCTGAGTATTTGGAAAATGAACGGCTCTGGCTCCGAAACGTGTTACGTGTTGAAACGGTTGTTGCATTGTTTGTCTTGTCTCCCACGTTTTTTGCTGTTATTTCTTTGAAAATAACGTGGAATGAATCTGGTCTTTGGTCTACTACTAAAGTAATAACAAATCAGAAACGTGGAAGAGACATTTTCAGTACATTTTTAATGGGAAAAAAGCCCCTTGGAAAATCAATTAAGAGTATTGGATTTCGGTTCAAGTACTGACTGATTGCATTTAGTTTAGTTTGATTTTCGGTTTATGAGTTGAAATATTAATATTAAATTGACTGAGTTAATGTTATGAATTAATCATGTACAAACTTTACTGGGAAAAGATTAGAAAACATTTTTCTTAAAAACGGTATTGAATATTATTATATAAGTGATTTTTTTTTATCTTTTCGTACTTTTTAAAACTCACTGCTTAAGAAGTTAATAGGTGTTTAAGGATCGAGCACGTGATTAATAAAAATTTGAGCAAGCACATTTGGTCGGTTGATCAAGTTGTTTATCTTTGTTTTTTTTAGATTCTTTTAGATCATAGGTTCTAGACTAACTAGGAGCACCATCTTCCTTCCCCTAGAGTTTCATATTCCCCTCCCTTCTAAATAGGATTATAATTAGAATTAGGATTTGTTAAAAAAACTTGTATAAATCCTTGACCACTCCACCCGTAAGTGTTCATTGAATTTTTTTTATACATATAATCTTCTAACATGAAATGGTTTTCTTCCACACATATTGTAGGTGTGCATTAACTAATATTGTATAAAATAATTGAAATTCGCTAATTGACCGAGTGATCAGGGATGTTCATGTTGCTTTCACTTTGTGTGAGTTCGAATTCCTACATTTATCTTGAGAATATAATATATATCTATGTACTTAATAAAAATTATTATTACAAAATGTATATACAAGTAGTATAAATTGTTTTATGCCCCCTCCCCTTTTCCCAAACAAGCCAACTCTCAATTAGGTATTAGGCAAACTTAGAGTTTATATTATGGTCAATTAGGCATTTAGGTTCGATCCATGTTTGTTTGTCCCCCACATTACAGTTTTGTTTTACCGTTTTTTAAATTGTTTAATGGTAAATTAGACATTAGCTTAATAGAAAAGAGAAAATCTTAGAAATTTTGAGGTTTTGGATTCAATTCTCACCCTATTTGAATTTGGTATTTGTAATGGAATTGTCTAGATATATTCTAATTTGTTAATAAAATAAAAAAATATGATTTCGAGCATATAAACTAAAATAAAAATTAGTCGATCACGAAAATCTAGAGTTTATCAAATGTCATAGTTTCATTAATTAGACAATTATGGTAAATTGATTGGTAGCTCGATTGACACTTATGAATATTTCTAGCCTAGCCATGGGTTTGGGAGGGCTTAAGGATAGGTTAGAAAATATATCAAATGAAACTATAAGAGTTGAGTGCAATGACAATACACATTATTTTTTTAATGAGAAAATTAGGGTTCGAACCTTAAAAGTCACATGACTAGAAGAGAAAGACAGCCTCAAATCTTGATCATAAATTATAAAATGAACATGTACTTTATAAAAATGTATAAGATGAATAGACAATTAGGTACTAATTCAATGCATTTAATTGGTTAAATATTCTATTTTTATAAATTAAAATAGTATAATTCTTCGAACCAAATGAAAACTAAATACTATGATCTGGACGTTGAGGGATGAAATACATTGTTTTAGGCCAACTCTGAATCAAATGTTAAGCATCCAAGTTTATATCTAAAAAAACTCTAGCCGTTAAGTTTTTCAAAGTTTTCTCTAGTGTTTCCTTCGAGAGCGTCATTTTCGGCGGCAACATTAGTGTCGTTGTCTGTTTTCTTTTTTTATTTATTATTCTTTAATTTTAGTCTCAAATAAAAATCCTTTATGTTTTAGATTTTTTTCCCTTTTACCTACCTTCTTGTATTTATTCATCTGTCTCTATAATATAACTTTCATCTATTTTGTGGTATAATTTTTGTCTATATTGTAGGTAGTTTGACGCTCGTGTAACGATCATCCCAATACATCTTATGATCAAGAAAGGTCAACGATCTACTATGATTATATCTCATTTTGTGATAATTTGTTGATGCAATTAGAACCGTAACAAAATAATATGCAAGATTAATTTTCTCAATCTTCACTCATGTATCAATATATGTCTAGTTGAAAGAAACAAGAAGATTTTCATAATACTTGATGAGTTTTTTTATAGAAGATGAACGATTTATTTAAGAGAATGTTCAATATTTTGTCTTTACACTCTTTGGATTACATGTTTTAATTTTTTTCTTCAAGAGTTTTGTTGGTAGATTTAGTCTATAAAATTCTTTTTATATTTGGTGTGTTATATTTATTGTACCTTTCTTTATTTTAATGAAATTTAGTTTATTGTTCTTGTTCAAAAAATTATAATTTTTTATAATAAAAAATATATTTTTGTCACTACTTTTGATTTTTTTCTCAATGCTTACTAGTCAAAAAAAAATATTTATTTTCCCTTTAAAGAGTGTCGTCTTCAACAATAATTCCATTACGTTGGCTGATTTTTAATTTTAGATTGGTTGTACATAAATAAATCTCATATATTTTTACAAATATTGTTATGTTTTTTAGTTTAGTTTTATTTTTTATTCTTACAGAAGTCATACTACATCTGTTTTTTATGTCAATTTTTTTTATTTGTGTATATGATAATTTTAATTTAACTTTACAGCAGTGTTATCTGTCTTTGTGACAGTTTAATGTTTATATATCAAATTTCAACGAATATACTTATTTGAAAAGGTCAACAGTTACTGACAATTTAAATACTTTTTAAGCTAAATCTTATTTTCTCAAACATCAAATCTGTATCATTTTAAAATGAAACTATTTTTTTATCGTTTAACTCCATCTCCGTTCTTACAAAAGGACTGCTATGCTTTAAAGGAGGATGTGGAAACTATGCTTGGTGGCAAAGGGAAAACATGACTTCCAGCAATGTTTTGTGGTGAGCATACAAAAGAAAGGCGTGAAGCATGTTACTTAATTGCCCACTTTATTAGCAATAATAGCATGTTCTATTTGGAAAAGGCATGAGTAAAATGCAAACATTGGCCTAACATTCGCCCATTAACACCCTGTCTTTTTTCCACACATTCTAGACTATATTTTTCCACGTGCGTATGTTCAACCCTCATTTCCCCAAAAATATGCCTATCTTCCCTTCTTTCCTTTCTTCTTTTTTCGGCTTTAATTTTAATTTTTAATAGTTGAAGGCGATTATAAAATAATATTTATTTATATTTTTTTGATAACGTTTACTTACCTTACAGACAACGTTGATCGAACTCAATTCTCCTAGGATGAACATCATCGTCTTTTCCTCTGAAACCACTTGTTGAGTTCAATATTAAATAAAGTTTAAAAATACTCTAAAAATAGATTGGAATTGTATTGTTTAGTTTACTTTTTATAAAAAAAAGCTTGTATTT
Source organism: Hibiscus mutabilis (assembly GCA_019671005.1). Lineage (NCBI taxonomy): Eukaryota > Viridiplantae > Streptophyta > Magnoliopsida > Malvales > Malvaceae > Hibiscus > Hibiscus mutabilis. Next base: position 12,708,043 of record CM033756.1, on the reverse strand, counting down.
GATGCATTGTTACTGTATAATTTTAGGGTCAAAATATTACACAACTCTTCTTTAAAATCTAAGATTTAAATTTCTAAACCTAAAACTCTAATATTAACAAGCTTGCATAAAACACAACTTGTGTATCAAAGTTTTTTTAATTAATTTTATGCACATTGAGTGAATAAAATCAATTTTAGGGGCCCTAAACCCTAACTCTTAAATTCTAAACCCTAAACTCTAAACTTTAAGCCATAAAATCTAGGCATAAGACCACCAAACGCCCCTAACATTTGACTTAATAGTCACTTTAGCCTTATTCTTTTTTAAGCAATTTAACCCTCAGCTTTTTATTTTTGGTCAAAATGATCACTATGTGGTTGAAAACTGTAAGTCAACAAACGATAAACAACTTGAAATGACTTGACAGAATGACATGTTAGCAGAAAAATAATTTTATATTTTACATAATTTTATAAAATTATTTTTTGACTGATGCTACATTATTTCAAGTCAACACCATTGTCTATATGACACTGTCATGTTAGTGTGCTCGGTCATGTATGTTTGTCACGTCATTTCAAGCCATTTACTTTTAGTTGACTAATAATTTACATCTGTTAACGGGGCATTTTGACTCAAACATGAAACGTTGAAGGTTAAATTGTTAAAAAAATGAATAGGTGCCAAAGTAACTATTCAATCAAATCTTAGGGACATTTTTTTGGCTTTATGCCTAAAATCTATTCCAAACCTTAAAACTTAACCACAAACATTGAAACCCTAACACTAAATGTTAAACCTTAATATCTAAACTCAAAAAAATTAATCACCTGCAAAAAAGAAAATTTTCACCACCGGTGCATAAAATATTTTCCTTAAAACAAATAGGTTAACTTCTTTCTTTTTGTACAGTTGAGGGATAAATTCACAATTCTTTATAATTGGATTAGTGAAAGAACTATGAAAAATAGTGAAAAAATTAAAAGGTTAAATATCAAATGATATTGTTTCACAATTGTAGAAAATATGAACCGAACCATTCCAATCACATAAATCCTATACAGATGGATGGGATTATTTGTGAGATTTAACTTAATTATTAAAAAAGTCAAAAGATTACATATAAATTATAATTTATTTTTTTAAAATCCTGAATTCCTATTAAAGAAAAAACAAATTGTTGATTGATTCCCGTAAATTTGATTTAATTACAGTGATTAAAAGTTATAAAAATTATCATCAGCCGCTAATAGATTAATGAGATGAGATATTAAAGATTTGTTTCAAAGAGATCGGTAGGTTCAAGTGGAACATGCGTTGTGCGAAATTAATTAAGTAGCCAATGAAATGGCAAAGCTAGACCGAGGTGGAGCTCTTGAGTGTCGGGTCTTCCATTACTCGCCGGTTGAGGTCATAACTTTTTTACATAATGATTATAATAGCTAAATATCATGTTTGATAGGGCTAATCGAGTAAAGTAAAAAAAATTCGCGTTATTCAAGTTTATAATTTATATTTTACGATTTAAATTTTATTTAATTTTTTTCGAATCAAGTCGAGTTTATGAAATTCGAGTCGAGTCAAATTTGAGTTTTTCTACAAATTTAATTGTACATATATATCGTATATGCATATATGAAGCGGTGCATATAAATATTTATATATACATATACTTAGGGTTGGGCGTTGCACATATTGATTCCAATTTTAACGGCTTTCTATATGCATATATGATATACATATATATTTCTCTATATTATCACATGTGATATACATAATAGACCAATGCAAAATTGACATACTCGACTCGAATATGAAAATTAATCAACTAATTACTAAAAAGTTTGAGTTATTTGAATTTTCATTTCATAACTCAAACTTTATTTGAATTTTTTTCGAGTCGAGTTTATGAAATTACGAGTCGAGTCAAAATGAGTCAATTTTTTCGTTTTTAGTCTATTCGAATAATTCGATTTTTTTGAGTCGAAATTTTTGCCCACCCCTAATATGGCAATTTTAAATGAATATATATTTTTAAATAATTAATTAGAAAAATGACCCCAAACTTGATTATTTAGAAAAAAAAATGACCCATTTTCAGTCCACGTAAGTCGAACTCGCTTTTTATAGGACGCGAGTTTGAAACTCGTTTTTAACAAAACACGAGTTTTGTGTAAAAACGAGTTTCGTGTTGAGTAAGTTAGTAAAAGAGAAAAAAAATAATTTATTGCGTTTTTTTACACAGGACCCACTTTTAATAGGACGCGAGTTTAAAACTCGATCTTGGTAGGACGCAAATTTAGACTACGTGAGCCAAAAGGATTTTTTAATTAATTATTAAAAAATATATTCATTTAAAATTACCCCTAATCTTTGACAACTTTTTTGTTTATATAAAAATTTCAAATTCCATATTCATAAATAGAACAAACCAAATTAAAAAGAACTATTTCTAATGGTTCATTGCTATATCTAAAGGTGTTCAAAAATGTCCGATCCAAAAATTTGGATATCAAATTTGATTTATGAAAATTCAAAAATATTTTAATTTTCGGATTACCCGAAAATCCAAAAATATGAAAATTCTAATTTTTATGAATATTAATTTTGTTATTTTTAACAATTTAATGCTTGTTATATCCGAAAATTAAAAAAATTAAAATTTTCATAGATGTGAATCTTGTTATATTTAGCAATTTATTATTTGTTATATTCGAAATTCCAAAATTTTTATAAATACGAACTTCAAATTTAAAAAAATAATTAAATCAAAATATATTTTCGAATAACCGGATATCCGAATATCCGATCTGATTATTCAATATCCGAATATCCGGATATCTCATTTTTTCAGATTAGATATGAATCACTATATCGTCAATTCAAAAAACTAAATATTCAAAAAAACTAGATCAAATCTGATATAATATCCCACAATAAATACCCCTAGGTATATCCGTCTGAATTGGTTGATAGATGATACGAGAGTGATTATATATTAAATATTAGAAAAAATTACCGTTTGTAAAAAAGTAAATTCCCAGATCCATGGATCCAACGGACAGAGATTTATCGAAAAGACGTGGAGCGGTCATAAATCAAATCTCGTGTCGTGACGGCTCTATTAAGGATCCAGAGAGACTATTTAATATAGGAATAATTATTTTAATATAAATTCAAAAAATATATTGGCTTGCTTCCCCCACCCACGTCATTGTAAAAACGTACTGTTCATTGTTCAAGACCTGGAACCATCGTGATACAACGTCACGAACCTCGCCTTTCTACCTGCTTTTTTTAATACGCAACCGCTTTTTTCTCCCTGGTTTTCCCCCAGATTCCTTGGCTTTCGTAGGCTAAAAACAAGTGAGTGGTGGTCGTAGGAAGATGAGAAACTTCAACTTCTTCGGGAGATGAGAAACAAGTGAAAAAACTTGTCTAAAAAAACTGTATTTTTGAAACTCTCCTTCAGCTAAGCCTATTACTTCTTTTGTGCAGTGGTGGGAGCCTTATAGCTTATGCCGAAACAAACACATACAATGGCAGTCAGGGCCACATTGCTCATGCTGATGCAAACGCATCCGATGGTGGTCGTGCTTTATCCGAAGTAGTTCCCAAGAAAAAGGTGTTGCTGATCGGAACTGAGTGGGCAGGAATGAGTTTCTTGAAGAATCTGAATAACCCTACTTGCGAGGAGGAAGTGGTGTCTCCTCGTAACTTCTTTGTGTTTACCTCATTGCTACCAAGTGTTACATGTGGTAAAGTAGAAGCCCGCAGCATTGCTGAGCCAATTCGCAACATCATCATAAAGGTAATGTGGATTGTCTATGAAGATGTACATATATTGTGGAATTCATAAAAAAAAAAATCAGTTCTAGATAGAGATGTTGATGATGGTTTGCCTGTTTCATGTTTGAGCAGAAAAATGTTGATATCAGTTTTTCTGAAGCTGAATGTGTCAAGATAGATCCCCAAAACAAGAAAATTCACTATCGTGCTACTATAGATAGCCATTCAAAGGGGGAGGAAGAGTTTGCAGTAGACTATGACTACCTTATTATAGCCGTGGGAGCTCAGGTTAACACCTTTAATACTCCTGGTGTCATGGAAAATTGCCATTTCTTAAAGGTAACATCTGTTTCCATAATGCCCTTAGGATTTTTGGGTATATGGTGATAGGATCCATTTCCATTTTCTTACACCATTAAGTTTGTTTTCTTTTCTTTCATTTAAGCAACGTGATTCATTGCGCGGGAAATCGATGATGCTCAGAAGATTCGTAAGAATGTTATTGAGTCCTTTGAGAAGGCAAGCTTACCAAGCTTAAGTGAGGAGGAAAGAAAGAAAATCCTTCACTTTGTGATTGTTGGCGGTGGCCCTACAGGTGTAGAATTTGCTGCAGAACTTCATGACTTTGTCAATGAGGGTGTGCTCTAATTATATCCAAAGGTCAAAGACTTGGTGAAAATAACACTTGTCGAGGCTACAGATCATATTTTGAACATGTAAGAATACGAAGTAATTTCAGCAAACATTCTGGACTCTTTACATTCATGGTATTTTGAGGTATTTATTCACAATCTGAAGTTTTCTAATGCATTGCTGAAAATAAATTTGGAAGAGAGGGCATTGATGTGGTCACAGGAATAAATGAAAATGAAATTTCTACAAAAGGCAGAGGTAATGGCAAAACAAGTTCTACACCATATGGAATGGTTCTCTGGTCAACTGGCATTGGGCCTCGCCCTCTCATAAAGGAGTTTATGAAACAGATTGGTCAGGTAAGACACTTTTGTAACTAGGAAGTTCTCTCATTGAAGTTTTATTTCTTCTAATTATACCCACCAAGCCACTATTGATTCTGTTGGTAAAGGGTAACTCTAGCAACTAATGAATGGCTGCGAGTTGAGGAATTCGATAACATTTATTCACTCGGTGACTGTGCAACTATTAACAAGCGGAAAGTCATGGCACCAATTTGTAAACTTCTGCTATTCCTTTATGATCTTTGGTTATGGCTGGTATTTATTTTTCTTTCTTCTTTCTCTTCTAAATTCCTATGAAGTATAGGAAGATATAGCAGAAATATTTAAAAAAGCAGACAAGGACAACTCGGGAACACTTACAGTCAAGGAATTACAAGAAACCCTTGATGATAACTGTGAAAGATACCCTCAAGTGGAGCTTTATCTCAAGAACAAGCAGAAGCGTAACAAGGTTGATCTTGTGAAAGAAGCCAAAGGGGACGCTGCAAAAGAATCCATGGAGCTCAACATTGAAGAGTTTAAAGCAGCTCTCTCTGAAGTCGATTCTCAGATGAAGAATCTTCCTGCAACAGCACAGGTAAATTATTCTACTTCATTTATTGCACAGTCGGACTAAAATAATGCTCACACGTTATCCGTCTACCAATGTTTCAGGTTGCAAACCAGCAAGGTTCCTATCTTGCTAAGTGCTTCAACCGTATGGAAGAGTGCGAAAAGAATCCTGAAGGTCCCCCTAGGTTCAGGGGAACAGGTCACCATCGATTCCACCCGTTCAGGACCTCAGGTACATATCGAACTTATATCCGGCCTCGGTACATGGTTGTTGTTCGATTCAAAAGTAAATGGAGTAGTTTATTTATCTACGTAAAGAGCATTTCAATCTTATACTTGCTTGGGGAAAGCTATCAATATAACACCTCAAACGTTGGTAATGTTGTTACAGGAACAGGCACTTGGGACAATTTGCTCCTTTGGGAGGTGAGCAAACAGCTGCACAACTTCCCGGTGATTGGGTCTCAATCGGACACAGTTCGCAGTGGCTCTGGTATTCCGTCTACTCAAGGTAGGAATTAGTTTCTACACCAAGATGCCCTTTTAGAAATTGAATTTGGCTGGGCTGTTGGTCTAAAATGTAGTTTTTTCTTCTTCTTTAAATTCAGCAAGCAAATTAGTTGGCTCACAAGGGCACTGGTGGTGTCGGACTGGTTGAGGCGTTTTATTTTCGGGAGGGATACCAGTGTCATTTGAGAGGTCACTTTCAAAGCGGAATTGCAACTTATTAAACACTACAAGGTCTATAGTTTGGACTGACTGCTGTAGAAAATTTTTGGTTTTAACAATTTATTCATTTGATTATAATTACTGCCTTGCAACAGAGCTTTGGCAGTTTTGCAAAGAAATTTTTTTTATCGAAGCAAATAATTTTGCTACCAGAATGTTTTATGCTGTTTTATGAACTTGTAACCAGTTTTGAATTATAAAATCTCATTTATTGATGAGTTATATTTTAATACAAACGGTGTAAAAAAATATTACATAATCCTTCTTTAAAATTTAAATTTTAAATTACTAAAAATCTTAAAATTTAAACTCTAAATATTAACCCTAAACTTTAAATTTTAAATCTTACAACTTAAATTATAAACCCTAAATCTAATAAACTTGTATAACTTTATTTTTTTTTGAAAGAGCTGTGCAAGTTGTGCATCATTTTTCTTTTCTTTTCTTTATTTGACGGTTTAAACAATTTTTAATAGAACGGTTTAAACAATTCAATTCACTAAACATGAGGTCAATGTTGGTAATTTTTTGTCCATTTGTAAGGTGTCACGTTTAACCGCCCAACTACTCTTGTTGACATTGTCATAGGCCTAGTATTAGTACTAGTGTCTACTATAGACAAAGGTAAGATATTTTTTTTTTCTAAATCATCGGTATTCAACTTATTAGTTGACTAAATTAAACCAGATACTGTAGAAGCTTATTATGGGGTGTAGCGATCTTCTCGTCCGGGTTTACCTGGAAACCCGTTATTCGGTATGGGGGCTTCCTATTTTAAATAAAAAATGGATAAAATGGTAAAAAAAAAATAGAGTCGCCACCTGTCATTCAGATAAGGTAAACCGGACACCGAAAAGTCAACCAGAGATGAGTTCGGGAGTTGGTTATGAGTGGGGAAGGATTAACACCCCCACTACGCCCAAAATTGGTACCTAAAGGTTCGCATTATTTTTATTAAGGAAAATAAAAATTCGATTTAATTTAATAATTAATTTACAAGATACATGCACAACAGTTTAAATCTGCTTTGGTATTCACGATATTCAAAGGAGATGACACCCGGATGGCCGGGATGACACTCCCAATAGAAATATCGGAACAATGGGGCAAAATAATATATACGATATTTATGTAAAATAATAAATAACATAAAGTTAATATAAATAATGTAAATATAAAGTAATAAAATAAAAACAAATAAAATACTATATAATATATAATATACAATATATATTAATATATACATGTAAACATAAATACATAAATAATATTTTATACATATCTTATATATAAATATACATATTATGCAAATACTATATAAAAAGCAGTTATTATACTATATACATATTATTACGTATAAATACAGTATACATATTATATGTAAATGTATTATACTATATATACACATATAAATATATTATACATATACATATATGATAATATTATACAAATATTATATATTACACATATTATATATATGTTATACTTATCAAATATACATAATAATACTATGTATATTATGTACAAAAAAATAAACAAATAAAATGCATCAAACATATAAAAAAGAAGTAAAATTAAAGAAAGTAAAAATGATGCAAAAATTAAAAATGAAATAATATACAAAACATATTAAAAAATGCCAATATAAAAACATAATCAGCAAAATTATATATTATTATATAAATAAATAAAAAGATAAAAATCGAATTTTATCTCACTAAGAGCTCGAATGAAAAATATTGATACTGACCCCTAACAAGATCTCGGTACCATCTTATCATGACCCAAAAATTAATTTAATCAGACCACAAAAAATCTTCCGATCGGGTGATTGGCCGAACCACGGGGAATTTTTCCACCGAGAGCACTGCTCTCTTTGCAAGCAAATGCTTGCTTCGACCAAATTCATGGCCAATTTCCATGATTTCATTTCAGTTCAGATTGTTGTGGGTGAATTCGGCCCTCCCCGTGGCTATTTATAGCCAAAGGTGGTGGGGTGGAGATGACGTGGCTCATTTTGAGCCACGTGAGTTTGCATTTTTTTTTACTTATTATTTTTTTTTAATTTCATTTGATAAAAACTCTCTTATATAAAAAAATTGGGGTATTAAATACCTAAAAAAAGTGAATACACAGCCTTTTAAATAGATTTTACAGATCAAAAATTTTCGGGCGATAATATCTTTTCTGCTTTTCGGGTCTGCAAGTGCGGCAGCTTGGACTAGATAAAGGCTTTTTTTAATTGGGTATAATAGGTAGGAATATTAGGCTTATTTTGGGTCTAACCCGCACCAAAATGGGTTACAACAGATGCCATCTTTGTTCATTGTTGTGTAACAGGGATAGAGAAAAGACAAAAATGGTAACCATTTTTGGTTTGGGTGGGCTGAGGTTTCTTCTTTGGCCATCACCCGCTCTTCTGATCTTCAGTTGATTCGCTTGACCGCTCTTGGAGGCAAAATCTTCAAACTAGAGTGCTCTACTGAGAAGACAAAATCTTGGAGTTGGGAGCCTTCCACGAGTTTTCTCTGTTTCTTAGGAGGCTGAAGACCGGAAAATTTATAGATCATACTCCGATTTTTTATCATCATAGGTATGAGATGATATCCTACTGCTGGAAGATTCTCATTGTTTCCTATAAGGATGAAGACTAGAAAATTTTAAGATCATGCTCCGATTTCTGATCGTCATAAGCATGAAATGGTATCTTGCTACAAGACTGCCGAAAGATTTTTGTTGTTTCCATGAAAGCTGAAGGCTGGAAAATTGAAAGATCATACCCCGATTTCTAATCGTCATAGGCATGAAATGGTATCTTGTTACAAGACGACTAGAAGATTTCTGCTACTTCCCTGAAAGCTGAAGTTTGAAAAATCTCTAGATGGTGTGCCCCAGTTTCTGACCGTCATAGGCATAAAAGAGTTACTCGTTTTGAGACTACTATATGATTTTCGCTACTTCCTTGAAAGCTGAAGACTGGAAAATTTTAATATCATGACCCGATTTCTGATCGTCATAGGCATGAAAGTGACATCTTGCTACAAAATTATTAGAAAATTTTCACTGCTCCCTTAAAAGCTGAGGACTGGAAAATTGAAAGATCATGCCCCGATTTCTGATCGTCATAGGCATGGAAATGACATCTCGCTGTGAGACTATTAAAAAAATTTCGCTGCTCCCTTGAAAGCTGAAGACTGGAAAATTGAAAGGATGCCCCCGGTTCTAACCGTCTTGACATCAAAGTGTATCTCGCTACAAGACTACCAGAAGATTTTTTCTACTTCCATGAAAGCTGAAGACTGGAAAACCTCGAAGGATGCCCCGATTTTTTACCTTCATATGCATGAAATGGTATCATGCTACAAAACTACCGAATAATTTTCACTGCTTCCTTGAAAGCTGAAGACTGGAAAATTGAAAGGATGCCCCAGGTTCTGACCATCTTGATATCAAAGTGTAACTTGCTTTGAGACTACCACATGATTTTCACTACTTCTTTAAAAGCTGAAGATTGGAAAATTTTTGGATCATACCCCGATTTCTGATCGTCATAGGCATGAAATGGTATCATGTTACAAGTTGATTAGAAGAATTTTACCGTTTCCATGAAAACTGAAGTCTAAAAAATCTATAGATAGTGTCTTTGTTTCTGACCGTCTTTGGCATAAAACAATACCTTCTAAAGCAAAATGGTATGGTCTAGGGTAAAGGTTCTTGCTCTGACCACCATTTCTTCCTTGGGCTTCACTTGATCTTCTTTGATGTTCTTGTAAGCAAAATTTGGAGAAAGATTGACTTAGCTGCAACGTTGAAGCAAAGGCAAAGTCTATTGAAGGTTTGAACATTTGATTATTCGATTTGATTTCTTTTGCATTTTTCCCAAATGCACAAGGATCAACGATTTTGAGTTATCTTTACCGGTAGCCGTTTGCTCTGGGCTAGTTGTACCATTCTCCTCGGTACAATCAGTTTATACCAATCATGGCATTGGATTTTCTCAAAGGATTTATTTTCCTTCGACCATTCGTAAAAATGGATTTTTGATAGACATTTAAATTTTCCATTGTCTTAAACTTTACCGTATTTAAGCACGTTGCGCCAGTATTTCTATTGGACTTGTCAAAATGGCTCTGATCCAGCCGCCATACTAACAAAGAGACATGATCGAAAGATGAAGGTCTCGATATTTGATCCAGCTGTAACACTAATGAAGAATGATCAAATGAAGGTTTTAAACATTTGATTCTGCCATTAGATTTCTTTTGCATTTTTCCCAAATGCACATGGATCAACGATTTTGAATTGTCTTTATCGGTGGGCGTTTGCTCCGGGCTAGTTGTACCATTCCCCTAGGTACAATCAGTTTGTACCAATCATGACATTGGATTTTCTCAAAGGATTTATTTTTCTTCGACCATTCGTAAAAATAGATTTTCGATGGACATTTGAATTATCCATTATCTTAAACTTGGCAGTGTTTAAGCATGTCGGGCCAATTTTTCTGTCGGTCTTGCCAAAATGGCTCTGATTTTTTCTACCAAGTCGAGGTTCGGAACTTATTCCTTATAGGCTATTTCCAGATTAATCAGTTGCTTGGTGGTCCCTCCTTCTTGATGGCTGACGGATACCCTAGTGGTATTGACATGTGCTCTTCTTTTGGGGATCGGCGTGTCTGATTGAATCTTGTTGTGAGATACGGTACCTTCTGGCTCTTCTATGGTATCATCTTTATCTTTTTCGAGCAAAGCAGATATTTGGGCCAAAATTACAGCTTGTGTCTGGAAATCTATTCGCTGATGTTTTGTTTAGCCCTATCCAAAACGGTTTTCCAAGTTCTTTTGGCCCTGTTCTAGTTCAATGATTCGGTTTTCCATTTTCTTTGCTTGCAAGCTAGTACCATATCGATGTGGAATGATAGCAATTTGAGTTTAAATTTTCCCCATGGTATTTACAAAAATAACCCAATTATCTTTAATAATGCATGCAAATTATAATGTACAACTAAATATTTAAATGTCATGCCAAAATAAATGGAAATGAAGTGTTGATTCGCAAGTAATCCTTAGAAAGGCTTCCGCTATGAGAAGATGTCTGACAATAAGCTAAAATGAATTACAGGTAATGTGTAGCTTCTTGTCTTGATATCTTGATTTTGTAAAGTACGATTTGCACTCTACGCCTTAGCATCGTCTTCAGTTTGAGGGACAGTCTCATCATTTTCTTCTTCCCCTGTTCAAAGTCCTATGGCAGCGTAATCTATACACTTGAGGTTTTTTTTAGAGATAACTAACCTATTCATGGAGAATGTAGGCAAAGGTCTCTTCTTTGGTAGACCTGGATGCAAATGAGTAGGGTCTCGAATAGCGTGCTTAAACTGCATCGTCTCTTCGTTCGCTTCATATCTAGCAGTCGAATCATCTTTTTCGTTGGTCTTCGTTTGCCCTAACCTGATATTGTTGCATTATCTCTCTTGTATCACAGGCTTCTCTCCCATTTGGGTACACCCTCTAAATTGGATTATTCTCGAATCAACACTTACGGTATGAGATGATATGCAATGCAAATGTAGAAAAAAATAATAAAGAAAACGAGTTAGTGTAGTAAAATAATCGAATAAACAATAATTTAAATACTTAACAATAAATAATTAATCAAAATGCGCACACAACGAATATATATATAAATAACAGGGCAATAAAAAACAAATCCTAAAAGGGGTATTCCTAATGGGCAGCATGACGGCGTGGTTAAAAGGCGGATACTACGATTCATTATATGAAGCTTGGTTTTAGAGTAAGAGTACCCGAACTGTCGTTGGGACATCGATTCGGGAGAATACGACCTTATACCATACGAAGGTGAGAACCCTATGGAATATAAGGACCGGATTCCAAGAGCACATAACACTATACGGAGGTAAAAACCTCACAAAGTGAAGTAATCTCTCCTACTTAAGGGTTCTAAAGCTAACATATGATGATAGTTTATAAACAAACAAAATTCGAAAATTAAAAATTAAATCGAATTTAAATTTTCCTTAACAATTACAATGTGAACCCTTACTAAGGCCTAACTCCTTATTGTATTTGAAAACAAAAAATGCCCTAACGGAGTCGCCATGCTGTAACGACCTTCTCGTCCGGGCTTACCTGGAAACCCGTTATTCGGTATGGGGGCTTCATGTTTTAAATAAAAATGGATAAAATGGTAAAAAATGAAGTCGCCACCGGTCATTTGGATAAGGTAGACTAGACACCGAAAAGTCAACCAGAGATGAGTTCGAGAGTTGGTTACGGGTGGGGAAGGACTAGCACCCCCACTACGCCCAAAATTGGTACCTAAAGGTTCGCATTATTTTTATTAAGGAAAATGAAAATTCAATTTAATTTAATAATTAATTTTCAAGATGCATGAACAATAGTTTAAATCTGCCTTGGTATTCACTACATTCAAAGGAGATGACACATGGATGGCCGAGATGACACTCCCAATAGAAATATCAGAACAATGGGGCAAAATACTATATACGATATTTATGTAAAATAATAAATAACATAAAGTTAATATAAATAATGTAAATATAAAGTAATAAAATAAAAATAAAATAAAATATTATATAATGTACAATATATATTAATATATACATGTAAACATAAATAATATTTTATACATATCTTATATATAAATATACATATTATGCAAATACTATATAAAAAGCAAGTATTATACTATATACATATTATTACATATAAATATATTATACATATTATATGTAAATGTATTATATTATATATACACATATAAATATATTATACATATACATATATTATAATATTATACAAATATTATATATTACACATATTATATATATGTTATACTTATCAAATATACATAATAATACTATATATACTATGTACAAAAAAATACACAAATAAAATAAAAATAAAATGCATCGAATATATAAAAAAAGAACTGAAATTAAAGAAAATAAAAACGATGCAAAAATTAAAAGTGGAATAATATACAAAACATATTAAAAAAATGCCAATATAAAAACATAATCAACAAAATTATATCTTATTATATAAATAAATACAAAGATAAAGATCGAATTTTAGCTCACTAAAAGCTCAAATGAAAAGCTTTCACCGACCCCACCAAGATATCGGTGCCATCTTATCATGACCTAAAAATTAATTTAATCGGACCTCAAAAGAGCCTCCGATCATATGGTTGACCGAACCACGGCGGGAATTTTTCCCCCGAGAGCACTGCTCTCTTTGCAAGCAAAGGCTTGCTTCGGCCAAATTCATGGCCAATTTCCATGATTTCATTTCAATTCATATTGTTGTGGGTAGGGGTGTGCACTATTCGGTTTTAACCGAATTAACCGACCGAACCGATTTTTTTTCGGTTAATTCGGTTGGTTAATTTTAGTTAGGTTCGGTTAACGGTTAATTTTTTTTAGAAATTCAGTTATCGGTTAATTCAGTTCGAAACCGGTTACTTAACCGAATTAACCAAAATTATTTTATATTAAATATTATATATATTACATATATTTGTTTTTGGTCATTGAACTTTTAAAAATTATAAAATGGTCATTAAATTTTTTGCTATATTATAAAATGTTCATTAAACTTTTATCAATTTATTATAAAATGAAAGTTCAGTGACTAAAAAGGTCATTTTACCATAATTTAGTGACCAATTGTGTAATTTATCCAAAACTTTATAACAAATTTCGGTTAATTCGAAAACCGACCGAATTAACTGAAATAATTTCGGTTCGGTTAATCCGGTTAAGGCTAATTCGGTTTGGTTAATGGTTAAAGTTCTAAAAATTTCGGTTAATTCGGTTATGGTTAATTCGGTTCGGCCACTGTCCGAATTAACCGAATGCACACCCCTAGTAAAATTTTGGGTATTAAATACCTAAAAAAAATGAATACACAACCTTTTAAATAAATTTTACAGATAAAAAATTTTCGGGCAATAACGTATTCTTTTCTGCTTTTCGGGTCTGCAAGTGAGGCAGTTTGAACTGGATAAAGGTTTTTTAATTGAGTATAATAGGTAGGGATATTAGGCTTATTTTGGGTCTAACCCGGACCAAAATGGGTTACAACATGGGGCGACCTTTTCAACCCAATTATTCCATTCACAGCGTCGAGATTTAAACCTTTGACCTTACTTAAGGGATCTAGTGCCTCCTCCTACTAGAATGAAAGTTCAGTGATTTTGAAAAGAATTTTGTTATGAAAAAATCTTATGCTATTTTTGGCATAATGCCAAAAAATGCCCATAATGTTTAACTGAATAGTGATCTTGGTCCATATTTTTTGGAACAAATTTAAGCTCAATGTTTCATTTTGAGTCAAAATGACCCTTCTGCGGATAAAAATAGTTAGTTGACCAACGGTAAATGGCTTGAAATAATGTGGCAAACCTACACAACATCGCACGCTGACATGACAGTGTTATATAAGCAAAGACGTTGACTTGAAAGAATGCCACATCAATAAAAAATAATTTTATAAAATTATATAAAATATAAAATTATATTTTTGCTAACGTGTCATCCTGTTAAGTAATTTCAACCTATTTATCTTTAGTTGACTAATATGTTTGATCCGTAGAGGGATTTAATTTGACCCAAATAAAATGTTGAATGTTAAATTGGTTCAAAAAAAGAATAAGGGCCAAAATGATTATTCGGTCAAACGATATGACGTATTTTTTGTCATTATGTTTTTTTTAACTTACATGTTAGTCTTTACATCTAAGATCCATGAAAAAAAATACCTATTCCCAGGTGTATTTTCTTTTCCAAGTTCATATAATTTTGTCGAGGAAAAATGTTTTTCTGAGAATGAGAATTCATATGTGTAAACCAGCATTCAAATCTTTAGTCTTAGATTTATGGGTTCTTTTTATTTTTAAAGAACTAAGAAATATGAGATGTGCAGAACTCATAATTTGTTCTTCAACATTGCTTTCTCTCGTAAGGAACAAGGTGAATGGTAAAGCATTAAACATAGAACGTTGGTCTGAATTTTTAAGTCTCAAAGCCTAAAAAAAAACCTATTTCTCTAACATTTGACAGCACAGTACTATTGATGGGCTTGAAATGGTCCCCATCCACCTCACCCAGCACGTGGTTTCAATGGGATCTGCCTAATATCCAAGCCTCTGAAAGGTCCATCAAATATCTCAAGGGTCACTTCTCTTTATTCAGAAAACCTGTGGAAAAATCCATGTTTCTCAGCAAAGGTTGCTTTTTAAGGCTAAAGGGGTAAGCTTGGTTCGACATTTAGAATAATGTGAGATCTAATTTAAACATGTAAAATGATCGGGATAGTTTAAACTCTATATGGAAAAAGTTGAATCAGACCAGACTATGATTTCAGGGTTTAAGCACGTACCATGAGGTTTTTATTTGCATCGACCGGTCATTATTTTATAAGCACACATACCATATTTTTGCTTTGACAAAGATAACTTTTTTATTTAAGAGAAAAAAAGTTAGAAAAGGAAAGATAACTTTATTGCCAATATGTTAAATGAGATTGCTTCATGTCAATTTCCTGGTGAAAAAGGTGGTTCCTGAGATAGCTCAAGGCATCCAACAAAGAGGCGAGGGCTTCACATGGGTTGAAAAGGTGTGGCGGGGGCTTTTTCATGCTTGAAAAATAGGAAGTAAACACACGCAAGTATAAGACGAATAGATTCATATTATACGGATTTAAATAAAAGTAATTATTTTATTCACTATCAGTGAATTTTTTTTTTCAAGCAGACTTATAAAGTTGTTACATATTATTTTTAGAGGTTCTAAACTATAATCTATAGATTCCAAACATTAAACAATAAAATATATTTTCAAACCTTAAAACTTAACTACAAACACAAAAAGCCTAAATTATAAACCTCAATAATTAAACACTTGTGGAAAGCAAGTTTTCCACGTTACTACATGGTATTTTTTCTTTAAATAAGATATATTTAAATATAAATAATTAAATTTATTAAATAAACATGTTCTAACTCGAATTTGGAAAAAAAATCTATTCGAATCTGACCGTATAACCTCTTGAAAGCAAGCTACTTTCTTTTGCATGAAATTGGAAGGGGAATCCTCGAAAATTAGGGGTCCATGTAGGCTTTGTTTTGTTCTTTCTCAAAGCCTAACAATCCCACCACCAACTTTGTGTTTGTTTTGATTCTAATTGGTAATTTTTCAAGTGATTCTTAATTAGTAGCTTCAGTTATTTGTTAAATAAGTAAAGTTTAAAAAAACCTATTGAGAATTATATGCACTGTTTGGATAGAATTTTTTTCTTTATTGATGAAATTAAATTGGAATTTGGAGTCCTATATTGCCTAAAATACAAGCCAAATACCAGAATTCAGCCATTGTTTTTAAAGCAAAATAAATAATATCCAACTTATTTATTAAGGTAGGATCACACTGTTAAACAATCTTCTTGAGTAGGAAAAATAACATCCCTTTCTTAAATGTCATTTAATAAAAACTAATTTACTAATTTTCTATATATTTTAATTAATTTAACTTTGTATTGAAAGCAGAATTTCCCAACCATCAAAATTAAAGCTAAAATTTCTCTTTGAACTACAAAATTGTCATTTCTTTCTTTATAAGAATGAAGTTGGTGAGATGTTCTTAATGTAAGAAACAAAAAAAATTAAAATATTTTTTAAAAAAAGAAAAACTCCATAATATTTAATAAAATTATGATTTAATCTCAAAAATTATAAGTTAATAAAGTGAAATTATATTTTGACCTTCATAAAATTTATAATTCAATTTCGATCAATATAACTTCACTATGATCAGGATGATATCCTGATATGAGAAAGAAAAAAAAAAGAAATCTTAAGTTAAAATCAGCATTGAATGCACCATACAATAGAAGATTTAAAAATATTTTTTAGGGTGGACATACATATACGTGGATCAAAAAATATCAAGAGTGAACATAATTAGTAAAATAAATAATTAATAGAAGCAAATTCAAATTTCAGAATACAAATAATCAGTCAAATGAATAATTAACCAAGAAATTTAAGATTTCAGGGTGGACAACCACTCTTTACTACACATTAATCCGACATTGACACCATATGACGTAGGAGTATGTATGATTTCAATGTCATCAAGCTAGATGTGATACCCATATCACCAACGGCTAAGAATTAATGATAAAGTAACTAGAAAGTCTCAATTCTTGGGACCATCCTACAATCCATCCATATATTAGCACCATACAATTAAAGCTTCAACTTCTTACCTTGTACAACTTCCAATACAATTAAGGTTCATTTACTTTCATCAAAGTTTCATTTTTCTTACCTCTCAATTGAATTTGTCCAACCACATGAAACGGTGGAAAAAGTAAGAGAAAGTTGATGGAATCTGATCATATTTTATTGTAGATAGGTATCCCACAGCAACCCACAGATAAAATCCGATGAAAACCCTTCAATTCCTTTGATCAAAACACCCCCCGGTACTCTTAACCATCTTCCTCTCTCAGTCCTATTATCACACTGTGAGAGCTTTCATCTACTTCATATTGACTTGTCACTTTTACACTACACCATTAAATAATCTGCACTCATTGGTCCTCTTTCCCTCTCTTTTTTAGTTAATTAGTTTGATTCCTTTCTTCAAAGAAAGCATTCAAATTGAAGAAAAAAAAGATGGTCTCCAGTGTGAAGCAGGCTGTTGAGGTTATATCTTCTTTGATTTCCCTTTCTCATTCGATCAAAGTTTTCAATGTTAAATGGCAACTCATTCGAAAGAAGCTAGAAGAGCTGAGCTCTGGGTTAATGGCTGTCGACAACTGTGATGATTCAAGTGGAAATACGGCAGCCTTTTCCGACTTGCTTCCTTCCATTTTGGTTGCTGTAAACGAGTGTAGAGATCTTGCAAGAAGATGCGTGGATCTTTCCTACAGTGGGAAGCTTTTGATGCAAAGCGACCTTGATGTTATGGCTGCGAAAGTCGGTCTCCACGTGAAGAATATTTCCGGGATTTACACTGCCGGAGTTTTAACTCACGGTTTCGCCATTGTTGTTTCGAGGCCCGGTCTCGGTGCTTGCAAAGACGACATGAGGTTTTACGTGAGAGATCTGTTGACGATGATGAAGATTGGCGATACAGAGATGAAAAGGCAAGCGTTGGTTAATTTGTATCGAGTTATGGTTGAAGACGAAAGGTATGTTAAATTGGTAGCACTCGAACTTGTTGACATTGTGAAAGTTTTAGTCGATTTCCTTGACTCACCGGAGATGGAGATTCAAGAAGAGGCTTCAAAGATTGTGTCTTTGATCTCCGGCTTCGATTTGTACAAAAGGGTTCTGGTTGAATCCGGCGTTGTCGGGCCGTTGAATCGTGTTTTGGAAACCGGAAGTCATTTGAGCAAAGGAGCTGCTAAGTGTCTTCAGACATTGACTGTTAATTCGGACAATGCTTGGTCTGTTTCGGCTCACGGTGGGGTGACAGCGTTGTTGAAGATATGTTCGAGCAGTGAATTCGAAGGGGAACTAATTGGTCTCGCTTGTGGGGTGTTGAGGAATCTTGTCGGCGTCGAAGAGATCAAGAGGTTTATGGTCGAAGAAGGGGCCATTGCGACATTCATCAAGCTAACCAGATCGAAAGACGAAATCGTGCAGATAAATTCAGTCGAGTTCCTTCAAAACATAGCTTCCGGGGACGAATCGGTTCGTGAAACGGTTGTGAAAGAAGGTGGAATCCGCGCATTAGTACGCGTTTCCGATCCGAAATCTGCGACCTCTTCGAAAACAAGGGAAGTAGCATTAAGAGCAATCGAGAATCTCTGTTTTTCGTCACAGGTTCACATAAACATGTTGATGAATTACATGTTCACAGAGCATTTACTGTTCTTCCTACGCAACGGTGAGGTTTCACTTCAAGAATTGGCACTCAAGTTAACGTTTAGGCTCTGTGGCACATCCGATGAGGTTAAAAAGACAATGGGGGACGCCGGTTTCATGCCGGAGCTAGCCAAATTGCTCGATGCCAAGTCGTACGAAGTGCGGGACATGGCAATCGAAACACTCTCCAGCTTAGTCTCGGTCCCGAAGAACCGAAAAAGATTCGTTCAAGACGACAGAAGCATACGGTTCCTTCTCCAATTGTTCGACGAAGTCAAGGGAATTTCGGCTAACAAGCAGCTCCTTCTCTCCATACTAATGTCATTGACAAGCTGCAACAGCGGAAGAAGGAAAATCGCCAGCTCTGGATATCTAAAGAACATAGAAAGACTTGCAGAAGAACATGTCTCTGACGCCAAAAGACTTGTCAGGAAGTTGTCTAGCAACCGATTTCGTAGCTTCCTGAACCGTTTCTGGCATTCTTGAATGTAATTTTTGTTTTGTTGATTCACTGTATATTTTACATAAGTGTTACAGTTAAGTAGTTAACCATAAGAACAAAAAAGTGCAGTTATATTGCATGTGGGAAAGTTACGGAAAAACCAGAAGGACATGTAAACAGTGGCAATCAAGCTTTCTGTATCCTGCCGATGTGGGACAAAAGGGGATTGTGATAGATGAAGGTTCTATTTCTATTTGCTTGTCATTTAGCCAACACTAAGAAACAGTTTAAGAGTTTAGACAGGATTTTGAAGGCATTACAATTCAGAAACTATGTTTTCAGACCCCAGTGTTGGGACCTAACTATATTTGTAGGGTACGCAAATATTAATGGCAATTAGTTAGCCAACTTGGACCGGCTGTGTTTGGACTCATAAAACCAGACATGGAAATTTCCAGCCCAAATGTTTCTAAAATGATGGTATCAATTGCTTTTGAGGACCTCTTGAATGAATCAAGAGCAATGGTATTTACCAAGATCAATAGACAGATGCCATTGTGGTCCTGCCTGCAAGTGGAAGTAAATTGCAGAAACCAAAAAAAATTATCTTTGCAATATTACAACTCTAGGAAGATTTACATAAAAGTCAACTACATATCATTTTCATAAAAAACTAGATTTCCCTATTTCTACTTCAAGATAAATCTTCAAAGTATTATCTTCGAACATTTGGTAGATCTCCCAATAAATTTAAGTATTGAGAAGTCTATTAGTTGTACGATAGATGACACTTCAAAAAATTCTATTCTAAGAGTTGAAAACCCAACTCAAATGATACTATAGTAACTATGCTTACCCAAAAATTACCTTTAAGCCTTATGTAATAATAGTATCAATACGCAATGGGGGTTGATCCTATTTTTTATACCCGATAAGTATCAATACGCATCTTAGACTCGGAAATCACTCAACAAATTGGAAATTATAAACGAACTAAGAAAAGCTCAAAAATATAGTATATTTGCTATGGGGATTGAATTAATACAAGGTCTCCTTGAAGTTGTCAACATTAATGAGAAGACATGATAAATCCATGAGTGTCATAGTTCATTGGTATTGATTGAGAAGGTAAGGTAATTGTTGAGAAGTGAGATACGAAGTAACTGAAACCATAAATGTAAAAACACTGCAGACAGTAAATATTACGCGATGTCGTGGATCGGATTCTGACAAACTCTATTTATTTGCCATTCTCTTCTTCGTCTTCTTTTACTACAACGCCGTTGAGTATATTTATTAGCAGTGCGGTGGCCGGTGGATGAGGTGGAGATTTTCATTTCTGGTGGTGCGGTTCACCACCTCTCGCCTTTCTCATTTACTGCCAACACCAGCTTTTTGGCACCGGACATGCTCTGATTTATTTCCCCATCGCATGCAACGCAAATATTATTATTGTTTTTCGAAACCTGGGTTTACAAATTTGTATTGGGCCACTCCCACTACTATTACTGCATTGGGCCAAGCCCAATATTCAATTTGTGCTAATTTTTATATGGGGTTTGTTGAAATCTTTCATTTTCTAGAGTCAAGTTTAGTATTGTTTTTTTAAAATATTTTTGGATTACTTATTTTAAAAAAAAATTATGTTTGGAGTTGTTGTGAAAATGTGTTGTAAATAAAATATTTATTTTAGATGATATTTTTTAAAACAATTGTTGATATAAATTGAGATAAATGAGTAATTTTATTAAAAAATGTTTTTGAAAAATTTAAGACCAAAAGTTTTAACGTTTTTAAAAAATACTTTTCAAATAAAGTTGGAATGCATTTCTAGCCTGAAAAACTATATATATCTTGTGTTGTTTTTATCCCAAAAGTATTTTTGAAGAGCAATATAAAATATAATTTTATTTATGTTATCTTTAAATATTTTTTTATAATAATACTAAAAGTGATTTTATAAAATTTAATAAGTTAATTAACATATTATAGAAAAAATCAAGTTTCAATTTTGCTCTTGAAGTTAAATTTAAATGCTTTGTTACACACAAAAATAACTTTTAAAGTTAAATTTAAATACCTTATTACTTCCAAAACACTTTAATTTTGCTTATATTGACGAGCTGAGTAAAAAGAAAAAATTCAAAACTTGAAGAAACTCATCGATAAAACTTACTAACAGTTTTTAAGAGACAAACTTGAAAATAGTTGCAAAATTTTTATTTAATAATAAAATTTTATTATTAAAAACTGTTAAATTTTATTCTTGTGAGTTGATCAAAGAACTAAAAAAATATGAATAATTTTTTTCATGTAATTATATCAATATATTAAAAAAAAATGTTAAGAGTTGCGCCTTAAAGTAGTTGTGCTTTCTCACTTTGATGGGGCTGGCATTTATGAAGTGGGTTCTCAACAACTTTATTATGATCTCTCCTTCAATGATGAAGACATCCAAGGATTTGACAATAATAGTCATAGGGGATTTGCAATGTTTTGTTAAATCTGAGGTCCAATGTTTTTATTTATATAATATTATAATATATTATTTTACAATACTACAATAATATTACTTAATGTTTATTTTATAATATTCTAATTAAAATATTAAATAAAAATAAATAAATATTATAATATTATTGGATGTATTTATATATTAAATATAAATAAATAAAAACATTATAAGATTATAAAATAATATCATATTAAATTATAAATAATATAAACAAATAGGGTCAATTTTTTATTAAATAAAATTAGGGACTGAAATAAAAAATAAAATTTTGAGAGATTTAACATGTCATTTGTCATCTTTTATTAAAGTGAGATAATCAGAAGTATTGCTTGAGACAAATTTATTGGCTAGATATTTAAACCTTTGGCATAAAACGTCTCAAAAATTGTTTTGAGACAACTCGATAAATAATATTAATTTACAGACAAATGATACTTTAAGTCATAAAATAACTAAAATTCATTGCTTAAATTAAATATATAATAATCAAATATATCATTAATAAATATAAATACAATTTTTTTACTACTCTGTTTATAATAATTTTTCATAAATATAATTTTTGTTAAAATATTTTTTCCTCTCCAATATGAGCGTAGCAAATTTTAATATAAATTAACTAGATAAAACGGATTAGTACGGTATAGTGAATTCAGATGTGAAGTAGGGGACTAAATGGAAATAGTGTTAGGAAGTACGCACGTGTGAACAGAGTCTTTAACTTCAAGTTTATGGTGGACCCCACACAATCCCAAAAGGTAAATGTGAAATGAGATTACAGCAGAAACCTTTTGGATTATTCCCAACATCACCGTTTCCCAACATCCTTGGGGTTGCTCGGCCACCAGTCTCCCCAAAATTGCAATTTGCACGACTCCAGTCTTGACTAGACCAGGTAAATGAGATTGGTTGAGAGTGTTGAGCTCGATCCGATTTATTAAAAATTTGAGTTGAGTATTAATTAAACTGAATTTAAGTAATTTACGATCTGTTTCTTTTTATTTATAATTCTATATGGTATAATAGATTAAAGTGTTAAAGTTTGCTTCAGATATAGAAAGTTTGTGGACTCAAAGAAAATTTTAAGTTGAGTTGATCAATGTTTAAAAAACTTAAAATCATAAAAAATTAATTTAAAGATAATACAATTGAAATATATCTGAATCTACTCGTTTGTCACCATTAGTCTTGACTCAAATTGTTGGAGTCTCCGTTTTCTCTTTATTTTCTTTTTCCCATTCTAATCCCATCTTATTTGTATGCCCCCAAAGCTGAAGTTTACCCTTTTTCCTTCAATTGCCGTTGAGGGGGGAGATTGCTTTTTTTGAAGTCGTGAGTAGGGCAATTGTGGGGGTGAAATGGATTGGACAAGTCTATTGGCAATTTCGATGGCAAATATTGGGTTGGCAAAGTTGAAAGCCGTAGCTTGGAGAGGTGCCGGTTTTAGGAGAAATGATTAGATAGATATGACTTATTGTGTCTTTCGTCATCTAGTCAATAAAATCTATTCATCTCAAAATAAATTTTAAATAATTATTCAGTCTTAAGAAACAGGTGAAAATTCACATTAAAAAATAATATGAATAAATTTTATTAGCTGAGACTACAAATAACGTAATAAATTGAGTCTATCTAATAATTTTTCCAGTTTTAGCAATACAATGTTTGGTCACATTAGCTGTATGCTTTTGTTTGCTTTTCCATGATTTTGATATTTTTGTGACATCAATTATTACTAAAAACCAAACTACAACGCTCATAACTTCTCCAACAAAAATCAAACTTGGAAAATAAAACTTATTCAAAAAAATTCCGCACCTCATTTCCATTTGATGGGAAAAGTTACTTTCATGACATATACCTTCATGGAATGTTTTGAGATTTCTCAACTTTTTAAGAGGAGTCTAAAAAAATCGTTAGTCAGATAGTTATCAAAACTTCCAGCAATCATATATTATGTTTTTGGAGTGTCTTATCTTTTGAATTTTAAAAGGGTGTGGAGAGTGCCTTGGGTGGGTTTAGAACACAATGACAACGAAATACGAGTATTTAATTTCTCACCGTCAGCTTTTGTGGCTCACTGCGCGGTCTCTTAAACTATGTGAATCACCTCCGAGATATTCATGGCACCATCCTAAGGGTAAGTAGCCAAAATTTTATAGCTAAAACCACAATAAAAATATAATACCCGATTGTTGGGGGTTGCAACTAATTGTCTAACAGATGATATTTTATAAATTTCTTCAAAAAAAAAAATCGAATGTCTGACGAATAACCCTGCGCAAATCTTTCTAGAAGGAATTAGAAATCCTTCAAGAGGAGTGAACTAATTTTATAGAAATAAATTCATAATTAATGTTATTTTTTAACTTTCAAATGGAGTACATAAATATATTCATGCTGCGGCAATGAGGCCATGAAGATAAAGTTGAAGTCTCGAAAATTGAGATTTTAAGTCTAATTACTGTCCTATCTATGTAGTAATATATTTCAGCTTCCAGTTCATATTTTATTTTATTTTATATTCATGGTATTTTAAAATATATCCAAATCTTCATATTGAAGTTGCAAATATAGCATAAAGAGAATAAAAAACAAGAAACCTTGCCTTTTCTTTTGCTGCTTTAATTTTATGAATTCATAGTTTTTCTTCTTCTTTTTTCCCTACACTTTGGTGCTTTTAGGATGTTTCCAATGGCAACTTCTGTTATTTTCACTTTTATAAAAGCATATTTTTTAAAACTCAGGTCAATAACAATATTATTTGCTAAACATCACTTAAACATAGTAAGAATTAAGTTAACATAAATTATTTAGACTATTCACACTAATTTACGCATAATAAAACTCAAAAATCCAAAACCTCCACTTTTGTGAGTTACACCAAAGATTGGTTGGTTACTTGAATCCATTGGTAATCTCACTAAACCATTACCACATGAATGATGAAATACTTTTGTCTCTTTCTTTCTAACAGAATAATTGATGGATAATTTCAAAAAGGCCAATCATCATCTTCACAATATTCCGACTTTTATGTTTCTTTACTTTTCTCTTATGTTCCTGGTGGACGGCCAAACTCTTTCCACATGTACCTTATTGTTGGAGTGCTAAGAATAAAGGAAAGCGGAACTACTCAGAATTCGATTGAGTCGAGCTAAAAATTTTGAGTTATTTGAGTTGATGAGCTTTGTTTTATTACTCAATTTTATTTAAATTTTTTCGATTCGAGTCGAGTTGTTGAGTTTCTATACAAATTTAATTATAATTATTTATAATGTTATAGTGCGGATTGATTCTAATTTAAACGATTTCCTCTAATAATATAATATATATATTTCTTCATATTCTTTTTTATATGTGTGAGTAAGATTTGAAATGTTATTTAATAAAAAATAGCTTAAAAGTGCTTAAAGCCATTAAACTTCTGAAGAAGAAAAATCAATTAAACCCCTAAACTTTTTTGCACCCAATCAAGCCCCTGAACCAATAAATTAAATCAATTAAGTCGCTTGACCAATTTTGACCATTAATTTTTGAAGGTTTTTTTTCTTGAAATATTACTATCACGTGACCCACTACAGTTTTTTTAGAAAAAAATATTTTTAAAAAGTTTTATAAATTTTTAAAGAATTTTTTAAATAAAATAAAAAATTGTGGAAATATCAAATAACAACATTGTACGACAAGTTGCACTAACCGGTAAAAAGAACTTTTAGATTTAACAGTCAACATTGGTCAAAGGGGTGAATTAATAAAATTTTGGATTATAAGAGCTTAATTGGGTGCAAAAAATGTTCAGAGTCTTAATTGATTTTTTTTTCAAAAGTTTGAGGGCAAATAGCATCTAAAATTCTAAAATAGATTTATAATGTTATTTTTAAGGAATGGACTTTTGAGGATAATGTATTGATAGGAGTATAAAGGAATTGATAAGAATAAAGAATTTACAAAAAATTATAGTTGAAGGACCAGATTTAATAAATGTAAAATTACAAGATTAAATTGCAAAAAGAATATTTTTATTAAAATATTCAATTTTTAATATATTTTATCATTTTAAAATATGATTATCACGATTAATAACTCGATTTACATATATAAATATATTGAAAAATGGACTGAATTTTAATCCGAAAGGATAAAGAATTGCTATAATTATTTGAAGTCTTCCAACAGGTTTGACTTTGAAGTCATCATGCCCAATTGCATCTGAATAGGGATGGTAAAAAAAGCATGAATCTGACAAGTTCTAACTCGATTTGATCTGGTAGAGTCGATTTTTTTTAAAATTTTCAGCTTTTAGGTCGGGTCAGGTTCGAGTTTAGGGTAAAAATTTCCCGACCTAAAAGCTTAATTGGGCATGATGACTTCAAAGTCAAACCTGTTAATACATTATCCTCAAAAGTTTAAAAAAACTCGTTACCATTCCTATATCTAAAAATAGGCTAACTAAAAAACTATTAGATTTAACAGTCAACATTAGTCAAATGAGTGTATTAATAAAATTTTGGATTATAAGAGCTTAATTGGGTGCAAAAAATATTCAGAGTCTTAATTGATTTTTTTCAAAAGTTTGAGGGCAAATAGCATCTAAAATTCTAAAATAGATTTATAATGTTATTTTTAAGGAAGAAACTTTTGAGGATAATGTATTAATAGGATTATAAAGGAATTGATAAGAACAAAGAATTTATAAAAAAATTATAGTTGAAGGACCAGATTTAATAAATGTAAAGTTACGAGATTAAATTGTAAAAAGAATATTTTTATTAAAATATTCAATTTTCATTATTTTTAATATATTTTATCATTTAAAAATATGATTATCACGATTAATAACTCGATTTACATATATAAATATATTGAAAAATGGACTGAATTTTAATCCGAAAGGATAAAGAATTACTATAATTATTTGAAGTCTTCCAACAGGTTTGACTTTGAAGTCATCATGCCCAATTGCATCTGAATAGGGATGTAAAAAAGCCTCAATCCGACGAGTTCTGACTCGATTTGATATGGTAGAGTCGGATTTTTTTTAATTTTTAATTTTTAGGTCGGGTCAAATTCGAGTTTAGGGTAGAAATTCTACGACCAACCCCGACCTAGTTTATTTATAAATACATATTTATATTTATTATATATTATACTTTTATTAATTTTCTTCGGGTCAAGTCGGGTTTAATCGAGTTTTTTATTAAAATTTTAGAGTCAGGTCGAAGTTGAGTTATAGTTTCATTATATTGGGCTAGGTCGGTCGTGGATAAAAATATGTTAAACTCTGTCGGGTCGAGTTGAATTTGGACTTTAAATTTTCAGGTTAGATTCGAGACAACCAAAAATCAACCTTGTTACCATCCCTACATCTAAAAATAGGCTAACCAAAAGCATATTCCCCATCTTATACTGTTCATTTTGTTTTTCTGAAAATATATGTCGAAACGAGTTCAATAATTATTTTTTACGTTATGTTGGTTCATTCTATTTTTTTTTTTATCAATGTCTGTTTTTAATAGCCTATGAAGCCAATATAAGTGGCAGACGAGTGGATAAATCAATTTTAATTTAAAGTATTTTTATTACGATCACCATATATTAAAAATAAATTCTTTTGAGATCTTATGTAGGGTCATATAAAAGAGTTATATTTTGATATACAAGTTGTGAAAAAAAAATATTTAGGTAAACTACTGGAATTGTCACTTATGTTTAGTAAGTGTTTTGGTCATTGTTTTTTTAAAATAGACCGTTATGGTCACTTAAGTTTTCAATCTGTAAACTTATGGTCACTGGGACGTTTGTTGCCGTTAAATGTTAACAAGGCTGATCTGGCAACGGAAAAACAAAAAGGGTAAACTACAATAATGATCACTTTCGTTTCAGTTTTGTTCACTTTTGGTCACCGATTTCAAAAAAACTAATGTTTTGGTCATTTACGTTTTCGTAATTTAAACTTTTGGTCACCTGAATGTTTTTTGTCGTTAAACTTTAACGAGAAGCTGACTTGACGATGGTAAAAATGAAAAAAGATTAGTCAAATACACGTGGGACTCTTTTACAGTGAATTAAATCCTCAAAACCCATAATCATTTCTCTTCTTCTTCGAGCTCTTTTCAACCTCCGCTCTTCCACCTCCAAAACACATTCTCGAACTCTCAACCGAATTCATCCACCCTTCGCGTGTCAAATCATACTCTCATGCTCGTAAATGGATTTTTCGAATTCTATTAGATTCTTTCATGTCTAGTTCGAAAACTAAAGAACCGGTTCGTGTTGTTGATAATTTTCAACATGTCATGTTCTGCTTATTAGCGCTACTGTGTTTTGGTTAGAAGCTTAATCAAGAACAGATCAAAGATATCGAAACTGTACAACGACGTTTGTTGGTAGACTAGGGTGGAAGATTCAATATACTCAATCTATGGCCCAAGGTGACGAGGGTTTTGCTTCAGAAACGTTGGAATGAGTTCTTTAAGCTCGTTGAAGACCAAGAGAAAGTGTTGGTTCGTCTGATAAGAGCACGTAAGAAAGAAAAAGTTAAAAGAACGTTGTCGAATAAAAATTGAGCCGCCGCCGCCATACACGCCTTGGCGTACGTCGATCCGTTGCTCGATCTTCAACTCCCAGAAGAAAAGAAGAAACTAACGAAAAATGAAATCATCAGCTTGAGTTTTGAGTTTTTAAATGCCAGAACAGACACTACTTCCACGACTTTGTAGTAGATTATGACAAACATGGTAAATCATCCTTATGTTCAAGAGAAATAATTCATGGAAATCAAAAAGTAGTGGAAAATAGAGAGGGAGAGGTGAAGGAAGATGATTTGCAGAAGCTATTATAACTAAAAGCGGTGATCTTGGAAGGGCTAAGAAGGCATTCACCAGGGCATTTTCTTCTGTCTCATACAGTGATAGAAGATATAATTTTAAGAGATTTCTTGGTGCCCAAGAATGCCACCATTAATTTCATGATAGCATAAATGAGATGGGATCCCAAAGTACGGGAAGATCGAATGGTCGGTCTAACATTATCAACCAGTTGAAAAAAAATCAAAGTTTTTTTCATGGGTGGATGAGTTTTGAGGACTTTGTTCATTATAAAATAGTCACGCGCGTATTTGACTGGTCTTTTTTAATTTTTACCTATGCCAAGTCAGCTTCTCATTAAAGTTTAACGACAATAAACGTTCGGGCGACCACAAGTTTAAAAAACGAAAACGTAAAATTGTTAGCTTTTTGAAATCAGTGACCAAAAGTAAACAAAACTGAAACGAAAGTGACCATTACTGTAGTTTACCTCTGCCAGATCAGCCTTCTATTAACGTTTAACGGCAACAAATGTCCTAGTGACCATAAGTTTATAGATCAAAAACGTAAATGACCATAACAATCAATTTTGAAAATCGGTGACCAAAAGTGAACATAATTGACCATTCCAGCAATTTACCCTTAAATGTATTATTTCTTTTCGAATTAGGATGAAATTTTTTGAATTTGCAAACGTGGATGACTAAATGTGTTATTATACAAAATATTTTAACTACCATGTCACCCTTTTAACGATTGTTAACGGGTCAGGGACCAATTAAACTAAAAGTTTAAATGTAACATTGAAACAATTGAAAGTTTAGTTATCAAATTGAATAATTTATCAAAGTTTAGTTATCATTTGTGTATTTTACTCAAAAAGAAAAATAATAATATAAAAATTATTTTTTTAGATTTTATTCTAAAATGGATAATAACGCTTTCAGTTCATATAGTTTTAAAAGTAATTAAAATAATTAATAGTACATAATGATATACATAATAAGTAGTACATAACGGTACATGATATTTATTGTATAATCACCCGTGCCTTTTATATAAAGAGCTCTCATTCAATTCTAACCCCTTCTATCTTTAGATTTCTTTACTATTGAAGCAAAGAAAGATAAAGCATGCCTGCAGTCGGAGGAATCGGGCCGGGTAACGGCAAGGAATACCCGGGAAACCTCACCCCATTCGTCACTGCATCATGTATCGTCGCCGCCATGGGCGGTTTGATCTTCGGTTACGATATTGGGATTTCAGGTAATATCTCTCAAATATATAAAAATAAAAAACAATGTTTTGTTTGTTTTACGTAAAGAGTAATTGTGTTTTTTGATAGGTGGAGTGACGACTATGACACCATTTCTTCAAAAAGTTCTTCCGAAGAGTTAGGGAGAAAAAGGAAGCTGATAAGTCGACGAATCAGTATTGCCAATACGACAGCCAAACACTGACGTTGTTCACATCGTCACTGTATTTGGCTGCTCTTTTGGCTTCCCTGGCGGCTTCAACTGTTACCCGTAAGCTCGGACGGAGATTATCCATGCTTTTCGGCGGTTTACTTTTTTTTTGCCGGAGCTCTCAACAATGGCTTCGCTAAAGCGGTTTGGATGTTGATCGTTGGTAGAATGTTACTCGGTTTTGGTGTCGGATTCTCCAATCAAGTAAGAACCAACAAACATCTTTTGTTTGTCTGAAAATAGTGGTTATTTTTCGTGTTTTTAAGGTTTATGTCGAGATTTGTATTGATATTATTATTACACAATGGTAATTTGTACAACTTTTTTTACAGTCAGTGCCACTCTACCTCTCGGAGATGGCACCCTACAAATACAGAGGAGCATTGAACATTGGTTTCCAATTATCAATCACAACCGGCATCCTTGTTGCCAATGTGTTGAATTACTTCTTTGCAAAGATTAAAGGTGGTTGGGGTTGGCGACTGAGTTTAGGTGGTGCAATGGTCCCTACCCTTATCATCACAATCGGATCCCTAGTCCTCCCCGATACG
The DNA here is from genome assembly GCA_019671005.1 of Hibiscus mutabilis. Taxonomy (NCBI): domain Eukaryota; kingdom Viridiplantae; phylum Streptophyta; class Magnoliopsida; order Malvales; family Malvaceae; genus Hibiscus; species Hibiscus mutabilis. The sequence goes on along the minus strand of CM033756.1, from coordinate 12,677,310 downwards.
CCGAACTCGATGATCGAACGTGGCCAAACCGAGGAAGCCAGAGTGAAACTCAAGAGAATCCGTGGGGTCGACGATGTCGACGAGGAATTTACGGACCTTGTTGCAGCAAGCGATGCATCAAAGCTAGTTGAACACCCTTGGAGAAACTTGTTGCAGAGGAAATACAGGTCTCATTTAACAATGGCTATCTTAATCCCCTTCTTCCAACAACTTACCGGCATTAATATGATTATGTTTTATGCTCCCGTGTTGTTCAGCACGATCGGTTTCGGGGACGACGCTTCCCTCATGTCTGCCGTGATTACCGGTATCATTAATGTTGCTGCGACATTGGTTTCAATCTACGGTGTCGATAAATGGGGTCGGAGATTCCTTTTCCTAGAGGGTGGGGTTCAAATGTTGATCTGCCAGGTACATGTTTTTTTCACCATAAAAAACCAGTTTCAATGTGTACTAAATTTGTTCTTTGGTTGTTTTTTTAGGCTGTTGTGGCAGCTTGCATTGGCGCTAAGTTTGGAACCAGTGGGAACCCTGGTGATTTGCCTAAATGGTACGCCATTGTTGTGGTGCTTTTCATCTGTGTTTACGTCGCCGGATTTGCGTGGTCATGGGGGCCGTTAGGATGGCTAGTTCCTAGTGAAATCTTCCCACTGGAAATCCGATCAGCCGCACAAAGTATCAATGTGTCCGTAAACATGATTTTCACATTTTTGGTGGCTCAAGTGTTCTTAAACATGCTTTGTCACATAAAGTTTGGACTCTTCCTGTTCTTTGCCTTCTTCGTCGTGATAATGTCGATCTTCGTCTACTATTTCTTACCGGAAATAAAGGGTATCCCGATAGAAGAGATGAACCAAGCGTGGAAGTCACACTGGAACTGGTGTCGGTTCATGGAAGACCTCGATTACCCCATTAATGGAGATTTGGAGCTGAACAAGGGAGGCCAGGGAGCAAAGAATGTTTAATTAACTCTAGACTAATTAAGTATAGCTTTAGCATATTGATTTCAATGTTCTTCGATTAAGGTTATAAGACAACGAAGGAATTTCCATGAACGGTACCCGTGATTTCGTAAGACTTTTGTAATTTTGAATGCTTACATTTTTTCTTTTTAAGTTACAAATAGTAAAATACAAGTATAAATGTAATTATTATCACAATTACAAATAATGTATCTCTCAATAACTTATAAGGTTTCTATATGATATGACGTAAACTAAAATAAAATCTAAACTAAGAAAACACGATAATATTTACACATTTAAAACTCCAATCTATGACATAAAGAATCTTTAGGCCACAAACTTACGCAAAATTATTAAAATTTAATCAAAGGATAATGGCTCTCGAGTCATATTCTTTGTCCATGATAAAGGATCTTTGCACAGAATCGACAAATGGGAAATGTTATGAATTATGATTGGTGAAATGGATAAAATTCCATGCTCTTATTTTATCTCAAGTAGACGCTTTGTGAGCAAATAGCAAATTAATCATAAACTATAACACAAATGGATAAGTATCATTGCCACAAACTTTATTCCAAGTGGAGAATCAAGAAGCTTCACTTGCTTGCTTTTTTGGAGTGCCATTTTCTTTTTCTTTTTTCCCACCATGTAATAATCAAACTTTTATAAGCTTTAGGTGAACAAACTTGATGAAGTCATTACACAACATGATGGAATATGAATTTAGATCATGTAATTATTTTTTTTATTAAGAGGCATGAAAAAGATGTTTAAAATCGACATTAACTAAAGATTTGATATCAATTTTTCTTTCATTTCACATGTAATCTAATTGACAAGCAATCGAACTTTAAATTGACCTTGCAACTAATTAAATTAATAAAATATGATAATTTAGTTTTTTAGCCTTATTCATATATCAATACTCAGTATCATAACAGTCACGAACTTCAAATATTGATCGTAATACAAACATACAAAGTAAGAAGAAAAAACATTTCACATGGAGGAAACTTAACTCTTTCCTTATCATGGGCTTCTTCTTCTTATTATTATTATTATTATTATTATTTAGGTTGGATGAGCAGCTTAATATCATTATGCAGTTCCAACGACACAAAGCCATTGGCCAACAAAGAGGGAATCACAGTCGAGGTTAGGGTTCACCGAATCGAAGAACGTAGCGGTCAAGTTAAACGCCTGTGATACACCAAAGCATGTGTCGCCACTCTGCACGCCGTAAACTTTACTACAGCTCGGGAGGCTCTTCTTTGGAACTGCATGCACATTTTTCATTCATTAAATTCTATAACATTTAAAAGCAGTAGAAAAGGGAATATTGTTATGTTTAGGTGATTTGGGTTTGAGCAATTTCTCTGTACGGTTTCTACCTTATTAAAATGTTAAGATTAATGAATATATATTATCTTGTAATCACATCAAATAATTTTAAAAAATAAACCGTGTTTATGAGTTTCAGAGTAGAGAACTTACACCCAAGTCCACGGCTTTCAGCCATTGAAACAAGGACCAAGACAGCAATGATCAAGACCAAGCTGGTGAGCATGGAGGTTTTGTTGTTGGACTTGGCCATTGTTTTTGTTGTTTTTAGTTTAGTTTTTTTGCTGGAGGAAACTTGCCATTTATAGCGAAAATTCATGTTGGAAACATACGAGAGAGTGGAGAAGCCCTATTCGGAAAACAAGAGGCCGGCTTACATTGTGATCCATATACGTATATTCTCATTCATTGGCGGATTAGACAATGATAAAAAAAAATAATATTAATTATGTATACTATTTCTAAAATTATAATTAAATTGATATCACGAGGCAATTTCATATCAAGTTAGTTGGAAAATGATCGAAATAATACCATTTATTAACCACTCCACTTATGTTGTAATTGTTGTAAAAGGCTTATAATCAAAAGTTTTAAGTAGTACGTTCGACCCCCCCCCCCCAAATAATGATTTATAATAATTTTATTTAAAGATTTACTTAAAAAAGACCACAACAATCTTACAATAATATTTACCATGCTTTACAAAATAAAACTAATTTTATAATTTATGACCGTATTAGCACTTAGTTAACTGTTGATGCCAAACTCGTCAAAACTTTAAATGTTAGCCAGTCTATATATAAAATAAATTAATTTAGATAATAAAAATATAAAAATCATGACAATTCATTAGTAATTTTTTATATATATAATATAAATTTCAAATATTTTTAAATAATTAATTTAAAATTTTGAATTAAATATAAAAATTTAGCCAGTCTAAACTATACATTTTTTATATTATTATAATATAACTAAATATTAATAATTATTAAAATTAATATTAATTTATAATATTAAAGTTTTATTATTTATTTTTATTTAAAATATTAAATTTTTAATAATGGTTATATTTAATAATTATTGTATTTAATATTAAAATATTAGTTTAATACAATAATTATTATCATATTTAATATTATTTTAATATGTTATTATTAATATTAATGTTAATAATTAAGGGCAAAAAATAACTTCATACCTAAAAATAATTTTTCACCCCAAAGCTAGAAATCTTAACTTTTGAGGTTGGTGTCTAATTTAAAAGTGTTTGACATTACTTATAGGTGAAAAGTCACTTTTTGAGCAAAAGCTCTTTTTTAAGCCCCTTACTCAGAGGTTAACTCAGGTCCAGCAATTTCTGTCATCCAATGAAAAATGGTAGGCAAGACCGAAGAATCGAATTATTTTACTCGATGCAAAAATCTTTTACTCTTCTTGACTCGTAATTTCGTAAGCTTAGTTTGAGAAACAAAAAACACATCATCAACTGTCCACCATCAACAACTAGAAACACCGCCCACACGAAGGCGGTATCACACTTCCACTTAAAAAGGACGGAACTCAGGTAGAAAGCTCATGAAATGCAGTAAAAGTAAATCAGTAATATTTACTAAAAATAGAATGTATGTCTTATTTAAAAAAACCAAAATCATATTTCAAATTAAAATCAAATTCGCCAATTTCCAAGACTAAAAAATAACCGACTCGTGGCTTGACTCTCTTTTTTTAAAAAATTTCCCAGCGGAGTCGCCAGTTGTAAGCACCCAAATCCGTTCGGGTTTTAAAAACTATTTTTGATTGTTTTTGACAAAAACCCGCTCAATTTGGTAATTAAAAATATAAAATCGCCACCGATCATTTTAAAAAGGTAGACCAGACACCAAAATAAAATCAGAGATTTAAAAAATTAAAATCCGAAAGTCGGCTACAGATGAAAAAGGATTAGCACCCTCACACCGTCCAAAATTGATACCTAGCCGATTATTTAAAGTCTTGGTGTTGAAAATTGAGAATTTGATTAAAATTTAAAATATAATTCTTAAATACTAAAAAATATCGAGAGAATCGTATTCATTTAAGCCCGGGACACCACTTCTCGCTTTCTTGAAAAATTTTAAAAAATATCGCATTCGAGATTAAAAAATATTGATTTAAGATTCAAAATTAATTTCTTTAAAAATCTCTTTTTAGATGATTAAAAAAATATAGGATAAAAAATTATGACATGACAGGTAAAAATATATATATACATAAAATGTAATATTTAATGCCAAATATATTTAATAATTATACTTTTAAAAAATCTCTATATATATTAGCTTAATAATTTATATATATATATACATATATATTATTTTTACACAAACCATTATTTGTTATTATTTTACATATACTTAAACAAAAACCATATTTTATTTTACAAATATGTAAAACTTTATATATATATATATATATACACAAAATACAATATATAAAAATACACAAATATTATAAAAATATGTACCATAGATAAAAACATATATATATTTTACATATGATATTAGTATATAATATATAATAAAATACTTTATATAATAATAATAATAATAATAATATGTGAACCAAATAAAAAACATGACTAGTGATTAAAATGCAGGATATGATAAATTTACATGGCATAAATAATACATATTAATGGACTAAAGTGAAACAGATCTAAAATATGGAGAAATAAACATAAACAAACAGAAATAAAATACTAAACTAGAATGACCAAATTGAAATAAATAGCCAAAACAATGACGAAATTAGACGCGCCTGAACACGAAAGGATCAAAAACATAATTATCCCACAACCAGAAGTGAAAGCGGGAAACAATTTTAGGGACCACAGGCGTAATTTTCCCATTTAAAATTTGATTAAATCCGATTTTAGGACTGAATTGTATGTCATTGAAAACTTCTAGGAACTGGAAAAAACATTTTACCATGCGGATCACATTTAAAAAATATATGGGAAGGGGGTACTTAGTATGTAATTTACCCTTTTTGTTCGATTTAAAACAAAAATTATAACCTAAAAACAGATTCTATTCCCCATTTTCTTTCTTAACCGGCCGCCTCCCCCTTCCCCTTTTTCTCTGATTTTTTTCATTCAAACCCTAAATATCAAAACACCCCAGCCTCTCCTCTCATGCACATCGCGGCGGCCGCTCTTAGAAAGGAAAGCCGATCATCGGCGTCGAAACCTCACGGCGAGGAACGGTGACGTCGGCGACGACAGGTAATACACGAATCCTTTTTTTTAAGCTTCGATCCTGTTTTGTTTTAAAAAAAAAAACCTTTATTTTTTTTTGTTCAAAAGGAAAACAATATTTTTGTTTTAGGACAGAGAAGCACCTATAATTTCGAGTAAAAAACTTTTGATTCGGAAGAAAATGGAGATTTGGTTCTCGATATCTGAAAAAAAATTCTTATTACCTTCTCTTTTTGTTTACATTTTTTTTTGAATCTCAGATCTCCCTTACAATTTTTTTTGAACCCAATCCTTTTTCTTTCTCTCCCCCTTTTCGATCTGATCTTTGTTCGGTTTTATAACCGATTACAAAATAAAATAAAAACTAACAAATCTTCCCCCTTTTAATGCAGATCTGGAAAAGCGGGATTTTTGGTGGGATTTTGCAGGGTGTAGGCCGGTTAGGGTGGGCTATGGCAGAGGGTTCAGCCAAGTTGGGTGGATGGTAGATTAGGTTAGGTGATTAGGGTTTATTTTATTTGATTTAGGGACTGATTTTTTTGGTTTAATTTATTTTTAGGGTTCAATTTGGGGCTAAGGATTAAGTTAGGGTTTCGGGTGGTTAGTGGCCGGCGGCAAGGATGAACGGCGGCAACACTGGCGGCGGCGGCGCTGATGAAGCTTGGCTAGGGTTAAGGTCAATTTTTGGGTTTTTGGTTAATGGGTCGGGTCATGGGTTGGTTTGGGTAAACGGGCTTAGTCTGGTTTGGTTAGTGGGCTTAAGGCCCGGATGAAAAGGGTTCATACAGTCACAACATCGGTTCTCGAGGTAACTTTTTTTTTTTCTCTTCATTTCATGTGCAATGAACTTTCATGTCATTTCTTTAACCAACCATTCGAGATGGAGTAGATCTGTCCGACTAGTTGAGTTTGAAAGTTAAGGATAGGGATGTATCCCATCAGGAATGTTTCATGATATTACTATGATTCGCTTGCTGAAAAGCCTTCACAATATGGAGATAAACCTAGTCCATATAATCATTATTGCCGTTTGGGATAATTGATTAACACATTCGGTACTTGTTTAAGCGTTTAGGGTTGGCAAAGGAAACTCGATCCGGGATATAACATAATGCAAACGCTACAGACAATGCTACTCAAAGCTGACTGGGCAAAATCTCTTTCCTACACCATTGATGTGTTGATGGCTCCGTAAAAAAATAGTATCAAACATATGTTTTGCTGAATGCATCCTCTGGAGGGATCATGTGTTTCTGTTTATAGAAAACAATTTTGATAGAGCCCTATAATATACTGGTTCTGAAAAGCTTCGCCGACTATCCTGTTCTTAACTGAAAGCTGATATGAAATTTTCATTCTTTCTGTAATTATTTGTTACTTCTTAACTATTTCATGTAGAGATTGAAAATTTTTGAACAATTTTTTTGCTATGGATTGTGTATATATCTCTGATGCTTCACGTGCCATTTCCTAGTGTATATTATTGTTAATGGATAATGCTGGAATCTATTGATTATTTACTGTTTATATCATTCTCTTGGTCTTGGATAGTGCAAAAGATATCAATTCCAACTTTATGAACTAAAGTAGACAGCATACTTTTCAGATATTATTTTTTTATGATATGATTGAACTTCATAAAAAGACATGAGATCTTGTTCGGAAATCTCAGTTTTGTTTCATAAAAGTGTCATAAATACGAGTTCAAGTCTTTACAGATAAAACTTCATTTTCACAATTTTCTTCAAGCACTAAGAAAGCTCGTTTCTTGGTCATTTCTGCTATTGATAAATTTACAAGGAACAAGAAAATAATGATATAAAAAGATGAGGCCATATCAGCCATGATTCTCACAAATTAAAACATCAATCTGATATTTCATCCCTTGCCAAGGGAGAGTTTGTCTTTTAAAAGGCATTCTTTTTACCAATGAGCCACAACCAGTCCAAAGCAACCCCTGAAAATATTCCACTCAGTAAACATAGTACTAGTATATTCCCCAATGCATTTTGTTCCGGTCCCTGCCAAAAATTAAGAACAAACAGCAGTTACTAATTACATATTACTAAGAATTCTAGAGAATTTCAGGCTACGAGTGACTATACTGAAACTAACCTTGTAGCCTTTAGGTGCTGCAGTCATGACGCAGACTGTAAGGTGACCATTCGTTAGACCGAGGAACGATACAAGAAATATCATCCACCCTTGATCGCCGTACTTGGCGGTGAAGTAAAAAGCAGGGACCAGTAGGAAACGAGAGAGTATTGCAATCATAAGGCCTTTCCTGGACTCTATGTTCAAGAATTTCACAAGGGGAAGATATCTTGATATCAGATCCCACACATTGTAAGCTCCTATCAAAACAAGTGGATACCTGAAAACAAACCAACCATTAGGTATTCAGATTGTAAGTTACAACCAAGACAACTGGATGTAACTAAAAACATACCAACCATTAGGTATTCATCTTCGGTTTACAAAGGTCGCAAATTTTAAAGGATTTTATTTTTATACACAGCCGTGCAAAATATTTTTACACACCATTCTATTACATCTAAAACCTTAAATCTTAAATTCTAAACCTTACAACCTAAACCCCTAAACTTTAAACCCTGAACTAAACCCCTAAATTTTAATTTACACGAGCTGTGTATCAAACTTTTTCTCAATTTTAAAATAACATGACAATAGTTATCAAAGTTTGTAATTACTGTAGTCAGTGAATGAATACTTACCATGAACCCAATTGGTGTTCACCCGTGTTTTCGTACAAGAATCCGGGGAAAATCGACAACGTCAAGACATATATCAGATAAAGGTCAAGCCCGTAGTCTATGTTTTGAAGGAATAATTGCTTGTTACTTAGCCTATCAAACTGATTAGCACTGTCTCCATGCTGTAAAAACATAATAGATTAATGAATGATACAAGGTTTTAGATAAATACCATAATAGATTAAGGTTGCAGAACTTACTTGGTCATCTTTTGTTTGGATGCCAGCTGCTACAAGATCAGCTTTCACAGTTTTTGCTCCTTCTGAGGCCGCCTTCGAGCGGAAGTACTTCACTATTGGCAATTTAGGGAAGTAATATGTATACAGCAGTAGGCAAAGGAACTCAAAAAATGTAGAAATGGCTAGAAACAACACTGCAAAAAAAAAAAGAATCAATGGACTCAGAAATCCTGCTTTTAATTTACAGTTTAGCGTCAACGAATGGCACTGATATGCAGAACATACTTGTCCCTTTTCGAAGGCCATTGCTGGCCTTGTCGAAGGCTGCTTTCGTGATAAATCTCAAAGCAGAGGTCACAGCACCAGATGCAGCCAAACCAGCAAAGAAGGACTGAATAATAAAACAACCAATTAACAGTTAAATCTGTTGCTGAAAACCTTGGGATTTATATGGAAGTACTAAAAAAAGGCAAAGAAGGCCACCTGGATAAATTCAGGGAGCATGAAAGATAAATCACCAACAATTCCACCTTGAACAAAGGCATCTGCGACCCCAAAACAAGCAACAAATGAACATATACCGATGAACGGTCCGATTCCTCCTCTGCCCGATGTGGCTAAATCCAACTATCAAACAACAGATTGGAAAAAAAATAAAGGTTATAGGAGAATCAGGTGGATGAAGTACGCAAATAGGGGAGTAGTTAACTTTACCACTATAAGCATGAAAGTACTTGCAAAGAAAAGGAAGTAGCCAAATATGTTCCTTCGCCTTGTATTGATCTTCGATTCATTGTACGCCAAAATCGCCATTGTTCCGATTGCAAACGGTTGATAAACCAGAGTAAGCACCCTGGAAGGATGGTAGTCCTTGAAATGCAAACAAAAGTATCATCGGACCAACTGATCTTAACCCCCCCAAGAGATTTCTAGCTTCTTCAACATAAAAACAGCGCGACAGAACAGGTCACTTACCGGGAACAAATTATAGTAATAATCTCCAATAGTCAGCATACTGTTCCAAGAGACTAGAGATCCAAATCCCAGAATCCAACAAACGATTATGGCACTAACCTTTCCCTGAATAATTTTCGCAGTAAACTGAGTGAATAATACATGTAATTAAACAAAGAAGAATCTTGAATTCAATTGATACTACCAAGGAACAAGAAGAAAAAACACAAACCTCAAGCCTTGAAGGCGAATCTCCTCCATCAACCATAGTCATGTTTGCTTCCCACACGATTAATTAAAAGTGAATTCACTACTGCAATCCTGCAACAAGTTTCTCTCAAAACAGAAACAAGGAGATTGTTTTCCTTGGAAAATTTAAAACTTGGTATTCTTCAAACAGGATATATATACATGAATGATAGCAATGCCGGCCACATGCAATTATGAAAATATATACATAGAGTGACAGAAAGAATAGCTGACCCTTATTTTCGAGAAATTATATGTTAGGTTATTCCCGCCACGTCATCAATAAGACCAACCAATAAAAATTACTTATCTCATTATTTTTTTTTTCATGTCATATTTTTTACAAGTGAAGATTCACTTAATAAAAATATAACATGAAAAAAATAATAAAATAGATGATTTTTATTTGTTGGTCCCATGAATGAAGTGGCGTGAATGATTCATACTATAATTTCTTCTTATTTTCATGGGATGATGTGAAGTGTGAACAGTTAATGATAGTATAATATAAAGTGTGAAAGCCAGAAATGAAATGATGTGAGCAGTAGACTTTAAAATGGAAAACTTGAAAGAAAGAAAATAGATATACTTATCATAGGAACCAAGATTTCCTTTTTCTATTCTGTGAGATGTGAATATTAATTGTAATTTATGATGGGATCCGTTTCAAGGATCCTTTATATATATATATATATATATTGCATTATTTTATTTAATTAAATAAACATTTTAATTCATATGTTTGAAAAACAAACACTCTTTAGGTCTTCTCAATTTTGAACTTGAGTAAATTAATCTCTCTCAAAATATTTTTGTGAATTTTTATTTTAACTCTAAACTCAATTGTCTTAGACTACAGTAATTGCAAGCACAAGTCAAAACATAAAAAAATAAAATGTTTAATTGGAAAAGTATATTAATTTTTTTTGAAAATTTTAGATTTGGAGTGAGAGTAAATGTTTAGTTAAAAAATATAAAGAATATTTGAATTTTTATTAAAATTTTTAAAATTATAAGTAAAATAAAATAACTTGAAAGAATTGTTTATCTGATTTTATATCCATAATCATATTAAAAATATAACGTTATGATTTTGACTTGGCGAAGGAAAGAGAGGTAAGTGTATCCAAAAGAATCTTGTTTTTTTAAAGAAAAAGTTACCAAGTGAAGATTATGATTTAGAGCAATTGTGTCGGCAAAGTTAAGTTTTGAAGGGATCCAAGGCAATAATTACAACATAAATATTGGATAATTCATTAAGGTAATGGTGGATTCTTAAGAATATTTTAAAGTAGGATTCTGTTTAACAAAAAGATTCTTTCAATTTCAATCAAATTAGCAATATATATATATATATTATCCTCCGTCTAAATTCATTCCTAAACTTTTGTATACTCCAATTTTATCTCCAAATTATGGCTCTCATTTTAAATTAGTTTTCAACTTTTGGATGATCTAATTTTATCGTCAAACTATGACTCTTATTCTAAATTATCGTTCATGCCACATCATATTATTAGTTAATACACATCAGTGTTTACATGAAAATTAATAAATTTTATAACATTTTTATTAACATGAGATATAATTAGCATATATTGATAATTTGGGATAAAATTAGAACATTCAAAAGTTTGAAGACCAATTTAAAATGAGTCATAGTTTTGGGATGAAATTAAAAAAAATCCAAAGTTTGGGGTTAATTTAAAATGAGGATAATATTTTAAAGATGAAATTAAAATATTAAGAAGTTTAAGAACTAATTTAAAATGAAGATCATAATTTAGGGATGTCTAATGCAATTAACTCAATAATTATTTTTGGATGAAATCTATGCATGATTGCCGGTACTCTCAATTAAGGGATGTAAATGCCTAGGTTTGTTAATTGTTATTTAATTTAATTTTTATAATTATTTATATCTGGTTTATTGATTGTGTCACGACCCAAACCTTTTGGTCCGAGACAGTTGCGCAAGGATCCGCCCAAGAGGTTCAAAGCGGATCATCGGGCTTGCCAAGACCACCAAACTTGGCCCAATACTTGGAGAATGCTAGAGAGCCCGATCACACTAGCTCTTCGGAAAATGGCAGGAGACAATAAGTCAAACGAGGAATCTTGCCATATCGGGTGTGATCAACTAACTGAGGAAATAAACCTACTAATTGATGTAATTAGGTAGGATTTGATATTCTTTCATAGATTAGAGATTATTGTAAGGATTTGAGCTAATCCTGGCCATCCATGTAAATCGATCCGGACCATTGATTGAGTGGGAGCTCAACTATAAATAGAGAGCCTCTCACTCTCATTTGTATCATCCAACTCATTCCATTCATTCTCTCATTTGAGAAGAGTAATAAGACTCTAAGGCATTTACTCTAGTTCTCCTCTTGTTCTTTCAATTGTCTTTGTTTCCAAAGCTCTTCGAGTGGCCAAGAGTAGCCACCATAGTGCTTAAAGCGCTTCCGCATCCATCGAAGCCTGGAGGGCTTGTTCGAACCATTGTCGAGCAGGAGTACTCGCAAGGCTGGTTGAAGGCTTACTTAGGCGCGAGAATCGACCGATTAGCGTCAAGAGCGTCTAAGGCCGCACATATCACTAGGGTTGAGCCCTAGCCCCGTGACAAGTGGTATCAGAGCGAGACGAGGGAGCTTGCGTTCGAGCCTACTTGGTGTTGCAGTCAAGTTAGGCGAGGATTTGCATTCGAGCTAGTCAAAGTGAGCAAGCTAGTTCGTGCCAAAGAAGTGACCGAGATGGCATCACAATGGAGAAGAATGACAATGAACGAGGTAAAAGATTTCATTGAGGATCTCGATGATAGAACGTTCACTCTCAGGTCTCAGATAGAGGATTTGTCCAAGAAGGTGGATTACTTCAAGGAAGAAATCGCCCAAGAGGCCCGAGAATCTCTCAACTTGACGATTGAACAGATCAAACGTCATTCCGAGTGGTTACCACCGTTGATAAAAAGGGTATGTAGGCTTGAAGAATCAGAAGAGGAAGCCAAGCAAACCCAAGGTGTTTTTGAGTCCCGTCTTAACCAAGTGGAGTCCATGGAGGGCCGGTTTAAGGACGAGACAAGACGAGTTTTTAGCGAGTTAGGGAATGTTCGAGGGAGTAATGCTTGCGAAGCCGAGGTGAATGAGCTCAAGGATGAGCTACTCAGTTGCAAGAGTGCAATGAGTGAAAGGGGTGCGCTTGCCACCATCTTCAAGGGACTTAGGCCTGGGGCGAAGCTTGCATTGGAGCAAGGAGGTGCCCAGATTCGGGAGGCCAATGATGCAGTCGAGTTGCTGACCGAGCCTGCGGGAGACAAGCTAGTCGGTGCCGAGACGTCCAAGCCCATGACGAGTGACTGTGGGAATGGCGAGGCTAAGTCCGTGCCAAAGAAGAAGGCGAGCAGGAAGATGAAGTGCTACTTTTGCGATGGCCCACATGTGATAAGGAGCTGTCCCGAGAAGAATTGCCTTGATGCACTCATCAAGAGAGAAGATGAGCCAGAAGGGGGAGTAGCGCAACTTGGCGCAATTGCGAGTGTCAATGAGCCAAGGGAAATCCAAGGTGCGACTACGAGTGCCAAAGTAGTCGAACCAAGGTCGAGCCACGGTGCGACAGCAAATGAGAAAGCCATCAAGCCGAGGGTGAAGAAGAAGCAATTGGAGTGCTACCAGTGTAAGGGGCCTCACAAGTTGCGGAGATGCCCAGTTCGAGCCAAGGAGTCCAAGATGAGGGACAAGTCCGAGGGAAGCGAGGCTACAAAGCTTGGTTCGAAGCCGTCTAATTCTGCCAAGGCCAAGGGAGACCGAAAGCAGAAAAATGTGAACATGTCCAGGAAGGCTAGGGGAGTGCTTACCGAGGATGTTCGGGGAAAGAACATCGCTTTTGAGACCAATGCAGCGTCGAAGGGGGCCAAGCCGAGGGACATTTCAACCTTGGAGACACCACCCATGGGCAAGGTGGGGAACGAGCGAAGGACTTCGGGGAAGAAGTGCCGACGCAAGAGGAAGCACCGAACTTCGAAGAAGAAGGGTCGATGCAAGAAGAGTGCACCAAACTTCAAGTCAGATGGGCGAGTGCAACGAGGGGCAACGGACCTTAGGCAAAAGGTGCCGATGCGTGCAAAGAACTTCAATGAGGGAGGTTCAATGCAAAGGGGGCCAGACTTCGTAGAGACAGAAGGGCTGACCCATTTTAGATTAAATACAACCGAGAGAAAGGTACATCTCAAACACAACTCTAGTGTTTTTGAGTTTGATTTGCCGAGTTTGATGAGCGTAGGTCGAGTTGGACCTAACCATCGGAGCGGAGGAGACAAAGCTTGGAAGGAACCTTTCAGAGTTCTAAGGAGCCAAACTGATGGGCTGACGAGTTTGAGAGTTCGTCCAGTGTTCAATGTGGTGACACCCAAGACTTTACCGAGGGATCAAGGCAAATCAAGGCTTGTAGGAGAAAGCTCATACAACAGCGATGTATCCGAAGGCGTCATAGCACGCGACATCACTTGACGGAAAGAGTCGGAGCGAGCAGTCCTTATGTGGGGACATGAGCAAGCCGAGACGTCGAGAAGCCACTAAGACGATGTGAGTAATGGTGCAGAGGATCGAGGAAATCCATGGCGGCAGGAGCCGAGACGAGGAGTTCATATGGGGGAACAGCACCAAGCCAAGGCAACAGGTAGTAGCATCCAAGGAGGCCCTACCCAGAATCGTTCTAGTGCAGCGACGAGGGCGTCGCCAAGTTCAGTGGGGGAGAATGCCACGACCCAAACCTTTTGGTCCGAGACAGTTGCGCAAGGATCCGCCCAAGAGGTTCAAAGCGGATCATCGGGCTTGCCAAGACCACCAGACTTGGCCCAACACTTGGAGAATGCTAGAGAGCCCGATCACACTAGCTCTTCGGAAATGGCAGGAGAAATAAGTCAAACGAGGAATCTTGCCATATCGGGTGTGATCAACTAACTGAGGAAAGAAATCTACTAATTGATGTAATTAGGTAGGATTTGATATTCTTTTCTAGATTAGAGATTCTTGTAAGGATTTGGGCTAATCCTGGCCATCCATGTAAATCGATCCGGACCATTGATTGAGTGGGAGCTCAACTATAAATAGAGAGCCTCCCACTCTCATTTGTATCATCCAACTCATTCCATTCATTCTCTCATTTGAGAAGAGTAATAAGACTCTGAGGCATTTACTCTAGTTCTCCTCTTGTTCTTTCAATTGTCTTTGTTTCCAAAGCTCTTCAAGCTAGTTGCCTCTCGAGTGGCCAAGAGTAGCCACCATAGTGCTTAAAGCGCTTCCGCATCCATTGAAGCCTGGAGGGCTTGTTCGAGCCGTTGCCGAGCAGGAGTACTCGTAAGGCTGGTTGAAGGCTTACTTAGGCGCGAGAATCGACCGATTAGCGTCAAGGGCGTCTAAAGCCGCACGGATCACTAGGGTTGAGCCCTAGCCCGTGACAATTGATATAAAACATGTGATATTTAAAAAAAAAATAAAGAAATGAAAAGATGGATGTAGCCGTGAAGGTGTGGGCGGGTGAAAATTTGATTGATGGAATTATAAAGTAATCTTCTTTAATTGATTGAGGGTGAAACTGTCAGGAACTGTTGTTTTGGTAATTCAATAGTAGAATTTTTTTAATTTAGTCATTAATGTTATAAAAAAATTATTAGTTTAATCGCTCTTCGTTGAATTGTTAATGAAACTGAAGATGTATTTTTCGAATGAAATAATAACGCATTCAACCCTAGTTACTTACACATCCGTTAACAAAAAATTCAACCCTTGATCTCTACTTTATCCTGTTCTAAGAAAGTATATAATTATAAATAAACATAAAAATATATATGTTTAAAACGTGCAAACTCCAACTATAATGATGATGCGAAAAAGTTCGATTCGAATAATTCAACTTAAATCGACTAAAATTTTATAAATTTGATTAAATTTAATTTTTTAAAATTAAAATTAAAGTTATAAAATAAATTTCGTAAACTTAAATAATGTTTTCCGGACGCGATCAATGCTGACCTTTAATAGGAGGATTAAACATACAAGTTAATGCTACAGATTTTGTTTGACCATTTATACGAAAAGTGGGATAGAAGTCAAGGATGATAGGCAATAATTGTGGATGTCCTCGGCATGCGTATTCATCAAAACGCATAGATATTTATTAACGTAAAAGTACACCATTGAATTGTGATAAGAACCGGACCACACACTAACCCCATAACATCCATGGCTGGTATAATGGGGATATTAATTTACACTCCCATTAATGCTCCGTCTTCTTCTTTTTTTTTTTTTTAAACTAAAACCCGACTTCATTTTAGAATAAAAAAAGAAATCCGCTTCATTCATTAACAACAAAAAGGAGAAAAACAAGGAAAAGATCACAGAGACAACAACATAGAACAGAGGTGAACAACACCAACAAAGAACAGGGGCAAACAACCCAAAAACATCAAAAGAAAGAAAGAAAAACATGGCACATCAAGGACCGAAGAATAACATGGAGCCAGCATCATTAATCTTCACCTGCATGACGTATCGGGGGACACTAATAGATGAGCTCGTGTGGAGAAATGCAGAGAGATACCCATCGGGATCTCAACGCGTCAGGATGATGGAATCGCCGTTGATGGATGGATCTGAAGGAGGAGGAGGAGGAGAGCCTTCCAACGGTCACCCGCCAAAAAAGCCACGAGCTTCACCACCGCGAACGAGAACAAGAACTGAAAACCTGCAATCGGATCCCAGTGACAAACACCGAAGGAACCAGTTTGAGGCGAAAGAAAAATGGAAGGGGAAGGGACAAGCCTCTCCTTTACACCCAAACCACGCTTTCATCCCGTCGAAGAGGGACCAAGCCAAACCGAGATCACCGGTGAGGGTCACTCAACGAGCAGGCCGAACGGAGCACCGGAGCACCAACACAAAACTGACAAAAGACGAAATTGAAGAAAAAGTGAGAGAAAAAAGAAAAAAAAAAACAGAGAAAGAGAGTTTGAAGGGTGGTTGCCGACGTCTAAAAAAACAGAGCAACGCCACCCAGAGTGAGGTTGAGTTAATGTTTTTTAGGGTTTTGATTTTCTAGTCAGAGCGTTTTGTTTTTTTGGCCTTAAAAGTGTCATACACTACTTAGTTTGGATATTCAACAAAGGACACAACAGCTACGTTTTCCCAGCAAAAACACGAATATAAATTCTCTATTCCTTTTTGACGTCGTTATCTATGTCCTTTTTCATCCGAGTATAGAAAGCTTTGCTCTAACTGCTAAGTTTATGTAAAGATACATACATCATTTTCGTACTTAATTTGTTTTTAAAGTTTAATTTGATACTTGAAATCTTTTTCGATCAAATTGGTTTCTTAAACTTAGATTTTGTTATACAAGTTTATCCCTAATTATACTTCTTATGTAAAATTTAAGATTTAATGTTTAAAATTAATACATGAACTTGATTTTTCGATTTAAATTAGTACCTAAGCTTTGCTTTTTAGTTTAAATTGGTACTTTTAATTTTTTTAATCAATTTAATCAAAGAAGTCAAGTTAAAGGTATTGATTTGGACCTTTAACCCTTATATTTTTGAATAATTTTGTAAAACAAAATCAGAATTCAAGAATTTAATTGGGCAATAAAAAAGACAGTCCATATGCTGAGTTAAACATTAAAGCCACATCTTATATATATACACACGCACCCTGAAGATTAGCATTGACGGACAAAGAGGAAGTGACTGGTGGCCACGTGGCTACATACAATCAGACAGTGACATCCGGGGCCCACCAAAGGACACACATCAGCATGTAGTAGTAGCCAGGCAGGCCTTGCCCACTGCCCCTACATCTTTACCACTCCCTTCTGCTGCTGCCTGCTGCTGTTGGTGGTGGTCGGATACTTCCTTTCTCAATTTTTCTGTTACCGGTAAGTTCGATCTCCCTATATTTAATAATTTAATTTGATGTTCGAATCTTCTTTGATGGGCTGTGAGAAATTTTGTTTCGATAATCTGCTTCTTTTTACAAATCTAAATCCGATCCTTAAAGATTTATGCATCCATACGATATTAGATTTGACGGGTTGCTGTTGGTTTCTCTTCTATGTTTCTTGTCTTGATTTTAGGTCACGAATCTCTTGCTATTTTGCCTTAGTCCTTAGAAAAGTAAAGGTCTTAGTGATTACCGGCCTCTGTTTTAGGCGTTAAAGTGCTTGATTTCATGGCTTTCTAGCTGAGCCCCGTCTTGTCTCCGGGGGCGGCCTGAGCGAAGGCCGACTGGGTTTGTCTGATTGTCATCATGGTTGGTTCCAAATGGGGAAAACAAGTTAAAGTTGGACTAAATGGCAACAATAAATTTAATGCAAGATATTAAAAGAATAATTAAAACCCCAGTATTGGTCTAAATCTTGAGCAACAAATACGGCCATTAAATGATCCTTTTTAATTACTTTACTATGCAACTAACTCATTATCAAAATCATTATTAGTGGCTTAGAACCCTCTGGACGGTAGAGTTGTATTTTTTTATGAACCAATGAAGCCCATTCCACCTACAACTTTTGGTCAATTTTTTTCTGTTAGTTTACGTACCGTGTATTAGGTGTTCAAGGACATTTAATTATACTAGAACAGTTTGTCTGTATGATTCTTGAAATAAAAAGTTTAATATTGTGGTGAATTATTATCGTCTAAACAATTAATCGATTTATTCAGCATGGTTACTCATTTAACCATGATCCGTTTAATAAATCATAAACCAAAAACTCAATACAAACTTCAAGATGACTGAGCTACATCATGCTCAGTCCCGTAGACGACGTAAACGTCATATTTCATTGGGAGAATGCTCTTTTTTTCAAATAATAATATTAAAATTTAGTGTAAAATATAGTATGATTATCAGCTTGAGATAAGATGGTTGTATAATCTACATGTGCTATACGGGCAAGGTACTAGTGCAACTTAAAACTCTGCAAGTCTCTTTTGAAGTTGTGACCATCGTCACGTATAGTTATCTTTGATTTTTTTTCTCAAAAAAAAGTTATCATTGATTTTTATAATAAAATTTAGTTTTTCTCTCGCTTCATGATTTAGTTATATATATAAGCTTATTTTGTATTGAGTTTTTGGTGTGTGGTGTAAGAGAATATGGTTTAAGAAATTTGAAGCAAGTTGCTTCAAAATAATGACATAAGCTATATTAATTGCACAAATATTGTAATAATAAGTAGGGTAAACTACACCAGTAGTCACCGAACTATGATTTCTTTCTTATTTTGGTCACCGAACTATTTTTTGTTGCAAAAACATCACTAATGTTATGTTTCCTTCCTATTTTGGTTATCGAACTATTTTTTTTGGCAAAAACATCACTAACGTTATGTTTCCTTCCTATTTTGGTCACCGGCTGTTAAAAACTTAAAGGTTTTGCTGACGTGGAATTTTATTTTATTTTTTAATTTTCCATGTCATTCCTTCTCTCTCCTCGTAAGTAATATATGTTATTTTATAATATTTTTATTCAAACTAACATGATGGTGACACGTGTCACTGCCCGGTAGTGGAATAAAAGGAATGAAAAATCAAGCCTCTTATGCAACCAGAGAGATGGTGATACGTGTAAATGCCTTATAGGATGTTGACACGTGTAACTGCCGATTAGTCGAATCTCTTTGGCTGCATAAGAGGCTTGATTTTTCATTCATTTTATTCCACTAATAGGTAGTGACACGTGTCACCATCCTGTTAGTTTGAATAAAAATATTATAAAATAGCATATATTACTTACGAGGAGAGAGAAGAAATGACATGGAAAATTAAAAAATAAATAAAATTTTACGTAAGCAAAACCGTTAAATTTTAACAACCGGTGACCAAAATAGGAAGAAAACATAACGTTAGTGATGTTTTTTGCCAAAACAAATAGTTCGGTGACCAAAATATAAAAGAAACCATAGTTCGGTTACTACTGATGTAGTTTATCCTAATAAGTATTTAGTATAATTATAAAATTAATTTTGATTTTTTTATCGTTTTTTATTAATCATTTAACCAAAAATCATAATTATCTCGTTTAACCGTTAATTTTATCATTACGGTTATCGTATGATTTTTTATTTCAAATTTTACCGATACAATTACCTGTAATTTAATATATTTTTTCACTTTTTTAGTATGATATAATAGTTTAGGTTTTTATGAACACTCTTACCACATAAAAGGTGTAGATTTAATTTATATACTTTAATTTAACATTTTTAAATTTTAAAAATTTGGATCTCGACTGAAACTATAATTACAAAATTATTATTAATCTTTATACTACACATAAATTATAAATTTAATTTCTATTATCTTATTTAATTATTTTAAGTACATAAAAAATCACTACCTATAGAATTTGAAGTTACCTTTAATATACCTTTCAAATCCTAGGGCGGCCCACCAACCACCACCGCCCACCTTGATACTTAAAAACGATTGGTGTTGGCTTTGCATGAGCATGATTTCAGTGAGGCATATCAAGGGTCCTGATTCGTCTGTCATATATGATCTCTCACAGCCACTTGTAATTCATTCAGCGTTTTCTTTTTATTTATTATCAGACGCTGACATTCTACAACAGAGAATCCAACGCAATAAAGAACACAACTTTCTTCCTTTCTCTCAAGTCTGTACATTTTTGTTTTAACCGTTTCTTCTTCTTTTTCAAATAGCAACAGGTAAACTACAACTGCCAGCACCCATCAACATGTCGTCGCATCACCTCTCTGAGCTAGACTCCGCCACAAATTCCGTCGCTTCGTCTCCGCGCTCCGAACGCCATGCCCCGAACGACGGTCATACACGTGTACGCTTCATGTGCAGTTTCGGCGGCAAGATCCTCCCCGTCCGCATGATAATCAGCTCCGCTATGTCGGCGGCGATACTCGCATCGTCGCCGTCCATCGCTCCACCACCTTAACATCCCTCATCGCCAAGCTCTCCAAACTCTCAGGCAATCCGATTAATCAGTAAAAAGAGAGAATTCTCTGTTTGGATATCATTTTTACATTAGATTTAATCTGATCTTACTGTATAACTTTTGTGATCTGGGATTTTGAACGTGAGTGTGAAGTATCAGCTTCCAAACGAGGATCTCGATGCGTTGATATCGGTGACTACCGATGAAGATCTCGAGAACATGATGGAAGAATATGAGCGGCTGGCACAGAGTCAAAACCCTCGGCTAGCTCGGCTGCGGCTTTTTCTATTCTCCAAAGGCGATGACTCACGAGCCAGTAGCATCAGCTCGCTTTTGGACGGCTCGGTTAATCGGGAGCACTGGTTCTTAGACGCGCTCAACAGCGGAGCCAATGCTTCTGGGCTCGAACGCGGCCGCTCCGAGGTTTCCTCGATCGTGTCGGAGGTACCCGATTATTTATTCGGGTTTGATAACTCCGATGAGGTCCAACCTCGTGGCCTGAAATTAGGCAAGCGTCAGCTATTGCATGATAATGTCTCGATTTCGGATCCTGGTTCTCCCGCCCCGGCTGTTTCTTCATCACCCTTTTGTTCAACCTCATCCGCTCCAGTTGTACCTTCAATGCCGGATCTCCCACCCGTCAAGACTAAACCCGATAAACCCAAACCGGGTTTCGCTTCAAAGCTGAATCGAACAGAGGGTGTCGTGGAGCAACCCGTCTCGCAGCCAACGACATATTCGGGTAATCCTCCTCTGTGGCATTATGTTCCGGATTCTCATTATCCCGCTCCTCCCGTGCAGCAAAAACCTGTTTATTATGTTCCGGGTCCTGTTCAACCGGGAAACCCTCAGGTTCAACCTGTTCAAATCGGGCCACAGTTTGTCCAGCAGTATCCGATTTCAACGGGTCCAATACCCGTTGGGTATCATCAGCAGGTTCCTGGTGTGGGTCAAGCATACAGACCCGCTACGCTCGTGGATCATTATGATCCGGAATTAAGAGTGGGTCCTGATGGCGTGAAGCAACCTATATATTATGGAGTTAGAAATGCAGGTCCAGTGTCAGTTTACTCAGGAATGGTGGCGCCGGGTGGGGAGGAACAGGGCAGAATCGGGTCGGATACAGCACAGGGTCAGGTTTCTCAATAAGGCTCGTAAGTGGTTCTATGATAATTTTGGAAAGGTTGGATGGATTTGGTTTTTTTCCCTTTTTGTGTAATTAAAAACTGTGAAATTAGGGTTTTGATTTTTGAAACAAACTGTATAAAAAAACACAAGGTTTGTTCTAATGTTTCTTTTGCAGGTTCAATGTTGTCTTGGTTAAAAACCTTGAAATGTTTATCTTATATTTGAATGGTATATGACTTTAATTTAGTACATAAAATGATTTAAATTTATCTATTTTTTTGTTCATGTGTGGACTTTTTTAATTCTTTTTAATCTAAAGATAATGAATTTAATATTAAATTTATCTCTTAAATAGGAATTGTACTGATGAATGATTTATCAAAATATAATAATGATATTTTCTAAATGATAAGATTTTTTTTTTAAAATAGACATCTTATTTATCTATTAAAATTTTGAACTCTTATGAAATTTAAACTTATCTGTTAAACTACAAATCTATTGACGTGTAATTCAATTTTTGAGCCTCCGTAAATCAGTAAAAAATTCATTAATTGAAAATTTATAGTTTCATCAATTTATTATTTTAAGCAAGTTTGATAATTTAAAAGTAAAATTATTCTTCATAATTTTTCAATAAAAATAGTATGACAAATGTTAAGTAGATAATGACAAACATATCACTTAACGAGGATATTTCAACACCTTTTATTTCAGTTTTTACTTATTTTAACTATATTATTATTAAAAATTTGCATTTATCAACTAATACAACTATATTTAATATTTATTTTTTATTTAAATTTAACATTTAATTTGTTAATGTTAATGAACATATATTATCTAATAATTACTTTAGATTTATAATGTAAAAATTATTATTATTTTAACATGAATTTACATTAAATAACATTATGTTAAAATTTATTAATTATTTAAATGCAATTACAAAAAACTTATTTCACAATTAAGCATATTGACATATTTTTGTTTTTATTTTTTGTGTCATTTTTGTTGTTTGTTTAATGATTCAGATTTTAACGGTAATTTTTGACATCTAACTCATAAAAGTAATTAGTTATATTAAAATGAAAGAAATATTTAAACGTATAATGAGAGTTTATAAACACAAACGTAATCTAAATGTATAATGAGAGTTTATAATCACAAGAGATATTAGTGGTTTTGTGACTTGACTGGTTATGTAGGTTCTCAGGTGTACTCTTTTTTTTCATTTAGGTTTAGGAAGGTTTTTAACGAGACACATGTTAACCATTCTTTTTTCATAAAAAAATAAAAATTAGTCACTTGATATCATACAATGGCCATACAATAAAAGGATTAAAAAATTTAACCAAAAGACTCAAACAAAAGGTATATACGAACAACTCCAAAATTTGACGATTGAAGGATGAAACCATCAACACTAACATAAAAAATGCATATAACTTTTATGGTACGTTAGCAAAATGGTCGTTACCACAACTCAATTACAAACAAGAAACAGAGATTGTGAACGCGTATTCAAATTCAGTTTGAAGTCCAAAGCATGCAATATCAACATGATAATAAATAAGCGTCATTTTGATCAGTCAAGACGTCGTTAAATTCATCCCTAAGAAAATATAAAAAGTAAAGAATGATCAAATGATCGAAAAACAAGACAGAAAATCTATCAAAAAATAGAAAAAAAACATGTCATAAAAATAAAATTAATTTTATTAAAAACTAAAAAAATTAAAAATAAAGATAAAATATAGTAAAACAAAAAAAGAGATAGTATTGACGATCCGTTACCAACGCAGAATTGTTGTTGCCACCGATTAAACACAAATAAAGAAACGAAAACGAAAGTAGAACGACGACTTCAGATAAAAAAGAAGGTTTTATTTTTTTTTTGTTTTACTCTAACCCTTTGTGATGTGAATTTGGATAATGAATAATTTCGGTCAATATGCGTACACTTTTTAATATACTATTGAGAATAATTATAATATTTAAATAAAAAATATAAAACATTATACATATTTATTCTTTTATCCACTGAAATCTTTTTACTTTTAATTATTAATTTCAGTTGTCCACTTATATCAATCCAATAGCCTAAAAGATATGTAAAACTAAAGAATTTTATAGTATGTAATTAGATCCGACCTCATATATAGATTAAAAAGTCAAAGCCTCTGGCAAAAAAAATAATAAGCCTCTAGTAAAAATAGTGTAGAAAAAGCAAAAAAAAGATCGAATTAGATGAACGATTCAAAAAAAATCTAATAAAACCGAACCGATCTTGTATAATAAACCAAGCCAAGCCTTTTTAGCCCATTGCTTATAAACCATAGCACTTCATTAGGCTTGTAAATGTCAGATGAGAGGGGGGACTCATTCGCATGAGAATTGGACTTACAAGCGATATAATGTAAATCTATGAACAGGAGCGGAAAAGCCATAACTCCAATAAAATTCTTTTAACAAAAGTTATGATAAAGTTGCTACTTTTAATCCCTCAAAAATATATAATTTGTTATCGACCCCCTTTAAATTTAGAAAATTTTAAATGATCTCTTATTAAGCAATGTTAAATTCCACCACTATATATAAAACATTTTACATTCTCAACCCAGTCCCGAACAAATGAACTTGTTAAATCCTGAAGATAGGGTACAAACAAATAGAACATTTTACATTCTCAACACAGGAATAAATGAACTTGTTGAATCTTGTGGATACAATGAACTTGTTCAAGGATGAATTATTTTTAACGACACATGAACAAATAAATTTATTGAATTCTAAGAATACATTATACGACGAACAAATGAATGATCATATCATTCTTAAAGACACAAATAACTGAACTTGTTGAATCCTTGAAACACACTATACGACAAATAGATGAATTATCTTGACCAACAGAATCCAAAACACTGAGTCTACGACGAACAGATGAATGAACCATCTTTAACATGATATGTACATTCATTTGTTTTCTTGATCCTTAAATTTCTTGTTGCCTTCATGTTGCTGCAGCAATTCAACGAATGGAGCTTGTGATTATGGCGATGGAGATCGATAGCACCCTTCTCGTTTATCTGTTTCTGTGTATCTTTGTTTGAACTTAAAGATCCACCTTCAAGACAAAGATTGATAGATAGAGCAACAAACATAATCTTCCAAGCTTGTAATGGTAGTTTATTAAACAGAACATAGAACATGTCTGTTATGGTATGTATATCTTATATGATTTTATCAAGACATACATCCAATTCCAATACTCCAATACCTCTAGTTTAGTTACAATCATGTCCAACAGGCAAATGCTCTACAAAGAAAAGACTGACAAAGAGGTTATTAGCCTCCATAGATGTTTTCTTTCATCAAAAACTTGTTCCAAACATCATTGCAGGAATTACCCTGGTACTGGACGAACCTCGCAAGCTGAGAGCTGGTCACAGAAACTGCACGTTCTGCATTAATAGCCTCAGAATTCTCCGCATTGTATGATCCTTATGCAGTGAATGACTGCTCCAATATGCTTTGAAGTTCTCCAAATGCTTGGCTTTTGTCAATTTCCCCTGCAAGGTTGGAGCTAGGTAAAGGCAGCTGGATTGCACCAGAGGTTTCTGAATATGATGCTTTTGGGGCAGTTTCTGGTGGGAGAACGATTTCGGATGAGCTCTTCGGTTTGGTTTTGACAAAGGGTATTTGAAAAGATTCACTTTTTGGCATTAAATTGTGTTTCAAACGTCTGCTCAAGTGAGCATTCCAGTAGTTTTTAATCTCGTTATCAGTTCTTCCAGGCAACCTTGATGCAATCACTGACCATCTGCAAAATTCATCACAAAACCGAACATCATTTTCCATTACATGAAACTGCTCAAATAATTTTACAAGTCTTCAGCACATACCGATTTCCAAGCTTTTGATGCAAATCAAGTATGGTTTCCACTTCTTCCCTGGTGAAATTCCCATGCTTAAATCCAGGCCTCAGATAATTCACCCAGCGTAGTCTGCAACTCTTCCCGGACCTTTGCAATCCTACAACCCAAACAAAAAACTATATCGAATACTGAATAAAAGTGTAAATTAGTAGCCAAAAACTTCAGTTTGTCTCTATGGTATTGTTATTTCCAAGCATGTTTTATTTTATTTTATTTTTGCTTGATTACCTGCTGGTTTGGCCATCTGTGCCCAGTTCCAGATCCCATATCTAGTAATGTAAGCTACTAATTTGCGATCTTCTTCGGGACTCCATGGCCTTTTCTTTTTCTTTAGAGTTCTCTTTTCATCAGACTTTGCCATTTCTGGAATGAGTAAATAGTGCAGCTTTCAAGCTTAATGCCAAAAGCAAAGCGCTTTATAGAAGATTTGATTCAGTTTTTCTTTATGATTCTGTGGAAAAACGTGTTTCAATGTCCCTATTTTCCAATAATATGATAATTGCATAGCAAAAGAGGATTCCTCGTGGAACATCCCTTGGAAGAGCATACTCTTTCTTTTCTTTTTATGTTAGACATTTGTCGATAACGTTCTTTGTCAAGAAAATGGTGAACAGATATGCTATAATATTTGGATTCACAAATTCTACTGCT
Organism: Hibiscus mutabilis; assembly: GCA_019671005.1. NCBI lineage: Eukaryota > Viridiplantae > Streptophyta > Magnoliopsida > Malvales > Malvaceae > Hibiscus > Hibiscus mutabilis. Next base: position 12,650,911 of record CM033756.1, on the reverse strand, counting down.
CTTATGTAAGGCTGCTGATGTCTTGTGGCTTAGGTCATCACTAAGCTGCGTTTCCCACATGTAAAAGTTTCTTTTTGAAGAAGAATACAATTACAATCACAAATAAAAAATCCCAATAATTATAATCAGAATCAATCTTTACAATGCACAATCGTATTGATAATCGAAATATATCCGAACCTGAACTGCATAATAAAGCTTGTTGCATCCTTTTCACTTTCTTCAAATTGAGAGGTAAACCAATAGACTTACTACAAAGGGGGTTAGTAAGAAATTTTATGTCTTGGCTGCAGGTCTCACACGCCCTAAGCCGCTACCGCTTCCCAAATGCTTAAAATCAGTGGCTTCAAGATGATCCCCATGGCCAGCCAAGCCAGTTCCTCCTTTCTTCAAGGTCACCAAATTCCTCACTTTGCATGCCTTATCACAAACCAGGCATCTTTATCAACATCCATAAACCTATCAGCACATTTCTGGCAAAAGACAAGCCCAGAAGAGCTAACTGCTACCAAGGACAATGTGTTGGTCAGAGTGACCTTGCAGCTCGGACAAATTGTGCAGGTGGAAGGAGCCTCGGCTTTAACTGGTGCTTCCTGAGTGGCCGAGGGAAGCCAAAAAGCTTTCATGGTACGGACTACGGAGTGCTTCCTCTTCAAAGGAAGTGACCTTCACACTGTTTGCCCCATGGAAACCATTCTTGTCTATGCTCTGGTTTCTGCTAGTGTATTGTGGCATGGCACCATGGTTTTAATGATCTAATGCATCGAGCTCTCTAGCTTTGTTTTAATGATCTAACCAACGGAGACGTTGTTGATCAATTCCAAGGGTGAAAAGGATTTATTTGACCAAAAGATTAATATAATTTAATTTTAAGCTAATATAACATTAACAATGACATAATTTTTATTTTTTTTAAATTTTCTTTAAGAATTTTAGTTCCGATTCACCACTGTTAACAACCAAATCAACTTGAAATTAAATTATATTAAACTTCTGGCAAAACATATCTTTTTCATTGTTGGGATTGACCAACGACCGTTTTGTTTATCGAATTGTTAGTCTTGACAGCAGCTGTAAAGATGGAAAATTAGGGTCTTTTGTGAGAAAGAGACTTTAACATGTCATGTCATTATTTTTTAATGGGTTAATTGTAGTGACTATAATAAAAGTAAATTAAAAGTTGAACAATTGTAATGATAATTTTTCAATTTTAATAATCAAAATGGATGTGCCTTAAAAGTCGGTAACTACCTGCATAGTTCACCCTACTTATATTTATTTACGTTAAGAATGACATGTTGGATATTTAAAAATTTTGAATCATTCGAATTCATGAATCTGTTTGAATTTTGAATTAATGTTTATCTGCAAATCATCCGAGTATAACTATCTGGATTTAATATATTATTATCCTTCAAATATCTGAATTAGTAAAAAAAATAACTCAAAGTTAGATGATCAAGTTCCGAATCCCCTTGATACAAACATATTCTACTATTTTATAATTCAAATTCAGATTCAAATATCTAAATTTGAATTTCTCATCCGCATAAATAATATCGATTCAGATAATAAATATATAAATATATCTATCTAAACACGCTTTAAATTCACAATAAATAATAATTTTAACATCCAAACTCACAAATTATTCAAATTTACCCTCTAAATTATCATTCCTGATCCATAAGAACATAGGCGTAGTGTAGTTCATGGTGGGTCACGTGACTTACCATTGAACAAGAAAAAAAATTCATTATGTAGAAAAAAAATTCTCTGCTCTATTTCGTTGTTTTTTTCTACGCCTCAACACTAAAAAATTAAATTTTAAGCCATAACCTTACATTTTAAATCATAAACTCTAAAACCCAAAAAACACCCTACCCCTATTTCATAAACCCTAATCATAAACTCTAACCCTAAATACTAAACCTATTTTTTAGTGTGAGACATAAAAAGCACCAAATAGGGTTTCTATTCTATTATGCATTGGTAGCTTTGGAAGGGTTATATTTGCTCTTTTGGGGTTAATTTATGTGTTGATCCTTTCAGTTTTGTTTGTAATTTATTTTAATATAATTTTACATAATTATTTACTATTTTTATCTTTTCAAGTTCTATTTTATTTTAATTTGATCCTTCAGCGTGTACTTTTATTTATTTATTGCATTGTATATATTTATTGTTATTCTAATATTATAAACTACTACTATTAGTTTTATGTAGCTAATATGCTTTTTATTTTCTTTATTTTTCATTAGTTAAGTTTATTTGTAGTCATTATTTTGTCCTAATAATTTGTAATTTGAATTTTTTATGATGTTCTACTATATCTTTTAATAACTTATTCAATTTACACGCGCTTGTATTTATTGTTGCACAGTGGAACAAAAATCTTCTGCCCCTTTTCGGGCTCCTTTCTATGCCCAACACTAAAAAATTAAATTCTAAGCCCTAACCCTAAATTTTAAATTCTAAATCATAAACCTTAAACCCTAAAAATATACCCTACCCATAATTCCCTAAACTCCAGGGATAGAGCCAAAATTGAACTACGAGGGGGCATACTGATAAACTTTGAAACAAATAGGGTCTTAAAAAGTAATTAAACCATGATAATTAAGGGAGTTTAATTTTACAAATTTTAAAATTGAAAGATCTTAAAAAGTAATTAATGAGGGGTCAAAGTTTAATTTTATTAATTCTAAATGATAGGGTCCTAAAAGAATAATAAACCAAAAAATTTGGGAGGGGCAAGAGTTTAATTGCAATGGTTTCAAAATTTTTTGGACCTAAAATGTAATTAACCTATCAAGTTTTTTGGGGAGCAATTGCCCTCCCACCTTACACGTAGCACCGTCCCCGCTAAACTCTAACTTTAAATCTTAAATTTTAACCCTAAAAATTAAATTTATTTTTTTAATATGTGATATAAAAAAAAACACAAAAAAAGACATAAGATTTTTATTTTACTTAGTGAACCACCAAATTGAAATTTCTGACCCGCCCTGCAAACACATTGGTACTACCCTGTGGTTTTATATTATTACTTTTTATGAATAATGTAAAAGTTTTCGTAATTCTTTAATTAAGACCACGAATCAAGTATTGTGATGATTATTTTATATGGTAGGCACGTGAGTTGTCGGAAGCTTTCCCTTCATTCTTCAAAAAACTCATGCCTTAATCTTTTAATTAATCATTTTAACCATGTACTTAATTATTAACATAATCAGATTTTGGATTTGAAATCAATCAAAGAATTGCACTGGTCGATGCGTAATCAAACTATGAAAGATTATTAAATAAATTACTTAATTAAGCAACGTTTATTATACTGCTAAAGCAATTAATTTGGAACTAACTACTAACTAGTCAATGTTAATCATTTCTAATTCAATCTCCTTTACGGTTGGCATCTGCAAAATCCGATGTGATGATTGTGGGTACTGGGTGTATTAAAATATTAATAATTAACAATTTGATTTATACAATAATTTAAGAGTACTGAAAGGAACGGTGGGTTTGATTTGATGCAAATTGCAAACCTGACTTGTTATTCGAATCCCATGAATTCATAACAAAATAATATTATGAGTTAATTGCATCACACGTCCCCAAACTATAAACCTCATTATAAATTAATCCCTAAACTTTAGAATGTTCCAATTTCATCCTCAAACTATGGCTCTCATTCTAAATTAATCATAAACTTTTGAAAGTTCCATTTTCATCCCCAAACTATGTCCTTCATTCTAAATTAATCCCCAAACTTTTTGAATATTCATATTTCATCCCCAAGTTATCGTTTATACGGCAACATTTTATTACATAATACAAATCAATGTTTCATGACAATTAACAATTTTTATAACGGTTTTATTAACATAAGATATTATTAGCGTACAATGATAATTTTGGGGTAAAATTAGAACATTTAAAAAGTTTGAGGACCAATCTAGAATGAGAGTCATAGTTTGAGGATAAAACTAGAATGTCCAAAAGTTTGGGGACCAATTTAGAATGAAGGTCATAGCTTGAGGATAAAATTGGAATGTTTGAACGTTTAGGGACCAATTTAAAATGAGTGTCATAGTTTGGGGACGTATGGTGCAATTAACTCTAATATTATTTAGCTAATTAAAAAATTAATCCAATACTGATTGAGATTAGTTAAATAGATACTGTTGCCACTATAATATATTGAAGGACTTATGATCAAATATTATACGAATGATTCGAATAGTATAAATATTATATTAATGTAATTCTTTTTATTTTTTTTATTTAAATGTAATTATGATGTTTATTTTTTTAAAGCTAATTATGATGTTTTTTTAAGGGCACAAGCACAATTTCTATCACGATTATAAACGTAGATTATATATATTGGAGTTAGAGGCGGCTCAAAGATTTAGGGTCTATAGAATTTATTAAAATGAGGCTCTCAAGTTTATTTTTTAGATGTTTGTAGACTTATCGGTGCGTGATAGACTGACTTTAAAATAAAAAATTGAGTATAACATGACTCAGAATTCATGAAATAATATCATTTTTTGTGTTTTACTACAGGTCTATAATTATTATTTTTTTTTATTTTTTTCCTTGTAAGCATTTAACTTAATTAATTTTATACCCTCTTTTTTTTTAATCATATGTGGTCGCTCTTATTAAACCTACTTAAAACCACCCTAATTTAAATATTTATCATAAGAATTGACTATTAGAAAATATAATCAGACTACTAATCAAAATATATCATGCAAAGATCCACACGCATTATACTCGAACTAAAATAAAATATTAACTAAAAATTTACAGATGATATTTACACACAGAGACAGGGTTAGACTTTGATATTGGGAGGGCAAAATAGATTTTTTTTTAAATGGAGTAATTATATTTTAAATTTAATATATAAAATAAAGGTAAAAATATTTTGGTGTGGGGTCGGGGGACCACAGCTCCTCCCACTCGATCCTAAGGTAGTTTTACGCACAGTTTAACTATAAAATAAGTGTCAAACTATATTTTTTTTAATAGGTGTTTAAAATATTTTTTGGCTGAAAAATGTACTTAAAATTTTATTTTTCATTGAAATAAGTGCCTAAAGTATTTTTTGGTTGAAATAGGTGCCTAAATTTTTATTTTTGGTTAAAATAGGTGCCCAAGTAGGTGTCAAAATTAACTTTAAAACAAGCCAAAAATAAAAGTTTAGGCATCTATTTCAGCTAAAAAATAGTTTAGGCACCTATTTCAGCCAAAATAAAATTTTAAAAACTTATTTAAAAAAAATATTTTAAGCACTTATTACAAAAAAGAAACTTATTTGAACACTTATTTTATAATTTAGACTAAAACTCAAATACGATATCTTATTTTATTTAAAAATAATAATTTTGCCAAAGGATTAGAGTCATAATAAGCCGGCCTACGTGTACGGACTACAATGACCTAATATCACCCTCTATATAATAATATAAAAAAACAAAGGGGAGGGGTGACAAACAGGTGAGGAATAACCAAATACTATAAGGATCTGAATTGATGAGTATGGAGAATAATTGAAATTTTTACCCATAAGATGGGGACGAAACAATTTTTATTATTGAAACTCAAATAGAGATGGGGACGGATAATGCTATATTCGAACCGTAGAGATAATCGAACAAAACTTATATAAATTACCGTGGAATCCCAAAAAATATCCACAAAGATTCTCAATATTTTACAAAGTTATATAGCCATAAGGGTAATTTATCCATTTTTCAACAAAAATCTAATATTTCATAACCTTGAATATGGGCGACTGGAGTAAGTTTAGAAATTATCCGTAAATTTTATAAAAATAATTAAAAAGTGATATATACATCGTTATAAACGTGATTCAATATAGTTTTGTTTAAAATGCATGGTGGTCGTTTTCGATATGTATTTTAAAAAATATAAATATTTAAAGGCTTTAAGATAATAAAAATTTGACAGCAGATATCTAAGAAAATAGTTTTAGCAATGAGTTTGAAAAATCACCAAAAATTCTACAAGATAAATAAAAAAATGAGCCTTATATTTCTATAACCACACGGAAGTCTAGATTCTTTCAAAATAAACGGTTCTTGATTTCGAGTTATATATTAGAAGTTATTAATTTTTTAGTGAGCAAAAGTCATAAGAAAAGATTGTACACTATTTTCAAAAATAACAATGATAGTGACTTCAGAAATTCGCCATAAATCATATAAGTAAAATTAGATGAGATAATTTATATGGTTGGAAAGATTATTGAATGCAATTCCTTTTACAACAAACGGATCATGATTTAGAATTGTAGATTATTAGTTACATATTTTCTTTTAAAGGTAGTGCATGCTGTTATGTTTTAATAGTTAATATTTTAGTCATATTTTATAGTTTTTAAAATGGTTTGTTTGTTGTTGGTAAAATTAATTTATCATTTATGTTTGTAATTTTGGAGATTTAATGTTCGGTATTTGTTTTAATTTATTAAGTTTTGTTTATTTTTTGGGTACAAAGATTAACCGAAAACTACGAGAATCCATAAGGGATGAGTATAAAGATGAAAAAAATCCCTGAAATGTTTAATGAAAATTATCCAAAATTGTACCCACCAGTATGTAGGAACAAAGTGAGAAATGCAAAATCGTCCCCGCTCCGCCCTAAATATGGGTCGAGAGGATGCGTGTGTTCAGTGAAACTCTTAGCAAGAAAACAACTTATAAAACATGAGGCGCATGCAAAACAAAACACATTGAATACAACCTTTGGTTTTTTTTTCAATGGTTTTGTCTTTGTGATCCTCATGGTGAAAGGTGGACTTACATGGAAGGGAAATGAAATTCTGGGTTTTATTGGTAAAAAAAATTAGATCGTAGTTGCACTTGTAAAGGGTTAATTCCACTTGTCAAACTTCATTTAACACAATAAAATAAATCGAAATCCTCAGGTACTTCAAATATTGGGACACTAATAATTAAAGGGAGATTGGTTTGTCCTGATTTGTATTGCAGCATTATCTTTGCTTTGATCCCATCAAAATGTGTCGGAAATGAAACAAAAAAGATAATGAAAATGTTGTCGTTATGGAGATGAGGTGCTTTCTTCTTAAAATACTAAAATCCACTGTATAATTAATTAATTAATTAATTATAATACAATCCACCCCTAAAATTTTTGCTAATATCTGATCCCAGATTGTTTAAAACTGACTAGCTGGTAATTAAACAAGAATAAAAGAGAGAAAACAGAACATAAATGTATGCTTTGATTAAGTACAACCCATTAACATCTGGGTTGAATTCTTGATGCAGTTTTTGTCATTTGCGGACATAAAACAGTGTTGTGTTATTATTTCTGGTTCTTTTTTGGATTGAAACAAAGGCATCTAAATAAGCTGGACATATCATTTGACAGATTCATGATGTTCTGGAGAATATGAACAACCCTGGATGATCGAGAGAGAAAGATTAGCGTACTCGAGAGGAGGGATCTACGGTCCCGCGCATGCGCTTCAATGGATGTACTTTCCTCGACTGAGGACCACTTCCTTGAGTGCCGTCGGCCGAACATTCTTCGCTCGTCGAAGAACTGGAAACCGGTGGCATCGTAGATGACAATGGAACAACTTGATTCTCTTCGTCGTCGCCGCTATCTCCGCCATCATCTTCTTCACTACTGTCCTCCTCCTCGTCATCAAGATCATCTACATAGTCATCGTCGTCGTCTTCATCACGTGTTTCTTCGGCGTTTATCTCCTCCCTAGAATCATTCCGATTGACGCAATTCTCGCAGACGGAAACAGTCGGACCGAGCTTCGGTCCGGAGCCAGTCCAGGGCGTGGGAGACTGGCAGAGGTGACAAAGAAGAGTTCTTAAATGTTTGGCAACAAGGAAATTGGCACCATGAACTCTGGAATCACAATCCCAGCACAAGATGGCTTGATCTGATTCACAGTACATCTTTGCTAAAGAATCACAGAGCTCACACTTTTTCATATTTTTTTTCCTGTTTTTTTTTTTTTACCTTCAGGTTTGGATTTCCATGTCCATAGGCACAGTGTGTTTGATGCCAATATATTCTGTTTTTGTTTCTGGTTGACACATGCTCAAGGGCAACTTGTCAAATGTTTATTATAGGTTTTTATAAATACCCTTTTCTGCTCTGTTTTTTAAATGTAATATTTTGATAAATGTTGCATTTTTTTTTAGATTTGGGAAATCCTTTTTCTAGGTTAGAAGTAATGCACCAATAACATACAGTAAACTACGGCTGTGTTTTGTTTGAGGTTTTGTCAACGGTAGTAAAGTACATAGTAGTAAAGACCAAGTGGATTGACTTTAAATCAGCTGCCTTTTCCAATTTCAACAACGAATTAGAATTAAACAACCTAATGAAGCAACATAAATGTTAAGAATTTGGTATGTGATAAAATAACCAAAGTGATAACGACATAGACCAAGACATGTACATGAGACAGGGTTTAATATAGTTCAGCATAGCCTACTTCCAAGGACGAAAGAAACGAACAATCCACTAATAGCGTAGAGAACCCGAAAAATACAAATACATGATAACCCATGTAATCCCAAAACCCGGTGTACAAATCTCATGACCCGGTGGAACCAAAACACTCTTCCCAACTTCCCTACAATACCCATCTCTACGACGTAGGCACAATAGTTGTAGAGATCATAAAAGTGGTTATATCTCCCCAGAGTGATTCCCCCTCTTTCATTCTCTTGTTCTCTCGTTCTCTCATAATTCAAAAGGTTAAACCTAATCTATATTTATATACCCAAATACTTGGTCACCAAGAAACTTTATTCAATAAGATCTCTACCTAAAATAGATATTTACTCATTAAAGTAAAACCTAATTACCAAGTAATTTTCAACCACTAGAATTACAATAAAACCAACTTAATTACCTATTAGAATTTGAGTCAAAATATAACAAATCTCCCCCTTTGACACAAATTCTATTCGAGCATTGGTCTTCAAGTCTTCAACAGCTTCAATTTTTACGTAAGCCAAATATCCGTTGAAGCACTGCTGCCAAGTCTTCAACAACTCCAATTCTTACGTAGTATACGTTGAAGCACCGTTGAATTTTGAGAATTACTCTTCCTACAACTGAAAGCTCGTTGCAGCAATACTCCTTTAGCATGTCTCCAACATCGCACTGCAAAATCCGCAGCAAAAAATTCCTCCACAATCGCGCAACTCAAACCACAGCTCATAATACCATTTGTTAGGAATTTGGTATGTGGCAAAATAACCAAAGCGATAACGACATAGACCAAGACATGCACAAGAGACAAGATTTAACGTGGTTCAGAATAACCTACCTCTACGGACGAGAGAAATCAATCCACTATCAACGTAGAGAACCCGAAGAGTACAAATACACAATAACCCATATAATCCCAAAACCCGGTGTACAAATCCCATGACCCGGTGAAACCAAAACACTTTTCCCAACATCCCTACAATACTCATCTCTACAACGTAGGCACAATAGTTGTAGAGAACCTAAAATGGTTAAATCTCTCTAGAGTAATTCCCCTCTCTCTCATTATCTTGTTCTTTCATTCTCTCATAATTAAAAGGTTAAACCTAGTCTATATTTATAGAACCAAATACTTGTTTACCAAGAAACTTTATTTAATAAGATCTCTACTTAAAATAGATATTTACCCATTAAAGTAAATCCTAATTACCAAGTAATTTTCAACACTAGAATTACAATAAAACACAACTTAATTACCGATTAGAATTTGAGTCAAAATATAACAAATGTGGCAGTTGTGGATTGACTTTAAATCAGCTGCCTTTTCCTATTTCAACAACGAATTAGAATTAAAGAACCTAATGAAGCAACATAAATAAATGGGGGCAGATTTGTGTTGAAATTTCTTAGGTGGGATTTCCTACCCTCAATAAATTTAGTATTGTCCTGGAGAAATATAAAGTGTTATTTGAATTCTGATGAGATTGTTGGACAGAAGAGTCTTCCGATTTTTGAATAAGTACATTTATATAAAATTGAAAAGTGTTTACGAAGTATTCGAACTCATATGTTATGCTGTATAAGACATTCTTTGGATAATACAACACCTCTTGAACTAACTTAACCATAAATATACTAGAAGTGTTCTATTTTTTGTAAAAAAATAAAAAACAATTCTAGAACTATCTTAACTATAAATCTCCTATATGTCGCATGACATGTGTTTAACCGATTTATCTTTTTAGACACTTTAACATGTTCTATTTGGTGACTCTACCACAAAACACGAACGACATTTTGCAGATAAGGGTGGAATTAGAGCGTTTGACCGTGGTCTTGTCCGCTAAAATAAACTTTAATCCCTTACGAAATTGTGAACTTATAAATTACTTAAATGATAAAAATTACATTTTAACCTCTAAAAGTCTCTAATTCAATTTAACCTCCTAAAGTCTCGACTTCAATTTTGTTCACAGAATTCTCCACGAGAAAAATCGAAAGATAAAATCTTTTTAAGAGATGATACAAAAATTATCGAGAGATGCAAAAACTCTAAAACAAACCCTTAAAATTGATCTATACTAATATGATACCGATCATCACGAGTCTTACACATTGTGTCAATGTCAATATTCCCCGACGGGTATGGCAATTGGTATAGTAGTACTCGCTTAAGACACTTCTTGCAATTGCAATTGTCGAATGACAAAGTTGATGTTACAAGAATTAGGTTTCGCCTATTGTCTTAGCAACAGATTTGTCTAGTCAAGAGAAACGAGGTTTGTCTAGTCCATTATTGGCGTAAATTAGCCCGCTGATAAATATCTTATTTGATTAAAGCAGTCTTCTCCTACACCACTTTCTAACCACACTATTTAATTTTAAGACCAAATTCCTAAGCATTTTGATTTTGACTTTTAATTTTACAGTTTTATGACTACTACTTGTTTGTCATCGTTGATGTTCAGCGGGAGGGATATTGATTTATGATAGTTAAAGGTGTTGATGATGGAACGAAACTCTCGTTTTTTTGTGTGTTTGTATGTATACGCCAACTTTGAAAAAATTAAACCTTATATTTATGGATGAACACAAGATTTTATGTTAGGGGCGAATCTATAAAATTTTAGGGGTGAACTTATAAGATTTTAGAAGGTGAAAATAGATTTTTAATAGAAAATACATAGAAAATTTATTATGTCTCATAAATAATATTTATTATTTAATTATTAAGTGTATAACAGTTATCTAACCAAGTCTAATTGATGTAATGCGTTTGGAAAATGTGTGGGTCATCTTATTTTCATAACCTCTAAGGTATAATCTTCCTGTCTTGACTTCTAAACTAGAACAACACAACATGAATCCTAGTGTCTCTGATCGAAATGCAACACGGTTAATCCTTTCACATGTCTCAATTCGAAACTGATCCAAATCTAAAACAGTCTTAATCAAAATTACACGATTTAAAATCTGAATGAACCGATCCGTCTAATTAACATGTCCAAACATCTTGAATAGAACTTACTGAAAAAATCTCCATCGATCATTTTATAAATTAATACTTTTTAAGCACGTTCAAACCTATATCCTTTAAAATATATAATTAATAACTTATCTATTGAACCAAGACTCCGTCCACGAGTATTTGGTTGATAATCGAATCGACCTACGCAAAGCTGGAGGAGGAAAATAAATTTGTGGGTCAACCAAAGAAACTAGTGGCTGAGGTTGAAGGGAGTAAAAAAGAAGATTCTAGTACACGGTGGTGGTGGACCTGCTTCATATTCGGCAAGCCTTGGTGTTGTTGTCGGTCGTGTAATGTGGACAGGGTTTAACTTTCCCTGGCTCGGTAACCTTTATCTTAACACCTTTGTGAGCATGAGATTGAGCGATGTAAAACTTCAAAGCATCTCTTTAACTGATGAACCGAGGAAAACAACAACAAAGAAAATGGGGTGGCCATGGGGGCAAGATTCTGTCAGATAATTTACTTGGCATGAGATTCATACCACCCATTCTATCCAATTAAGATATTAAGAATCTATTGCATGGCTCATATGGGATTGGGAAGTCCCTCATGCTTTTTAGAATAATTTTTTTTACTACAAACAAAGCTGTCTACATTTTGTATTAATGGTTTCTTGGTAAATTGTTGAGTTTTAGTTTTAGTAATCAAGATTTAAGATTGTTGGGACTTGGGGTAGGATTTGGTTGAATTGTGGATTTTTGGTCCCCTAACGGTGGTGGTGGAAATGGTATGATAGTTGAGGCTGGTCCACATGGGGAGAATAAGTAGATGAGTCACAATTTAGTTTTCTACATGTGTATTTAGACCTGATTAGAGAATTTATTGTTTTGTTGTGGAGCTTTCAAATGGGTCTAATGTGATTTAGAATGTTATTCAAGTGTTAAATATTCATGTCTTTATAGTGATCATGTAGTACCCGATAAGTGTTCTTTTGAGTGTGGTATTTCTCTAGCTACAAATATGGTAAATTATAAATTTAATCACTCAACTTTCTTTTCACTCCTATTATATATGACTATTAAAATTTTATAAAATTTAATTTAATTATTAAATTTTTGATTTGTTTCTATTTTGGTCACTCGAGCATTAAATCAAAAATGAAAGGGTGACATGACAATCACGTGTGCTGATATGGACTGCTTTTTACTGACATTGCAGTCACATGCCACCCACATCAGTTTCCTTTTTTTTCTTCATTTTATTATTTCATTTTCTTCCCAAAGATGAAAGTTGTACACTTTCATCCTTTTTCCAAGCCAAAACCACTTTAAAATTGACGCAACTCAATCAAAACCCCCAAATCATTATGATCCACAATATTTACCATTCAATCAATGTGAAATCAATATATACATCTCGCTTCATCCTTTTTCACCTCTTCATTGTTGGGGGTTTGAAAGAAGATTCTACATCGTCGAGATATCAAAGGTAGTCGAAAACCAGAAGTTTTCACAAGAAATGAAGAAATTTTGAAGATCATATCATATTTTATAAAAGATAGATGTCTACTCAAAACGCCGTTAAGTATTTAACAGCATAGTAACCAAAATAAAAGTAAAGCAAAAGTTTAATGATTAAATTAAATTTTTAAAACTTTAGTGATAAAAATAGGATTGAGAAAAAAATTGAATTATAAAATTTATAATTTACCCTTAATTTAAACGAGATGATTACATATGTCAAAATTGTCTAAAGGTTAGAATTCAAACTTCAACATAAACTTATCTAAATGTTAGAATAAAATTCAACAAAATTATCTTTTCCTCTTTTAGCTTCGCCTAGCCCACACAATCTAAACCTAGTCCTTGAGGTTTTTTTTTTTCTGGACTGGAGCTACAATAACTTGACTTTGGACGCGTACAATGCAACATAGCTACCAAGTAATATAACTACATTTCTACCTTTGTTATTTTTGCCTCTTGTCTTTTTGCTAACTTGTATTTTTGGATAGAAGCTTAGAAAAACTGAAATTCTTAAATTCTCTAACCCATTGTAGTATTGAAAATTTAGTGTCAGCAATGTTTACAAGACTCTTACATAAGGACGATGGAATGTTGTTGATTTGATGGCAGCTGAGATTTAATCCCAAAGAATTCGTTTATTTATCAGGACGGGCATGAAAAACCCGCCTGTTTACCAACTATGAAAGATGCTGCGTGATGTGGCTAACTCATGGTTCGTCTTCTGCTATTTGTGGTGCTACTTCATGTTCTTCGTGATTGTATTGTGATTAAAGATCTCCGGTGTAATGTAAGCTGATTAGTCCTGAAAAACTCCAAGATCCTATCGGACTGCTTGTGTTGGGCTCCGGTGTGCAAGAAATTAAGCTTGTGTTGGTGTCGTTACTTCCATGGGCCGACGTATTGAAAGTAAAAACAGATTGCAGGAGAGGAAGGTCAAAGTGATTCAATGGTAAAAACCACATGATGGGTGGATATGTGTAAACTCTGACAGTGTTGTCTAATCCGGTTCAGAAATGGGATTAGTTGGGGGTGTCTTCCGTAACTCTGATTGCTGCTCGCTTGCAGGTTTTAGCCAAAACATAGGCTTCAGCTCGGTACTAAAGGGCAAATGCTTTGTTTGGTATGAAGGTGAAAATGAGGAAGAATAAAAAATCAGTCAATCAAATGGTTTAAATTTAATGTAAAAAAATGGTTATAAATTTTAATCATTTAATTAATTATTTTTTCGTCATTCGTCTTTTCCATCCTTCTTACTAAGCAAGGCTTAAAACACAATTTTAAGGGTGTTTTGGTCTAAATTCATGTTATTGATGTTAAACGCCTACTAAGTGATCCTATGGCTATCTCAAGTTATAGTATTAATTTATGGTTACAATGGCTGTTATAGATGTAGTTGTAGATGTTGTGTAACGTATAACGGTTATCACATTTGATTTATTTTTAAGAAATTATAATATTTTAAAAATATTATGATATAGTTTGGTCGAGATCATAGTTCAAATTGTTATGATGTGTCAGTTATGCTGCATTACGACCGTAATATAATATTTTAACTCAACTCAAATTTACTTGTATTTTTTTGGAAAACAAAGAGACACTCATTAAACCCCCTTCTTAACACGATTGAACTGTGCCGAGATAGTAAAAAGAGAAAAAAGTATTCAAATTTATTAAAGGATGATTATCATATAGACTAGTGATGGAATTTTTTTTCATAAGCAGGAATATTTAGGGGTGTAAGGTTTTAGTTTGGATTTAGGGGTTTAAAATTTAGGGTTTAAGATTATAATTTAAAGTTTATGTTTAAAATTTTAAATTTTAAATTTGAATTTAAAAATAGACATATATGCGTATTTTTTTTACATTGACAATATATTAAATATTCACTATTTATTACAAACGAAAGGTAATACGTATATTCAAGGAAGAAGCTATACTTTGCCATATGCCACTGCCCTTTTTATTATTAAATATATGAATATTTATCTATTTAGACCTTCTAATTTTAATTTACTTTGATATTATCTTTATTTTTATTGTTAATTACACATTACTCTTTTAACCGGTATTTTGACTCTGTTTCTGCATATGTCAATGCATTTTTACATAATGAATATCAATTGATACTCGACCTCACTACAATAATTGTGTTTTTTAGTGACAGTTTTATTGTGATGAGTTATTTTATCACAAATGTTATGTTTTTTGTGATAAAATATTTTTATGACACTATTGATATAAGTAATTGTGACATATTGATATTTGGTCTCTAATATAACAATACTTGTGACCATTATATTTCTTTTCACAATTAAATTGTCACTTTAATGAATACTTGTGACATGATTTTGTTTGTAATTAAAACTTCGTCACTGATAAAGTACATATATTGGCGCCAACTTGTATTTTGGTGGAAATACAGTAATAGTGACAACATAAAAAAGTTATCACTATTATTGTAAATTGTTGTGTCAAAAAAATTAATTATCACTTAAAATTTCACTTTATGTCACAACGTTTTTTGTCACTATTAAACATTTTGAATTAATGTCGAATTGATTTTTTCACAATAATAAACTTGTTTTTGTAAGCATTAAAATTTCTACATATATAAACTTGTTTTGTGACCATTAAAATAAATTTTATTACAATATAATTTTTTATAAAAAAATTATTAATAAGTAATAAAATTATTTCAAACTCATCAAAATATTAATAAAGAATTGATGACAATGTACAAAATTTAATTTTATTATAATAAAAAATATAGAATAAAATACTTAAAATTAAAAATTTTATTTAATAAATAAAGTAACAAAATATGAAAGAAAAATATAATATCGAGACTTAGAAATAAACTTTAAATAGTGTATGCTCTATCATCATCATCATTAATAGAAGCAAATTTATCGTAATTAACTTAAGATAGTTTGTGTAGCGAAAAACTCGTTTATCGAGTTCACAAGCTAGATTAAATAGTTGTTTGTTGATCAATTCACTTGCTTTATCATGCAATTGGTAGGCATGTTGTAACCAATAATCATCAAATGTAGAGAAAAATAAATATAACATAGCTAACCAATAATTTACTGACAATTTACAAGTTATTTCATATCATACTAAATATTGATTATAAAAAATATTAAAATCTACAATCAACTCTAAGTTTTGAATTCTCCAAATCCATATCAAACACTAAATTTTGATTTTTTTTTTAAAATCCATAACCAGTTTGGAGAAGTTGATTATATTTTATATTAGTTTTAAGTTAGTGTTCCATGTTAAAAATTCTATTTTCTTTTAATTTTTAACCATTTTAAAAATTCTATAATATAATTTAAGCCTTTTCAATATAGAATATATGTCTTCCGGCTCGTTTTTTAATTTATTTTGGTCCTCTAGCTTAACACAAAATTTTAGGCCCCTATTTTAAGATACACTTCCACAAATTCTAACTTATATCTCGTGTACACAAAAAATAAACTCTACAAAAATGTTATAGGGAAAATAATAATCTTTTTCTATTAAAAAAACAATAATCTTCTTTGTTTCTTGTTTTAGTTAATTAAACTATATACAAAATTATTATTAAAAATTGTAATTTAAATTTCGAAGTACCTAATTTAGAGGATTGTGAATAGTAAAATTGTTTAAAGAAAACATAATTGAAAAACTAAAAAATAAAATTTTGTAACAATAAAATTTTGCAACAATAAATACCATTTTCTATCTTAAAAAGTTACTCATCGTCAATAAGTGCTAAAATAGTATAAAAAATAATTTTAAAATAATAAGTGAAAATTAAAAGGTGTTTTATGTTTTTAAAACACTTGATTTCCACTACAACCACTATAAGCATCCACTTCACCACCAACTATCCCATGATATATAATTTAATTTTCTTAATTATCTTATTTTAGCTTTTTTCATTCTCTCCAACTTTTATTTTTCTTTCTAGCCTCTTTCAAAAAATCGACGATGTCATTTACGGTAAGGTGTTTTTCTTCCTTTTTCTATATCTTTTAGTTTTACAAAATAGCATTCATGAATTTATCGTCATGTTTTACTATTATGTATGATTTCAAACTTTTATTTTTTAAAAAATAAATTGATTGTGTTTTCATAACTATGTAAAATGATGATTATTTGATTGATTTTTTCATGTTTATATGTATTTTATTTTATATTTATTACATCAAATTGATTATGTTTTCATAGTTATTTAGAATGATAATTGTGTTTTCAACAACTTGTTTTGTTTATTTTTCATACTATTAATATTGTTTTTGGTGTTAGATTGGTTTTGAGAATTTACCTTGTTCTCTCATTGACTGTTTTTTGTTTTAATTATTGATTAGTTTGTTTTTATTTGGTAAATGTGTTGGTTAATGCATCTCAGTCAAATTAATTAAAGAAATCTAGTTTTTAGCTAGTTTTATCTTAAATGGCATAATTAAATTTGTATACTAATTAACTTATTCTTTCTCTTATTGTCTATATTTTGTAGGAAAATGTTGAAGAGTGAACTTTGGTGTGGAGTACTTGGATTGGACTTCTATTTAGATATTTCGATATCTTAATATTAAAAATATATATTATGAACTATTTAGTTTTTTTAGAATTTATTTTCGATGTTATTTTTTGATGGTTTAATATTAATTACAATTTAGTTTACTTATTCACTTTAAAACATTATAATTATCCATTCGTATTGAGAAAAATGAAGAAGTGATAGCACTTTTATGCAATCATATTTTTATTCACGAATGGTATTTTTAATAATTTAAAATTTTTAGACGTAAAAAAATATTAATTGATTAGTGACGAGATAAGTCTAAATAACTCATACATAACCAACGATGAGGCATTTATCTCTAATAAAATTACATATGTGACAATTTTTCTATAACTATTGAAAATACATTTAGAGACAATATATTCATCATAAAAAATAGTTAATTACAATGATTTTTTTGTCATGACTTTATTTTTTAGTATCATATATATTGGTCACAATTTAAAGAGTTATTGTGTCTGTTTACTTTATCACTACTGTTAATGATTATGGTGTTCAATACTTGCTCACAAAAATTGTTATTAGGACTTCTTTTCTTTGTCACAAAATATATTTTCTGTGAAATACAATTATCATAATTGCTAATGATTATTGTGTCAAATATTTGGTCACAAAAAAATACTTATTGTGGCAACATTGTTGATAACAAAATATATTTTCAGTGTCCAACAAATTTATCACAATTTTTATTGATTGTAGTGTCAAATATTTTATGACAAAAGATAAAAAAATTATGACAAACTTTTTTATCACAATATTTGTTCCCAGTGTCGAAAAAAATCATTACAAAAGATAGAGTTATTAGTGTCGAAAAGAAAGTCACAAAAAATTCATAATTGTGACAATTTTTTGTACAACTGTCACTAATATAATAGTGACGAAATTATTAGTGACAGCGTGTGACGACTTGACAATTTTGTCACTATCCATTTTAATGTCTAAATTTAATATTTTTAGCGACCATTTACTAAAAGTGATTTTCCTTGTACCGCTTATTGGGCCGTGTTATGCAAATATAAATTGAAATCATAATTTTATTACTCTCATGAACATTTTCATAGATTTAAACCTAAAATATAACACAATTACGAGTGATTACGAAGATCAAACACTAATTATGTATATTCTTCATAATAAATTTGTACATGTGCTCTGTTTTAAGTTTAAAGTGTGAGGGTAATAAAATTTCGTGGGACTCGTGTATATATATAATTTTTGCTAGATCGTACAAAAACACGCTCAAATTTGACAAATAAAGGGGACAAAATGATAACAATAAAGCAGAACAATTCTAATAGTAGGTTTTTTCTCCGGGGGTACAAAATCCTAGTTTAATGAACGGTCTAGAAATTGACAATAGCTTCAACTAATAATTTCAATGAACTGTTCATCAACTCAGGACTCAACCTAAGCATGAGTGTACAAAATTCCATCTCATTCAAAGCCCCATCCCCATCCATATCACCTTCTGTCAGCATACAAATAGCCTCTTCATCGCTCATGTCTTGCACCCCAAGCAATGCCGACTTCTTCTTCAAGCTCTCCAAAGTGATCACCCCTTTGTCACCATCCACAAGCAAACGAAACCCATTGCACAGCTCCTTCATGAAACCCTCGGCGCCCAATCTCTCGACCATGGCCGGGAAGAAATCTTCAAACACGATACCGTTTCGGGATGCCATTGAACACGTACGTACGAAACGAACCCTATTTGTATGGTTTTGGAAAGATGGAAGGAGTGAATCAAAAGGAGGGTATTTATAGGTGATGGGGATTGAATAAAGCTAAAAGGGTGGAAAAGGATAAGAAATGTTCGAGGAAAGAGTGTTAATGAGAACAAATTAGAGGCGGGGATAAAAATACGAAGTTGTCCGAGAAGGTTGTCTTGGATGGAAGTTGTTGTTGCCTTTTAGTGTAGGAAAATTGTTGGCCTTTCCTCGAAGCTGCATGTGATAATTGGTCATATCAGCTTTCTTTTCTAGAGATGGTTTCTTTCCTTTGGATGCCAATTTACTACAAGTACTATTATGTAAATATTAATATAACCAATGGGATTTTGACTCAATGGCAATGTTGAGATCTAGAATTTTTTGTCTCATGCTCCAGATTTACTATATTAAATTTTCCCATGTGTAAGATTTGTCCCGATATAAGCGGCGTCCTTATTTACCGTAGGCCGTCTTTTCTCCGGCCAGACGCCAAGACGCACACAAGCAAAATTAGCACGCCACACGGCACTCTCTTTGTCAGCTTCGTGATTTGTCGCCCCGCTCAAAGTTTCAAACCCATTCCGAGCAGGGGTGTAAATAAATTAAACGTTCGACTAACTTTTCATAAAACCGTTTATATAATATTTGTTTATTAAGTTAAATTATGAATAAAATTTTTATGTTCGTCTAATAAACAAACGATCACAAATATAGATGTGTTTGATTCGTTTATGTTCACGAACAAGCTCACTTATTGGTTAGTTTATGAGCTTGTTTACCCGGTTCCCCTTTTTCTTTTCTTTTTTTTACATTTTAAATTTAGGGTTTAAGATTAGAATTTAAAGTTTATGGTGAACTTTGGAGTTCAAACTAAGAAGCCTAAGGAGCTTAAGGACTAGTAATGTAATTTCATCATTTTGTTTAACATATAAACGAACATGTTAGCAAACGTATAAACGAACATGTTAGCAGACGTATAAACGAGCTTGTTCGCGAACGTTAAACGTGCATGTTCCCGAATGTTCAAAGAACATGTTTGCGAACGTTACACGAACATGTTCACGAACATATAAATGAATATGTTCGCGAACGCTAAACAAATAAACACAAACATATTTAAAAATAAATAAACGAACACGAACACTATATTAAAAATTTAAACGAACATGGATCGAATATGAACACCTTCAAAAATAAATAAACGAACACGAACAAAGTCTTGCTCGTTCAAGCTCGATTCATTTACACCCCTAATTTTGAGGTTTTGGATAGGGGTGGACATTCGATCGAGTCGAGTAAAAAAATTTCAAGTTAGTCGAGTGAAAGAGTACTATTTTATAACTCAAACTTTATTTGAAATATTTTCGATTTGGTTCGAGTTTATAAAATTCAAGTCGAGTTGTTCGAGTTTTTGTTCAAAATTAATTATAGATATTTATATTGTTATGGTACTAATTAGTCCCAATTTAAACGGTTTTCTATAAACATATACAATACACATATATACATATATTTATATCATGCATGATTGAGAGACTCGACTCGAACTCGAAAACTAATTCACTAATTACTTATAATTTTAAGTTATTCGAATTTTCATTTTATGACTCCAATTTTATTTTAAAAAAATTCAAATCAAATTGAGTCTATAAAATTACGAATTAAGTCAAATAATTCGATATTTTTGAATCGAGTAGAATTTTACCATCCTAATTTTGGACCCATCACCAACCCTTTACTTATTACGTTCGAGGATCCCTGTCCTGTCCCTTGGATTAATGGGATTTTCATATTTCACGGCAGTCTCTGTAACCTTCCTTATTTATTGCTCCGCTCCAAGTTTCAAGCTTTTTCCAAGATTTAGAATTAGATCCCTTATTGGATCGTATCGAATCGATTTGAATTAATTGAGATTTAAAAATTTTAATTATTTTAAATTTAGATTAGTTTAGGATTCCAACTCCAGGGTCGATATTAATGGGGTTGTCATATTTGCCTTGTTAAATTTTAGTTAAGCCAGGATCTAAACTCATATAAGATAAAACATGAACATATTTAACCACTCAATCAATAAATAGATCTTTCTATTGTGTTGTATTTATTCTAATAAAAATCAGATTTCATTAAAATAATTAGTAAAACACATCCTAAAACATGGAGAGAAACTTGGTTACTATATTTCACAAGAAATCTCACACAAAAAAGAAAAAAAATAAAATATGAAGGCATGAAAAAAACATAAAATCTTCAATTGACTATGCCCTTCATCATCCATAGAAATTCAACAAATAAATCTATCCGTTTTTATCCAACTAAATGCTTAATTAGTGACGAATGAGGCCTATGATCATGTCTTAGATTGTATGATTTCCCTTAATAAAATCATACTTTCTTGCTGATAAAAAAAAGTAGTGACGAATGAGAGGTGATCAACAAAATCGATCTTGCATACTATTTCGCTAGTACTTTTGAAAACACCGACAAATTACCACAAAATGGATATAACCATACAAGATCTTCTACCTTTTCTGATTAGAGACATACACCGTGATTATTGTTATACGAATGTCAAACTACCATAAATATAGATGAAAATCATACTATAAGACATGAAAAATATGTTATAAAACAGAGAAAAATTATGTCATAAAGGTAGATGAAACAAAATACAACAAATTGTGCGAAAAGGAAAAAACCCAAAATAGAGAAAATTTTTATTGAGAAAAAAAATAAATACAAAAAATATATATAAAAAATAAAAATCATCCGTGACCGACAACTATTATAAAATTTATGTTGACAATACAAAAAAAGAAAAGTTAAAGAGAACGACAGAGGGAAAAAAAAGAGAGAGTAAAAGATACTATAAACTTGAATTGTTTGAGACTCGTAAATCTTTTCTATTGTGTTTATTTTTAAAATAAATTCATTTAAATTTTAATTCGACATAATTTGATTATTTATTATATAACGACCTTAATTAAGTCAAATACTTAATACATCTAAATATTCCTATTAAAATATTTTCATTGAATTACTATTTCCAACGCAAAATAGGCGAGTATGATAAGTTGTCACAATAACAAGCAAGCGAAACCACTGAAAATATTTCATGAGATCTTATCGTACACATACATACAAGCAGATACATATATTATAGTGTGCTTAAACAAGAAATTCAATCGTTTGAAGCTCCACCGGTGCAGTTTCATTCCCATGTTTTATAGCAATCAACTCAGTCTTGTCTCCATTGAGATAAGCTTTCATGAACGCCACAATGGCTCCTCCAACAAACATTCTCATCGGCTCCCTAGCCTTGCCATTTTTGCACAAACAATACGATGAACGTCCTCTTAACCCTCTAGTCTCATCATCCAACATATCGAGATGACCATAGTCCTTGGCAACAAAATAACATGCCGGTTTTCTACATTCTTTGAAGAAATCTTCATGGTTAACTCCCTTGGGAGCACAAGGAGGGAACAGAGGATTTCTCCTCACTTCACCGAGACCCGAACCAATAACCATCACCGCCATATCAAGATCGAACGAATGAGGAACGTAAGTGAGTACCGGAGGTGGCGTTTGTTTCCCTTTATCCATTCCATCGACGGGTTCTACACCTATTAAGGCCGAAAACTTTAATGTAGTCATTGCTTTCTGCAGAGCTAACGCGAAAGCAACTTTGCCTCCTCTGCTGTGGCCGGCAAGCGCGAGCTTGCTTAAGTTTGGCCGAACATCTTGCGGAAGTAACCCTTGGAGTAGTCCTTTGGATAACCAGTTGGTTATTGCAGCTGTGGACTCGACCTCATCATTCGCATCCAGTCCAGCCACGGTGTACAACTGTTGGAACATCAATTAAGAAGAATCATGAGATTGTATGTAAATTAACCTGCTGGGAAATAGCAAGAGGACAAAGCAGGACCAGATGAATTATCTGGAGTCTGGACCCCAATGGCTACCATATATTTTACAAGTCACATCACAACCATTAATGTTGCCTTACTAGCTAAGTTAAATGAACAAAGCGCCACCACAGTTTGAAACTTTTCACACTAGTTCAAAGAAATTCCCCCAACGACATGATTATCAGTAGGAACACTAAGGCCCTGTTTTTCGTTAAGTTTGGGTGAAAAAACTAATTAAGAAGTCAGAATCAACCAAGAATAAATTGCTTTTGAGTGTCAAAACTTTAATTTGTGTAAAAACAATAAAAAAATAAACAGCTTTTAAGTGTCAAAACCTTGGTTTGCCTCCAAATTAACTTCTCAAACCTTAGTTTGCAAAAGTTAATTTTTCTAACTTCTCAAACATTGGTTCGCCCCAATCCTCCATTTTACCACCGCAATAAAAAATAAAACCTAAAATAAGCATTAGTTTACTCCAAAACTGTGTTAATTAAAAAGTAAATTTTGTATTGAGAAAAAAAGGAAGCAGATTAGCCTTTAGGTCTATATACCTGAGGAGCAATAACAATGAAGCCATGGGAAGCAACATGCTGGAGAAGCTGGGAGTAGAAAGAGTTGTAAAGAAGGTAACCATGGAGGAATATGAGTAGTGGAAATTCTCCTGCTTCACTAGGTGTGGCAATAAGGAGTGGCTTTGGTGGTGGGACGTGCACTGAAGAAGTCGACACCGAGTCCACCTTTCGAAGCACGGTGGTGTAGCTTCCGAACCCGAAAATATTTGTGGCCGAAGTTGTAAAAGCAGCGGACATGTCTTCCAATCTGTTCTTGTTTCCTCTTCTACAGTTCTACTACTTTTCCAGTTTCCAAAGTTTGCTTATTGGTGTAGATTGATGGGAACACAACGAGATAAGGTTGTTGAATTGTATGACACCCTTTGGCAATTACCCTTTATAGCGCGCGCGCGCGCATATATATATATTGTATAACCATGTATCCAACGTATTAATTCAGATCAAATATTACCGAAATAAATTTTTTTAATTTTTTTTGTGTTTTTATTTATGCTTCACATTAAAAAATAGGGTTTGCAGTTGAGAGTTTAAGGTTTAGTTTTTATGGGTATGATTTAGGGTTTATAAATTAATATTATACTGTAAGATTTAGTTCTTTAGTGTTGGGTCATAGAAAGGGCACTAAAAATGGACATAAGATTTTGTTTGGTACGGCAGAGGTCTATTATAAGGCGACTTTACAACTCAATTTGTTTTATTTATAAAATCAATCTTAGATCTTTGACAATACTTAAAAGATTTAATGCCTTATCTCATCAGATCAATTGGGTTGTTGGTACGCAGAAGTATACTTGGACATTTCATAAGTTGAATTTTTTTTATTAATGGCTGTTTTTGATATCTTCTACCAATCCAAACACACTTTCTAAGCAAAAGCAATGGCAAATAATACAATTTTCACTGAAAATCCAGTTTACAAACGTGATTTTAGCCCTTCAAACAAGCGTTTATGGAAGCTGAATTTCTCAACTTTTTAAAACGGCCATTTGGCCGTTCGATTTCCAACCTCAATGGCAAACTCAGCCTAAGAGTACCAACCCCGTAATTAAGGGTTTGGGCCTACTCTGCATTATGATATGATAAAAACGACAATATGTATAGGAATCTAGTTTGGGTTAAGCTTTGGGATAATATCTAGGGCCCATTCTGATTGACTGATTTCTTTAACACTTTGTTAGAAACTTTGCATTATGATATATAATATCTAGCAAAAATATAAAAAAATGGTAAGACATGACAGAAGAAAATATATAACACATGGAAGAAATACCTACTACTACTACTACTAATAAGCACAAATCATAGGAGAGTGTCTAAATGTTGTACATTAGTTGGACATAGATATGGTATAAATAAGTATAATATATGCGAAAACATGTAAGAAATAAAAAAAAGGGATCAGTCACAATTTTTTTTATTGTGAATATGTTTATAATTTTCAATCCTAAAAGCGGAAAAATACCAGCTACATTTACGCTATAGGTATATGCACAAATAAGCTATGAAGGCATCAACTATACAAGCATAACAAAAACAAAAAACTATTTAGCAATATCCCCAACTGTGCAGAGGGCTATAGTAACAGCCCCTCCAGACCGAACCTTTCGTGCACTTACTTTTATCATGACAGCTTTCTTAATATGCAACACCACATCCTTAGGAGTCGTCTCAACTCTTTTAAAATGCCTCTGGTTCCTTTCCCTCCGTATTAGAGCAATTCCAAGCTAACTTCAACACGGCTGAACGCATCGACCTTCCTTTAAAACAATATATAGCATGCCCACTGCAATTCCTGATTCTAACTAAAGACAACCCTTCTCAACTGACAAAGTTGCAACACTCCCTCTCAGACAAGCTTAGAGAATGCATAAGAAAAGAAAAGATGGTTCTGCACTCTAAGATTATGCATGTCAGCATCTAAAAAATAAAAATATAAGAAATTCTAAAATATATAAAAAATAATTAAAAACTTCAGCAATTTGTAAAAAAAATGTAAAATATAGAAATTAAAACCATTACAAAAAATTACTCATGTGAGAACAACATAACGTTTAGGTATTAATGTAGACCAAAATAAAGTTTAGGGATGAATCTATGTACCTAGGTAGAAAAGTGGATAAATAGGGGGTGTTAAAATGTGACTATTTCTAAAAATAAAATTAAGTACAATAACTATAATTAAAGATATAAACTACAGTTGGACTAGAGGATGAAGTGTTAAGTTCTTTAAGTAATGTCATATGTTCGAATTTATAATATTGTAAATGGAGTAAACTAGGTTTGAATGATCGTTCCATACTTAATTCAAATTAATCAACTAATAAATCAAGAATAGATGATTATAAAAAATCATTAAAATGACAATTTTAGGGGAATATTAGGGTGGGGAAAATTATTAGAGATATAGAGTATGTTAGAGCTTATTTAACAAACTATGACTTTCTCATGGTGAAAGGAACTCGTCGCATGTTCCTAACGAGTTCTCTCAAATATTATTTTTTAATGAGGCAGGGAGAACTCGTCAGGAGACTCAGGATCACCTGACAAGTTTCTCAAATATTTTTTCCATGCCTCATAAAATTAATATTTGAGAGAACTCGTCAGAAATACACGACAAATTTCCCTTTTATCGTAACAAATATTTTTATTTACTAAATAAATTATAATATACCTTATATCGGCTCCGTTGGATACATAGGGTGTTTAGAGATTGAAATTAAGAAAATAGGATCTTTAAATTTTATTTTGAAAACTAGACCAAAATCTACAGTGCAGGTGGAAAACGCCACCTGCACACGGTAACTTGGGAGGAAGATGTCACCTGCAGGTGCCGTTCTCTCTTTTTTTTAATTTTTTTTAAAAATCCATCAAAAATGTTAATATAAAAATAAAAAAATAAAAAATATGGGGACAACGCTATGTGCACATGACGTTCTGCAATGTGCACTGTAAAAATTAGCCTAGAATCTAAAATATAGATAAAGGTTTCCTATATTCCAAAATTTAATTTTGGATTGGATTATCCCAAAATTTCCCCCTTATATCCCTAATATTTTCCCCACCTAATATTCCCTAAAACAAAACCTAAAATGACCTGTCTAGACTTACGACCAAGATTTCTTTTATTTATATTTTTTACATTAATATTTTCATTGTATATTATTATTATTATTCAAAACATATTTTAGTCATTGTAACCCCATTTCCTAGCTGTTGCAGTGCAGACTTTGCAGAAGTTTAGTCAATTTGTTTTCTAATAATGAATTCCAAGCGGTTAACAACTTATTTAATCATTTATAATAACTTTTTTTAATAGAATCATTCATAATAACTAAACTTTGTTTTTTTAAAACTAAAATTATAACAATTCTTTAAAAATGGTTTAACTTTTAGAACTTGTGGAGCATGCGCACTCTGTCGCTTCTTACTTATAAAGAAAGATTCTTTATTTAATGGTCATTCCTTTTAAAAGAGGATTTCTATGTTTGCTGAGCTTAGTCAGCATTCCATTTCCTGACAAAACCCACTCTATTTCCCCCCTTTTTTGTTACTAATAATTCTTTACTTATTGGAACTCCAATGCAAAAGAAGAAACAGATTAGTCCAACTAATACACCTCCTTTATCCAATAACTTAATTTAATCTCAAGTACCCGATTGCTTACTTATAAAATTGTTTGATTTTGATGTTTTGAATGTTTCAATGGGTTGAAAGATAATGACAATTATGTGATGGTACAATAAAGAAAAAACACTAAAATTTATGTGGATAATTTTATCAAAAAAAATAACGGGCAGATGAGTAAAATTTCATTAACGTTGAAAAAGAAAAAATAATAGACGGTTGTGCCTTATAGCACGATTTGTAGATTATTCAGCCCTATATTCTAAATTTAATTCAATATATCTATTTACATGCATACATCTTTGATTTGTTAAAGGAATTCAAACAAAGTGAATTTTTTAACTTTAAAATCAAGTATAATTGTAGAAATTAGCTTATGTACGGTCATTAACCGTATAGTTTATTTTATTTAATCAATATTTATTATACAATTTTATTTTATTTTGAACAATTTCTATCTTGGGGAGGGTCAGGGTCGGTCCTAGTGATGGCAAAATTACCCAACCTGACCAAATCGGGTTTTTCTTCATAAATTTCGGGGATCGGGGCGGGGCGGAGCAGGTATTGAAAAGAATTGAGTCGGGGTGGGTTCGGGTATAAGATAGAAATTCCCCTCCCCACCCTGGTATATTTTTAATTATATTTATTTATTTTTATTATATTTATGAAAATATCACTATATATAAACACTTTTAGGGGTTTTAAGCTGTCTTTTAGTTTGTATTTATCATAATTTTTTGTTATATATTTTTTGAGTTTTAACATATTTGATTCCGACGGTCAATGGTTCGATTTTATTCTTTTAAATATGTATTTTTAACGTGGGTAATTTAATTGGTTTTATTTTATTTTTTATATAGTTTTAAAGTCATTTGAAACCTATATTTTGTGACCGTGATGGTAGTTCATCAGATCTAACATTTATCGTCCACGAAAATTAATATTTTTAAAATTTTTGGACCGAGACGGGTTTTTAAGTTGATATATTGGGGCAGGGAGGGTAAATTAATATTTATACCCGGGGAAGGGTCGGGTTTAGAAGTTTATAGGTCGGGGAGAGTTCAGGGCGGTCAAAAACCCGCATCGCCCCGTTGCCATCCTTAGCCGATCCTGAGATTTTGGAGGCCCGTGACAAACCAAAAAATTATGCCCATAATAATAAGTGTTGAAAAAAATTGAATTCTGAGAGTAGGTCTCTAAAAATAGTAAAATTTAGGAGTATGACCATAATAACAAACACTTACAAAATTTTGAATTTTAAGAATAAGCCCCTAATAACAAGTATTGGGAAAATTTTGAGACTCTAATAAAAATTATTAAAAAAATGCCCCAATAAAAAATATTAAAAAAATAAAATTTAAGAGTAGGCCCCTAATAACAATTATTGAAATAATAAGGCTAAAGGGGCATTTTTGCCCCTGAGTTAGACCCAAAAAATCAATTTTACCCCTTGCAGAAAAACGCATCTAATGTGTCCCCCAGTCTGCAAAATCGATCAAATTGACCATTTGACCGACGTTGATCGTTAGAGTGCTGACGTGACAGTTAACGGTGATAACATGGTAGTTCACGATACTAGTGTGGCGGTCCATGATGCTGATGTGGCAGTACACGTTATTTTAACCGAATTCGATGGCATAATTGATTTTTTTTTACCGAATTCAGGGGCATAACCAATTTTAATTGAAATTTCGATAACTTACTTAATCTTTAAGCTAAAAAATAAAAAAAACATTAATATTTAAATAATAATTAAATATTAAAAAATAAAAACACTATAATGAATTAAAAAATCAAGTAAAATCATTAAAATTAAAATAAAAAATATCAAAAGTCATAAATATAAAAAATTCAAAATTTAAAAAATTATAAACCATAGGAAAAGTCTTCGACTGTTTCTCGTTATGCTAAGCGTACTAATATTCTTTGAACATATTTTCAATTGAAACATCCTAGTATTAGAGTAGTAATAAAACCACAATTCTCTTTCATTTTTCTACATCAAATATTAATGAGCATCAATTTGATGTAGAAAAGCGAAAGAAAATTGAGTTTTATTGTTACTATAATACAATGTTGAATCCACTAAAAATTTATTTAACAAATAGCAATACTCAGACTGACGAAGTCGAAGACTTTTTCGATGAAAGTGTTCAATTTTTAATACTTTATAATTATTTTTTATTAATTTTTTATATTTAAATTTTATCATTTTATAATTTCTAATGCATTTTAAATTTTTATTTTAAATCATTTTTTGAATATTTTAATTGTTTTTATTAACTTTATGGATTTTTATAAAAAAAATTGAAGAATATTTTGATTTTTTGTGAGAGTCATCACTTTGTTTTTTTTTAAATTATCAGTGACCTAAAGGATATTTACACCAATTTGTTAATCGATTTTTTATATATTATATTTGTAAAAGTTTAACTCGAAAAACCAAATTATTTATCCAGTTTTATTCAAAAACTAAGTAAATCGATTAAATTAGCTTGAAGTTTAAATAAATTATTTATCCAATTTTAATATTTTTAAAATTTTAGTAATTTCCTAAATTCTTATTTTTTAACTTAAATATCATATAAATTATCGAACTTTTAAGTAAAATCAATTATGCCCCTTAATTCGGTAAAAAAATCTATTATGTCATTGAATTCTATTAAAATAATCAATTCAGCCCCTCTGCCACATCATCATCTCACATGTATTGCCACGTCAGCATCATGGAATGTCACATCACTCTAACGATCAACGTTGGTCAAAGGGTCAATTTGATCGATTTTGAGGACTGGGGGCCACATTAAATGCATTTTCCGGCGAGGGGCGAAAATTATTTTTTGGATCGAACTCAAGGGCAAAAGTAGCCCTTTAGCCAAATAATAACAATTTTAAGAGTATGCCCCTAATAATAAATATTTGAAAAATGACCATTTAATGACAAGTATTGAAAAATTTGAACCTCAAATAACAAGTACTAAAAAATTTTGGACCACAAATAACGAGTATCGAACAATTTAGACACATAATAAGAAATACTGAAAAAATAAATTTTAAGAGCACTCCCCTAATAATAAATATTGAAAAAAATAAATTTTAAGAGTAGGTCCTAATAACAAATATCAGAAAAAATGAGGAAAGCTTTGGATTTTTATTGCAGTTGACTTTTTTTTTATTTTAAAAAATGTGGCACATGCTTTTTTATTTTCAAAAATATAGCAAAAGCTACCGTGCAAGTGAAGTCGGTGTGTTAGGGTTTCGACTTCACTGTTTAAAGACGAATTTTCTTCAATTCGACTTCACTGTTCCCCCATCTGGCTTCTTTCCGTTGGCTCACTATCAACAAACGAGCTGGAGTCTGGATTTTTTACTAAATAAATTCAACCATTGTTCAAAGATGGATTGTCTTCAATCCGACTTCAAGTCACTATTCAAAATGCTATAGATTTGAAAATAATATGAGAAGTGTCATATTCTTGAAAAAAAATTTGGGTGCAATATTGGTGTCATTACCCCAAAAATGAGCCTCTAATAACAAGTATTTAAAAAAAAATTGGGCCTCAAATAAGAAATAACAAGTATTGAAAAAATTGGACTCCTAATAACAAATATTAAAAATGAATTTTAAGAGTAGACCCCTATTAACAAATATTGAGAAAAAAATTGAGCCTCTAATAACAAGTATTGAAAAAAATGAGCCACAAACAACAAGTATTGAAAAAATGAACCCCTAATAATAAATATTAACAAAGGCTAAACTATCATTAAAATTTTAATTATGACACTAATACTCATTAATGATTAGACTAAATAAAATTTATAATTAGAGATTGTGGACTCCACTAATAAATATTTAAATTTGAAAAACTATATATATAATTAAAAAATATAAATAGTGGGCCTCGTGTGGGCAGTGGGTCCTGGACGGACGCCCTTCCTGCCCACCCTCAGCTCCAGCCCTGGGAGGGGCAGTGAAAATTTGCTCATAATGAATATTGAACCTATATCATTGGGAAAAAAAGTGTCAACCAATAGTTTTTAACTACATGCTCTAGAGATTATTTACGTATAATTTCCTAATTATCATTAGCAACTATATAATCAATGTATGGAATGTCTAGATTAAAAGGCCAATTTTTAAAAGGGTAAACTACATGGGTGACCACCCAACTATTAGGTCTAACTTGTTTTGACCACTAAACTATAAAAATTTAAAATTTGACAATCTAACTATTTAATTGGACCTATTTTGACCACCAGCCGTTAAAATCTAACTGAAGGGTGACGTGGCTAATAAAAATTTGTATAACTACACATTTGGTCCATGTTAGTTACATATTCTATCAATTTGATCCTAATTTTAATTAAATTAAATAAATTAATTATTCAATTAGGATCAAGTTTATAGAATATGTAACTAATAGAGACCAAATGTGTAGTTATACAAATTTCCATTACCAGTCACGTCATGTAACTAACAGGGACCAAATGTATAGTTATACAAATTTCCATTAACAGTCACGCCACCCTTCCGTTAGATTTTAACGGCTGATGGTCAAAATTGATCTAATTAAATAGTTAGATGATCAAATTTTAAATTTTTATAATTCAATGATCAAAACAGGTGAAACCCAATAATTGGGTGGTCACCCAAGTAGTTTACCCTTTTTTTAAAATTCATAGTTATCATTTTCTAAGATTTCAACCCAAAATTTTATATATTTAACTATGTATCTATTTTTTAATTAAACATTTATATATTTAAAACCCAACAAGGAACTTTAGGGAAATCCCAAAAGTATGATTTGACTCAGGTGACCACAAGAATCCACACCCCCACATATTCTCCTCCTTGGTCCATGCATTCGAATAGTCCAAACCCATGACAAAAGGGAAAAAAATGGTCCCCAATCCCCATTTGGTTCTTTATTATTATTTTATAGTAAGAACAGAAAAGAAATATATTACACAATGTAATAGGAGAGAATAATATTTTATTGTTTGTGTATTTTAAGTTTGTGCATGCCTTCTCTTTACATGAATGTGAATTTCAAAGGTCACAATACAATGAATATAGGAGTTATGTAATTTATTCTTTGAGAGTTTCATTCACCTTATTCATTGAGTGGTTTTCAGAGTTATAATGACATACACTTAATAAATAGATTTATAACACTTCCCCTCTCATTTTTATCAAATATTTTGATACATAAGCTTGTAGAAAAATTTTCACAATCTTTAATATTTAAACTATAAAATTTAAAACCTAAATTCTAACCCTAGTACCTAAAACATAAACTCTAAATTCTAATCATAAATCCTAAATTTTCCACCCTACAACTTAAACTCCTAAACTCTAAACCCTAACTTAACCTTAACACTAAAGTATTTTCCTTAAATATATATCTCATTAAAATCTTACTAAAAAATTCACGTAAGACAAAAATTCGGTGAAAGAAAGAGTACATATTCTAATGCATACATCATCTTATCTTATTAAAAATCTTATTAGAAAAATTCAAAAAGATAAAATTATAATTGAGAGAAAAAGAGTACAATGCATATTTATTCTGAGTGATGACATTACTTAATATCTTAATATGATACACCAACTTTTTCAAATGTTGAAATTGGCAATGCCTTGGTGAACAAGTCAAACAAATTATTATTTTAACGAATTAGTAGGACTTCTACTTCATCTTTCTTCTTAAGATAATGAGCGAAGAATAATTCTGATGAGAAATGCTTTTGTTTTGTCTCATTTAATATATCATCCTTTTAATTGAGCTGTTTATGATGTATTTTTTCTTACAAGATAATTAACATATTTTTTATGGAAATAAATCACATATATTCTGTATATGTTGTGCTAGTTGCCTTAATCAAACACTTTTCGGCTTGTCTCATGCATTACAATTAATTGTACATGACTTGAAGAAGTAGATACTAATATTTGTTTTGTTAAATGTCATTAAATGGTTGTACCTTCATATGTAAATACATATCCTGTTTAGGATCAACCTCGGCGTGAATTTGATAAATATCACGCCTTTAAATAGTCAAACTATCAGAGACATTGAATCATTAAAATAAATTAATGAATCATTAAAGTAAATTAATCTCATATCAGTTGTTCCATTGCGCTATCTAAATATGTATTTAATTCTATTCCAATACATTTGTGTTGGAGAAGAGCTAAAATTTGCTTACAAGTCTACAACAAATGCTATATCATGTTGTGTATTATTTACAAGATACATTAATGTTTATATGACACTAAGATATGGTACTCCAAGACCAAGTACTTTATCATTCTCATAAGGACATAATGAGTCGTTATTCACATCTAAAGATCTTACAACCATTGAAATACTCAATGAATGTGCATTGTTCATGTTAAATTTTTTTAAGATCTTTTTTTCTCAAATTATTTCTTTAAGCAATTTGTTCCATTTAAGAGCTCTATAGAAATTCTAATAATATTTAAATCATCAACACAGGCAACGATTATCATAAAAAAATTTCTAACCAATTATGCATATCTTTTTATAAAATCACACGAACAAATTGGATAATTTGAATATATTTTTTCAGTACATTTTCACTAAGACAATTACATTATATTCCATGCATTTTCCTTTACAAGTTGTTTACTGATAAGTCGTATATTTACATGTTTTTCATATATAAATTTTTATGTTTTAGCACACTAATCTATCTCAAAGCTTTTGTTTTGGTTTCTATTTGATTTTTCAGGTGTTTTTATGGCTAAAGAACGTTTCATGCATAAAAGAAGGGTTTTAGCACAATTTGGACACTTTGGGAGATTTACTTGCGCAAGACAGTAGCATTCGACATATAAGACGTGAGCATGGCCATAATTCCTTGGAGGAGAAAAAATCCTACTCAAAGTGGACTTCTATTTTATTGCATTTAATACATTTAATGTAGGATTAGGGTTTTATACTTTAATGTAATTCCTTCCCCTTAGTGATGTAAAAGACCTTTCTTATAAATAGGATCATAAGGGGAAGAGAAAAGAGACCCTTAATCATAGATCAAACCTTAAATTCTCTTGTAGCCGCCGCCTACTCCATGAGTAGTTAAACCTCTCTTTTTCTAGTTAAGTTAGGATCAAGGATATTTTTCAAGTACTTTTGTGAGATCTTTTTGTTATTCATAATTCTCATTTATTTCAAGTATTTTTATATCTTCCGGAATTATTCATAGCATATTTGATTCTTAAGCTTGTATGTTTTCATAGGTTTATTAATCTATGTGCACAACCAATCATGGTGTTAAGTATGACTCATATACTAGAAAAAGGACAGATGCTCAAATTGAAATCCATACCAAGAATCACAAACTATTGAGCAAGATCACGTTGATGGCATGTAATGAAACTATGAAATTTATAGTAACAGAAATATTATATATAACACAATGTGAGAGAATAGAAGGATGGTTATATAGTTTATTTTTAAGAGTTTTTTCTACCTCATTCATTCAATGGTTTTGAAAGTTGTATAGTTTATTTATTATTATTATTATTATTCAATAATTTATAGTAGACTTTAACATCCAGAGTTGAGTTTAGAATCTAAAACTTTATTTAAATATTATCAAATTCTTTATCAGTAATCTAGTGGACGTTGATCTCCAACTACCAGTTTGATTGTTGATGGATGGGTTCCCTCAAATCATTAATCTGTCAACTTATTTTCGTTTTTTAAGACCCCATTTTTTTCACAAATATTAAAATCGAAGCTTTTACTTAATCCAACCGGAGTTATTTATTTTAGTCAACTTTGTCAGCTTCATAAATCATTGGAAAAAAAAAGTGTGTAAATGATTTTCACGTGGGTAATTTAGAAGAAACTTTTACTATGCGGTATTTGATTAAAATTTTATTTCATAAATTACAAATTACAAATTACAAATGGATGTTCTTTCATATAATGATGATGATGGAGTTCTTCGGTGTCCCGCCAGCCTTCAAAGCCAAGTCATCACCTAACTCACCGAATTGTTTGTTTTCAGAAGGAAAGTAATTTTTTAAAATAAAAATAAAAAAATGTTTTTTGAAATTAAAAGAACTTGTTTTTAACAAATTATAACCTTTAAGCTAACAATTATAATCAGAATCGACAGTAATAACAACAGTTGTGATCAAAATATCTCATTACAATCACTTAATTATAAAACTAACTCAACAATTAAATAAAGGTTAACTGTTCAAATTAGGGCTAAGTTTTTAAGAATTACTCAAATAAAGGTCTAACTATTAAAAAAACCGAATAGGAGCATAGCGGTTTTATATATGTTGAAATAAGGGTGATTTAAAATGTTAGATCTTTTTTAGATTTGAAAACATTAAACCCTTAATTTACGGTTTTGAAAATTTAAAACATCATGTGGCTCATATCTTTAACAAGTTAAACATTTATATACTTCTCAAAACCAGGTCTTAATAACTTCAGTCAAGGTGGTGTGTCTTTACCGCTCGCGCAACTTGTTTGTATTGTGAAATCAAGAATGTTTCAGTTGAGTCCATTCTAAACTTAAATTTCAATCCGAAAATAATTATCGTTTCTATATTACTTTGAATTCAGTGCTTCTAAGGTTAGAAACATATTGAGGCAATGAATTCTGTCACTGTAAAAATCACTTTCATCCCCCATTAGGTTCGGAGCTTTGTCAAAGGCATGTGCCAACTAATGCTCAAAATTCTTGACCCACCAACCTAACAAAACACTGTTTTCTGATTTGTCTTTTTTTAATGTTTTGCTCTGCTCAAATTTTAAGAACCGAATCAAATTACCAGTCAAAAGTAAGTTGTAACGAGCGATTGTGACATTTTATGAAGTTTCTTAAGTTCTTTCCTTGGTTTTCTGCAGATTTCAAAGGCTAAAAATGTGTTCCAAATTTCGTTTACAACCACAGGCTACCCTTTGAAGCTTCTTCTCTCAATCCCTGACCATTTTTCATTTCTGAAACTCTGAATTTCTCAGAGACTGTGTTATGGAAACTCATAACAAAAACCCAGTTTCTGTCTCTCTAGCTTCATTAGTTTTTCTGCTTTATTCGATTGTTCAGTTTTGCTATGCGGATAATGATATAATCAAGCAAGGCGAATCGATAACGGATGGCCGGAGCTTGATATCTGGGAATAATGTTTTTGAACTGGGGTTTTTCAGTCCTGGAAAACTCCATGTTTAGATATGTGGGGATATGGTACAAGTTTGATTCGGAAGCAGTTGTTTGGGTTGCCAATAGAAACATGCCAATAACAGGCAGAAATGGAGTTTTGAGGATCGAGATCGACGGTAAACTAGTCGTCCGCGATGGAAATAACAGTTTAGTATGGGCATCGAATGTTCCTGGTTCATCAAACGCCAGTACTGCAGCAAAACTGTTGAATAACGGAAATTTTGTGCTAACAAGAAACGATAGCATTGGTGATACCAGCAGGGCCCTGTGGCAGAGCTTCGACGAGCCGACCGATACATTTTTGCCGGGAATGAGAGTTCCGTTGAGTTCGAAAAGAGGCGAGTACCAACCGTACATATCATGGAAATCTCTCGATGATCCTTCACCGGGAAACTACAGCTTGGGAGTTGATCCTAACGGAGGACAGCAGATAGTAATATGGGATCTTAACAAGAGGCGGAGGCGGTGGAGAAGTGGGCAGTGGAATCCAGTTTTTTACGGGCGTCCCCTTTATGAGAAATAATGCCAGGTGGTTTCCACATTTCCCAGCCTGATGAAAACGGAACCATGTATATTACGTACACTGCATTGACACCGGACATTTATCGATTTCAGATAAGCTGGGAGGGTAGGGAAAATCAGTCAAGGTGGGATGCTTGTAAGAAGAAATGGGACTATCTGCAATCAGAGCCTGACCCTGCTAACGAATGTGAGCTTTATAATTTTTGTGGGAATTATTCAACCTGTGACCGACTCGATCGTCGAAGGTGCATTTGTTTAGAAGGGTTTAGACCAAAGTCTCAAGCTCAGTGGGATGCAAGAAACTGGTCAGGTGGGTGTGTACGTAAGATCGACCTGCAGTGCCCGACGGCTAATGGTAAGCGGTAGGAAAAGCTAAACCAGATATATTTAAGAAAAGCAGGTGCACAAAGTTACCAGATTTAGCGACCTTGTTGTCATCTGAGGGGGACGTAGACGCTTGCCGAGCACGGTGCTCGGAAAACTGTTCATGTATCGCGTATGCATTTATTCCTGGGATTAGATGCATGATGTGGACAGGGGACTTGGTTGATATGCAGTATTTTCACCAAGGTGGAAGCTTAGATTTCTTCTACCGCCTCCATCATCCCGAATCAGGTGAGCTATGGTCTTTCAGAAGCTTTTCACTATCTCATTTTCGCAATAGTCCTAAAGTTTGTTAACATATTTCTTCAAATTGCAGTAACTTTATCAGCTATGTGGCCATATCTATAGGAATATTGGTGCTCTAAATTAGGCATCTATTGATCTGCATCATGTTAAACAAAATGACTGAGACCATACACTCATTTTAACATTGATTCTGCTGTATTTATTAGCTGCCTATATATGAACCAAATACTAACTATGGACATCTAAGACATCTTGTACAACATATACTAACACCTTTCTTTTGTCACTTCGAATGTAGATCACGGGAGGAAGATATCCAATCTCGCAATAGTTATAATTTCTCTGGTGGTAGCGGGCTTCTTGGTGGCATCTCTTTGGCTCCTATGGAGATACAAGACGAAGCTAAAAGGTAAGACTTTTTCTCGCTCAAACGAAAATAAGAAATGAAACGAAAAGAGAGGGTATTCATTTTTCAGGTTTATCTGCAGTTTCTTCCAAGCCTTGCTGCAAGGACGATGATGTAGCAGTTTTCGATGTCTCCAAGGGAAAAAGCAAAGACTTCTCAACAGATCTTTCGGGACCAGCTGATATCCTTATAGATGGGAATCAAGTCCATGGGCCGGAGCTACAAAATTTTGATTTCAGTAGTATTGCTACTGCAACAAACAACTTTTTCGAAGGGAACAGGCTCGGGCAGGGAGGTTTCGGCGCCGTTTACAAAGTGAGTTTCTTTAGTCTAGTGACAAAACTTTAATGTGTGTCAATGTTATTGAATTGAATCAATAACAGTTTCTGTTTATGTTTTATCACTAGGGAGAGCTTCCTGGAGGTGAACAAATAGCAGTAAAGAGGCTTTCAGGACATTCTGGCCAAGGCTTAGAGGATTTCAAAACTGAGATTACATTGATTGCCAAACTGCATAGAAATCTTGTTAGACTATTGGGCTGCTCCATTCAAGGGGAAGAAAAGCTGCTAATTTATGAGTATATGCCCAATAAAAGTTTAGACAACCTTCTTTTTGGTATGTTCCTTGTTATCCTTATTTAGTATTCTTTCTAATTGTATCTGTTTGATTGTGCTGACTGCTGATAGTTGGAATCTGATAAAAATTTCTGGCAGATGAGGCCAAGAAAGCAGAGCTAGCCTGGAAAACCCGCCTCGGCATCATCGAAGGCATCGCGAGAGGACTTCTTTATCTCCACCGAGACTCAAGGCACAGAATAATCCATAGAGACTTAAATGCCAGCAACATTTTATTGGATGCAGAAATGAATCCCAAGATTTCAGACTTTGGTATGGCCAGAATATTCGCGGGTAACCAAAATGAAGCGAATACAGTTCGAGTAGTCGGCACATAGTAAGAAATCACTCTAGTTAAAACAGAACGCTCTACTCTCAAAAAATGTCAATAGCATTGTAGCGATGTTCCTCTCGCTAAAAAACCGGGTTTTTGAAGTGTTGGTTGTTTTTCGGGTATTAAAATATTTATTCCGTGAGGTATTAAAACTACCGTATTTTATTTAAAAGAGGAGTCGCCACTGGCCACTTAGGTAGGCCGGACACCATAAAACAAGAGATTCGAAAACTGTTGGGTTCGGGAGTCGATTACGGATGGGGAAGGATTAGCACCCCACACCGCCCAAAATTGGTACTTTAATAATCACCGCTTTATTAATATTAGACTTTCCGGGTTAAAGTGACGATTAAGTTAAGATTCGGTTATAAGTGCGAGTAGATTTTAAAGGCCCCGTTATCCGAGAGTAAACGCCCAACCACTATCACTACGCCTGATACTGGCCCCGTTTACGCTCGGATAAAAGGGCACCGCATTGACAATTTATATATTCCATTATGCAACCTTAAAAAACCAATAAAAACATACATCCATATTGACATGATACTAAAACATAAAAAAGGGAATATCCTAATATTAAACAAAAATAATAAAATGCATGAACATAAATATAAATGACATGTACAAGGATCAAGACTACCCATAAGTAAAACCTATACACACCAACACTAAAAAAGAGGAAAAACATGCCCGAGATCGAATTAACTAGACATAGCATGATTAATCACATATATAAGAAAACAACTACAATATGCACGATACGCATACCTGATACTAGGCAAGCAAAACAACACACTAAAATATTACACTAAAACAACACGTCTAAGTATCTATATCGAAATGTTTCCAAGTGCTGACATGATCATGGCAAGAATTATACATAGACCAAAGATACATAAACATGTAAATTATTTGTAAATATCTACATACCATTTAAATAAAAAGTAGCATGCATAAACTAAATGACTTAACAAACTAGCCTAAACGTAACGTATTTTAACAAAGCTACAAAAGACATAACATGCCACATCATAAATGTATTATCCACAATTAATATACGACCTACAATGCTAACTAAAACTAAAACATAATTAATAAATCAAACACATGCACAACATAGATTAATAAACTACAAGCATGGTATAACCCGTATTAATGCACACATAACGACCTAAAACATAATATATAATGCACATGTATACGCATAGAACAAATAAA
Source organism: Hibiscus mutabilis (assembly GCA_019671005.1). Taxonomy (NCBI): domain Eukaryota; kingdom Viridiplantae; phylum Streptophyta; class Magnoliopsida; order Malvales; family Malvaceae; genus Hibiscus; species Hibiscus mutabilis. Next base: position 12,610,568 of record CM033756.1, on the reverse strand, counting down.
ATAAATATACTTAAAAACAAATGGTAAAAGTATTTAAGAAACTGGAAAAGGGTTGAAATGGAATACAAACAAAATTAGCAGACAAATATTAAACAAATGAAAAGCATATTTAGGGGCGAGATTGCAAGCCAAACGAAACTTTAAAGGACTAGATGTGTAATATTACCAAGGGGCAATTTCAAACTGAAAATATCCAAAACACGGGATGACTAAGGGGGTAAATTGATCATTTGATAATTGATCTCAGTTAATCAAGGGACCGGATTAAAATTACGTGGAAACATACGAGGACCAAGGGTGTAAATAGCCCAAGGGGCGAGACCATTTTGAAAAATCCCAAAACACGGGATGGTTTAATGGGTAATTTAACCATTTTAAAAAATTTGGGACCCTGTATAACAAACCTATCCGGCTAAGATTCAGCCCTTTCCCAATTTTTTTAACCATTTGAATAGACCCTCTCCCCTCTTATTTGCTCTCAAACCCGAAACCATCCCTTGATGAACCCAGAAATCGGCAACCCACCACCGTCTTTTTCGCCGTCGGTCGCCGCTAGCCGGCACCGACGAACCAAAGAAAAACATCCAAAATTATCCTTGTTTCAACCCGAACTCGAATCCAAACTTAGATTTAAATCAAGACTTCCCATTTTATCTAGATCTAAGAAAACCCGGAAGCAAAAACCACCCTTTTTAAGAAAACCGAGACTGAAAGAACGTCCCCTCTTTGACCGGCTCACCATATTTAGGCTTGTTGCCGGTAGGGGAACTAACGACCGAAGGTAAATCTCTCACCCCTTATGCTTTATTATTCCATTTATTTTGCATGCATGTAAGAAAGGAAGCAAAGAAAAAAAAATTTACCACTGGAAACTTTTGAGTTCCTTTTTTATTTTTGGAACATGGATAGTGACCCCTTTACAAATTTTGAGTTGGATACATATATCCCTTTTTTTGATTTGGTAGGGATAATACATAAAGTACATATTCGATTTGATTTTATACTGACAAATCCCCCTTTCTTGCTTTGTTTGCATGTCTGGTGGTTGAGCCTGTAAGGGTAACGTGTACGGCGGCAGAGGGAGCATGGTGGTGGTGTCTTCGGCCAGATGTGCTCCTGGCCGTTGGATCAGATCTGATCCAACGGTTAGGATTTCCTGAAGATCGACGGCCCTGATACATTCTAGAGGGTGACGTGGTGGTCCCGGATCATGCCATGTGGCATGGGAAAACGAACTGTCTCGCGCGTGCAACGCATGCGCGAGTGGGAGACGAGCAGCCCCGGGGTGAATTACACGCGCGCCAGCTGGATCATCTTAGTGTCATCTGGACCGTTAGATCAAATCTTGATCCAACGGTTGGGAGGGTGACGGCTGCAAGGAAAAGATAGGATATTAGATAGGGTTTTAGGATATTGGATCATTTGTTTTGGGTCGGTAATTATTTTGGGCCCCATATGTAACTGGACTGGACTGCTATAACAACTTATGTGGGTTTTGTAATATTATGGATTGGACTTAATTTAATTGGGTTTTTGTTTCCAGACTTGTTTATATATATAGCAAATAATAATAATAATAATACGATACCACATACACATGCATGTACACATATACGGACACCCAAACATATAACACACACATATGTTCAAATATTTACATATACCACATACATTTAAATGCAAACACACATCTATATATATTTACACACAATTGATATAAACATATACATTAGTACACATATATAATACAAAACCGGCGTGACATAAAATGTAAACACACACGCTACGTACAACATTATAAATGCATTCGTATATACACTACATATGTTATACATGCATTCACACATTACACACACATACCTCATATACACTAGTCACAGTACATATAAACACATAGTATAACATCCCCACATGCAATAATAATACCCTTTAATTATTATATTAACAATATTCACAAACCAGATAAAAATGAGTGATTACAAGCATTCAACAGATCTAATCGTTTCTTTCCTTAAAATGTGCAGCGGATAAATGTCTCCTGAATATGCAATGGAAGGCCTATTTTCGGTGAAATCCGATGTTTACAGTTTCGGTGTATTATTGTTGGAGATTGTTAGTGGCCAAAGGAACAACTGCTTTCGCTCATTCGACCACACGAGTCTTCTCGCATATGTAAGTACAGAAAAATGCATCATTTGATCTTATCTGCAGCTGAAGCTGAAATCTATACTAATCAAGTGGGAAACTGGTTTCAGGCATGGCGCCTTTGGAGTGAAGATAAAGTAATGGATTTGGTGGATCCTTGCATTCGGGATTCATGCTCTCCGAATGAAGTTTTGAAATGCATACATATAGGGATGCTGTGCGTGCAAGATTCTCCTGCACATAGACCGAAAATGGATGCCGTCATGGTGTTTCTCGAGAGCGAAACCGCGACGCTCCCGGTGCCTACAAAACTGACTTATACATCCCTGAGGACTGCCGTAGAAGAGGAATATGTCCTGGATGGTCAAGAAATTGTATCTTCAAATGATGTCACGGTCACGACCATAGTTGGACGATAGATTGTTTTGTTCATAAAAGTTACGTGAAATATATATATATATATATATATGATCTTTTACATCATTTGAATTTTCCTGAACTTAGTGTCTACGGCTTCCCTTGTTTGCGGTATTAGAGTGATTGATTATCTCCTGTACAGTGACAGACACAAGATTTTATGTAAATGATGCAAATTATTAAGAAGTTATATTATATTTTTGAATAATTTTTACTTAGGGGAGGGGAAGGAGGAATTTGATCCTAATGGGTTTTGAACCCACAACTTAGGGGACATGAGTGTCAACTGAGAGCTTTAACCAGTTGCTATACAGATTGTTGACTTAAGAAGTTATATTAGAAATATAAGGATGTAAATTATAAAATTTTAAGGGTGCGAAATTGGATTGTCAATAGAAAATATAAAGGAAATATATAAACTATAGAGGAATTTAAAACTTTTTGAGAGTTCGACTGACACCCAACACTCCCTCAATCCATATCTGCTTGTATGTATCGGACAGCTTATGTTATTTCCACTTAACATAAATATTCGATATATAGATAAAAATATAATATTCTAAAATATAAGAGTCGAGTAACCTGTCTAAATAAAATTTTAGAAGGATTTAAACAAAAAATTGGCAAAAAAAGAAAATGGACTTCGGCCTAAAAAATGGCCCGTTTGAGTAAAAATATGAGAAAGGTTTGGACAAAAAAGCTTGGCCTTTAACATTTATGTATATTATAGAATCAATATTATGCTAAAATTAAATCTATAATAATATATAATACTATAATCTAATCATTAAAATATATGTTAAGTTTTATATGTTTAAATGAATAAAAATATATTTAATAATGAAAAAATATAAAATACTTAAACATTAAATTAAAAATAATATTAATATTAAAAAAATAATTGGTGACTCTAACATTAATATTTTAAAAAAATTAATTAAAAAGAATTTTAGGATTTTTATGAAACAAAAGTGATCTCTACTATAATTTACTCTTTATTTTAAAAATATCAATAAATTTTTGGTTTTAAAGTAGTTGAGGCGTCAATTACGAGATACGATATAATGATTGTTTTCTTCATTCATTAACTATAAGTCAAGAGTTCGATTTTTACTTATAAAAATAAAATATATTTCATGATCAGTGATAAAAATACTCATTTCGAATAGATTAGTCACTAATATATATAGTAAATACCTTGATTTAAACTAAAAAAAAAAAGTAGTTGAGGGATTTGTTGCAGGATATTAATTAGTTTGATGAGAAAGTAGGCCCAGGCAACTACTCTGGCGACCTCTGCCATTGACCTGTTTCGCGGGCCACAAAGTCAGGGTCCAGCATCCACCTACCCACATCAAAACTATTCTTTCCTTTTTTTTTAAATAAAATCTTTGTAGAATATTTTATATTTAAGTAAACTACTTGTGTGACCCCTTAATTATGAGACATGTCTTATTTTGATCACTCAACTAAAAATATAGACAATCACACTATCAACTTTTAAAACTATTATAATCAAGTCACTGGTCATCAATTTTGACGGAAATGACCAGTTAACGAGAATTGGTATAGTTACATATTTAATCCTCTATATTTACACATACATTCAATTTAGTCCTATTTTTGTTATTAAAAATGATTTCTTGTTATATTTTATTTATATTTTGAAGTTAAAATTAAAATGTATATTAATGTAATATAGTATAATATAAATCATTTTAATTATGTTCTTGTGAATTTTTAATAAGTTATGTTTTAAGACAATGACAAGTATATCATCGCACAAGAAAGAAAAAGACACAAAAAATTTACGTGGAAAGCTTTTTTTGGGAAAAATCACAGACAACAAAAAATAAAATTCACTATAATGTCGAAAGAATATAAGAGGAAGAGTTTGTGCGGCTAAACCTAAACAACACAATAATTTGCTGCATTCAAAACCCTAAATTGCATTACATACCCATAAGATTAGTTACTTGGTCATAAAGAAAACTTATGTAACAAGAAATGAACTCAAACTTCTTCTGTCCCCGTATCCCCATTTCCCCTTAATTTTATATTTTCATCGATTAGATCGGATCAAAATAAAATTCGGGTCATAAACTCTAACAATTTATTATATTATAATTATATAATATCATGATCATAGTATGTGGCCTTTAAAACTAATCAATGTATAAAAATTAAGCACCATGCATAACATGTGTAATTAAACTGTGGTGATACCTCTCATTAGAAGCAAACAAACAATTTAAAAATCCTTATTTAAACAAATATACATTATTTTATGTGTATTAAAGGTGTATTAAACATATAAATCCTCTATAAAATCAATACACTATTTTTGAATGTAACATATCTAAAACAATCGATTGATTATACAACACTTCATATCAGTACCATCAAATTGAAAGCAACTCCTCGAAGAAAATAAGTGGTTGCTGTTTTTGCTTCTCATTTCATTACAGTATTGTTGAACAAGTACCCACACAAGACTTTATTATTGAAAGTGAGATAAAATCTGTCGAAAAACAAGTTTCATACGCAAAAGTGGAAGATAATATTTAGGCTTAATTGTCAAATAAGTGATCAAATTATACATTTTATTTTAAAAAGGCGCCCAAAGTATTTTTCGGTCCAAATATGTGTCTAACGTTATTGAAGTTACATGTCTAGGTGCCCTGCCGTTAACTTACTTTTAAAAAAAATTCTTATATTTCCCAAAATTCACAAAATAACCCCAAAATCTATAGATCCCCAAATCCGGCCACTATCGTTGCCGTTCATCAAGTTGTCGGCTTCGAAATGAGGCCTCATTCTCTTGCCGCAAAACTCGAATGTCGTTCGTCGATCGATCGGCTGCCGTTTGTCGTCGATCGTTTTTTTCCTTTAGCAAGTTCGACTTTATTTCGATGATAGGCACGCTGTCCGTCAACTATTAGCGACGGAAGGATGAAGAAAATGATCGTGAGAGTTCGGTGACGGAAGTGACGGGCACGTCGTCGGCGATTGGTTGCGGTAAGGCTGGAATCAAGATTTGTGACTTAAGAATTTACTATTTTAAAGGATTTTGAGAATTTAAGGATATTTTTGAAAATAAAACATGTCACATGTCATGTTTTTATTGACTAACAGATTTTTTAACGGCTGTTAACGGTAAGATACTTAAATAAAAACTTTAAAAACGTTAGACACCTATTAAGCCCGAAAAATACTTTGAGCACCTATCTAGAACAAAAGATATAGTTTGGGCATTTATTTACCTATTAAGCCTAATATTTAATATCATCGTATTGCATGTTGTTATTTTCTCTACTTTAACATTTAGCCTTTAGGTGTGAACAAAGTGAAAAACGATGTCTGAAAACCAGCTTCTTAGTTTATTATTTGATTCAAATGAGCAAACATGTTAATTTGATAAAAATTAGAAAGCGAAAGATTTGAATTTCTTGTGTGCATTTGGTATTGTGCATTGCATTCGGATTTATTTTTAAATTTAAAAAATAATATTATTTGAAAGGACAATTTTAAACTTCGAATTTAAACTATAAAATAAACTTTAATGGCATTAATATTCTTATGTTCCACCTATAGTCTTTGAAATGAATTCACTAGATTTCGTCATGATGATCAGGATAAAGTCCCTATGAAATTATTATATTACTAGCTTTGATTTAAATTAATTAAATTCGAACGATGGCCACACATAAGGTTAACTATTCATTGTCCTTATTGGCCGAATATAGGGAGTAACAAATATTTTTTTTGTATTTTTGTTCATAAATAACAAATATTTTATGAGCTTGTCAGATTGGCAAGTCCTAAATTAAGTTTGGACAAGAGAGACACATATCCAAGGCCCATAATTAAGAAATTCAAATATAATTAAATAAAAAATATAATTTTTATAAGTAAATTAATTTATTTTTATCCATTTTTAAAATTTATTTATGTTTCGATACTTATCATAAATCTAAATTTTAGGATCGTTTTTAAACCACCAAAATTTCAGAAATGAGACTGCATATTAATGCTCATGATAGGGTGAACCCAAGGCAATTTCCTATGCATTAGGGTGAACCCAAGGCAATACGTTGGGTGCAAATGTTATGAGCAATTATGGCTCTTTGGGTGGAACGTATCCCTCCGGCAAGATTGGATTTTGGCAGGACTTTAAACAAAGTGTTAATCTAAGACTGGAGTAATAAATAAATTTATTATTCAAACGAACAGTACAAAATTAAAACGATACAACATAAATAAATTAGCAAATCGATTTAACCGAGTTGGAAATATTTTGAGGTCTGTACGAACGCAGTTTCCTTAAGACATATTTCGACCACTCCTTGGTGCTTGAGTTGTTTTGATCGTCAGTCTCTCAGGATACAATAACTGATGATCTTCAACAGTAGCATGACTGTAGAGATCACGAACAGAACCTTGTCTTTGACTATCACCGAAAATACCTGAGAGTTTTGAAGAAGATAGTTTTCGAGATGTGTAAAAACTGAGAAAAGGCTCGTTATTTATAGGGGAATGAAGCAGGAAAATATGGAAAATAAAATATTCCGTATTAATGACCATTTTAAAACGGATATATTTTGTGACAAAAATTATCCCCTTTAAATATTCGAATTTAAGGAAGCCAAAAATTATCTCGGAATATTTAAAAAGATATTTCATTTGCAAGGAAAAAAATATTTGAAGTGGGAAAAATATCTAAAAGGTCCACATAGGACCCGACCAGTCTGGACATCCACGTTGTTCACATCGTGCAGGTATACCTCAACACGAATAGGTTTCACAAGCTTCGTTCAACACACCTTAAGCCTATGCACGAGGATCAATTTCCATTTAAGTCATTCAATGGTCACCAAGAGGGTAAGTGTATATAAACACTTCCCATGCTATTTATCCTACCAATGTGGGATAAATGGGGTTTTACTTCCTTACTCAATTCACAATTACCGTACTTTGAGCATTAATTTCTCATTCATCACTCAACCAATTTGAGCACATGAGATACTGTTGTAAAGGTCTTATGAGATAGAAATAAGACCCAATAGAATCATTATTCGAATCTTCAGTTTTACCCTTTCGTAATATGGCTCAAAGTTACAATTTCCTCACATTTTTTTCCAACATACTTCACCATTTCCCCTACTTTAAGTATCTTGACTAAACAAAGTAGCAAACCTATAAGAAAATCTCCAGCGAAAACCAAAAGTTATCTTCTCATTTCAACGACTTTGAAAAGTAAAAAAAGCAACAAAAAGGTGTCTTTGACACAACAATGTTCGAGGTTGTCTATCATTTAAAATCCTCAACTACTCCGACAAATTAAGACTATATATTTCTTCTAAAAACTCAACCAATTTAAGCATATGAGATACCGTAGTAAAAGTCTCATGAAATAGAATAAGACCCAATAGAATCATTATTCAAATCTCCACCTTTACCCTTTCGTAATATGGCTCAAAGTTACCATTTCCTCACATTCTTTCCAACAGACTTCACCATTTCCACTACTTTTAAGTATCTTGACTAAACAAAGTAGCAAACCTACAAGAAAATCTCCAGCGAAAACTAAAAGTTATCTTTTCATTTCATCGATTTTGAAAAGTAAAAAGGTGTCTTTGACACAACAATGTTCGAGGTTGTCTATCATTTAAAATCCTCAACTACTCCGACAAATTAAGATTATATATTTCTTCTAAAAACTCAACCAATTTGAGCATATGAGATATTGTTGTAAATGTCTCATGGAATAGAATAAAACCCAATAGAATCATTATTCGAATCTCCACCTTTACCCTTTCGTAATATGGCTCAAAGTTACCATTTCCTCATATTTTTTCCAACAGACTTCACCATTTCCACTACTTTAAGTATCTTGACTAAACAAAGTAGCAAACCTACAAGAAAATCTATAGCGAAAACCAAAAGTTATCTTTTCATTTCATCGACTTTGAAAAGTAAAAAAAAAAGCAACAAAAAAGGTGTCTTTGACACAACAATGTTCGAGGTTGTCTATCATTTAAAATCCTCAACTACTCTGACAAATTAAGACTATATATTTCTTCTAAAAATTCAACCAATTTGAGCATATGAGATACCATTGTAAAAGTATCATGGAATAGAATAAGACCCAATAGAATCATTATTCGAATCTCCACCTGTACCCTTTCGAAATATGGCTCAAAGTTACCATATCCTCACATTTTTCCATCAGACTTCACCATTTCCACTACTTTAAGTATCTTGACTAAACAAAGTAGCAAACCTACAAGAAAATCTCCAGCGAAAACCAAAAGTTATCTTTTCATTTCATCGACTTTGAAAAGTAAAAAGGTGTCTTTGACACAGCAATGTTCGAGGTTGTCTATCATTTAAAATCCTCAACTATTCCGATAAATTAAGACTATATATTTCTTCTAAAAACTCAACCAATTTGAGCATATGATATACAGTTGTAAAGGTCTCATTGAATAGAACAAGGCCCAATAGAATCATTATTCGAATATTCACCTTTACCCTTTTATAATATGGCTGAAAGTTATCGTTTCCTCATATTTTTCCAACAGACTTCACCATTTCCACTACTTTAAGTATCTTGACTAAACAAAGTATCAAACCTATAAGAAAATCTCCAGCGAAAACCAAAAGTTAATTTTTCATTTCATCGACTTTGAAAAGTAAAAAAAAACAACAAAAAATGTGTCTTTGACACAGCAATGTTTGAGGTTGTCTATCATTTAAAATCCTCAACTACTCCGACAAATTAAGACTATATATTTCTTCTAAAAACTCAACTAGTTTAAGCATATGAGATACCGTTGTAAATGTCTCATGGAATAGAATAAGACCCAATAAAATTATTATTTGAATCTCCACCTTTATCTTTTCGTAATATGGCTCAAAATTACCATTTCCTCACATTTTTTCCAACAGACTTCACCATTTCCACTACTTTAAGTATCTTGACTAAACAAAGTACCAAACCTATAAGAAAATCTCCAACGAAAACCAAAAGTTATTCTTTCATTTCATCGACTTTGAAAAGTAAAAAAAAAAAACAAAAAACAAAAAATGTGTCTTTGACACAGCAATGTTTGAGGTTGTCTATCATTTAAAATCCTCAACTACCCCGACAAATTAAGACTATATATTTCTTCTAAAAACTCAACTAGTTTAAGCATGTGAGATACCGTTGTAAAGGTCTCATGGAATAGAATAAGACCCAATAAAATTATTATTTGAATCTCCACCTTTATCTTTTCGTAATATGGCTCAAAATTACAATTTCCTCACTTTTTTTCCACCAGACTTCACCATTTCCACTACTTTTAAGTATCTTGACTAAACAAAGTAGCAAACCTACAAGAAAATCTCCAGCCAAAACCAAAAGTTGTCTTTTCATTTCATCGACTTTGAAAAGTAAAAATCAACAACAAAAAAGATCTCTTTGACACAGCAATATTTGAGGTTGTCTATCATTTAAAATCCTCAACTACTGCGGCAATTAAGACTATATATTTCTTCTAAAAACTCTAATCATATACCAAACCAGTGATGAATCCGGTTAAATGGCTTGTCAGAATTCTGCTTCTTTTGTTTCTCTCTCATTTCTCCATATCTGCTGATACGATATCACTACATCACTTCATCAGAGACAATGGTGATATCGTGGTCTCCAGTGGCAAGGTTTTCGCGCTCGGGTTTTTCAGCCCCGGTAGTTCGAGGAATCGTTATGTCGGCATTTGGTATTTTCAGGTTCCGGAAAGGACAGTTGTTTGGGTGGCCAACAGAGACAATCTCATTAAGGATAACTCGGGGAATCTCAGAATCGATGGTCGAGGAAATCTTGCCTTGTTCCAGAGGAACCGAACACTTCCTGTCTGGTCTACAAACATCTCTGTCGCGGGTACTAGGAACACCATTGCTCAGATTTTAGATTCGGGGAATCTTGTTTTGGTTCAGAATGATACCAGAAGGGCAGTGGTGTGGCAGAGTTTTGATTATCCCACCAACACTATGCTCCCGTTTATGAAACTCGGGTTGAGTTTCAGAACCGGTTTGAATCGAGTCATAACGTCTTGGAAGTCTCCGGATGATCCAGGGATTGGAAACTGTTCCTACAGGATCGACCCGAGCGGGTTTCCTCAGTTGTATTTGTACAAGGGTTCGGCTCCTTTGTGGAGAACCGGGACATGGACCGGGCGAAGATGGAGTGGTGTCCCTGAAATGACGAGCAACTACATATTCAATGTGTCTTTTGTCAACACTGCTGATGAAGTGTTGGTCACATATGATGTGAGGAACACTTCCTTCATTACAAGAATGGTGACGAATGAAACAGGGATTCAACAAAGATTCACATGGAGCCGCGAAGTGCGACATTGGATTGGCTTCTGGTCGGCCCCGGTGGACCAGTGTGATTTTTACGGGCACTGTGGTCCGAATGGTTACTGCAACCCTGTTCACTCGGATGTTTTTGAATGCACATGTTTTCCGGGATTCGAACCCAAGTCATCCCAAGAATGGTATCTAAGAGATGGAGCACAAGGATGCACGAAGAAACGCGGTATCTCCACATGTCGAAACAGAGAAGGGTTCGTCAAGGTGTCACATGTGAAGGTGCCAGACACATCGGAGGCACATGTAGACATGAGTATGGGACTGAAACAGTGCGAGGTCGAGTGTTTGAGAAACTGTTCTTGTGTGGCTTACGCTAGTGCCTACGCAGAGACCGACGGAGGGATTGGCTGCTTGACTTGGCACGGGGAGTTGGTGGATGCAAGGACATATGCAGATGCGGGACAAGATATATACATACGCGTTGATGCCGACGAGTTAGGTACCTGTCCTACACATTCAATTCTCTATTTTCAACCAACATCTACTTTTATCATATGCAAGTTAAGAACAGTAGACTTAGTTAATGTAAATACTCATCATATCTCCATCTTGTTAGCTCGATATACGAAGAAACGCCCATTTCAAAAGAAGGGAGTGCTTGCGGTTACCATAGTTTCAGCAGTTGTACTGTTTCTCATCCTTTTGGGCTTCTTTCATTGCTTGGTGAGAAGGCTTAGAAGAGGTACGCACTACATTTCTTCCAATGTTTTTGTTGTTAAACCAATTATTTATTCCCATCTTAACCATGCCAATTAAGATATTTGCAGCTAAATTGGCTAGGGCATTGTAGAGATTAGCAGTTGGTTTAATCATGATATTGTGTTTGACAACAGAAAGAAGAAGATGGAAAAATACCTTTAGTTTTACAAGAAGTTCATCGTTGTTCGAAGATTCTTTAGGGGAAATGGAGACTGATAAGAGCAGAAGAAATGGAGATTTACCATTCTTTGATTTGAGCACCATAGCCACTGCCACTAATAATTTCTCTACTGATAACAAACTTGGACGAGGCGGATTTGGCCCTGTTTACAAGGTAGCTTTTCTCTTTAACAACTTATTTATATACATAGAATAGAACTCCTACAAGACCTTTCATTAAAGGAGATTTCTTTGCATTTGCAGGGTGTGCTCCTCAATGGAAAAGAAATAGCAGTGAAAAGACTATCAAAGCACTCAGGGCAGGGAGTACAAGAGTTTAAGAATGAGATTGTGCTAATTGCAAAACTTCAGCACAGGAATCTTGTAAGGATGCTGGGGTGTTGCATTGAGGGTGAAGAGAAGATGTTAATATATGAGTTTTTACCCAATAAAAGCTTAGACTCTATCATTTTCGGTATGTCTTGTTTTGTAATTGTTGAATACTTATGCCAAATTCTACAAGTTATGCAATGATTCCTTTCGAAAACTGATTTTGGATACAGATGAATCGAAAAGTTCACTGCTGGATTGGAAAAAGCGTTTAGAAATTATTTGTGGGATTGCTCGAGGAATCTTGTATCTTCACCAGGATTCCAGGCTAAGAATCATTCATAGAGATTTGAAAGCGAGCAATGTATTACTGGATGCTACAATGAATCCCAAAATTTCAGATTTCGGCATGGCTAGGATATTCGGAGGAGACCAAATTGAAGGCGATACCAAACGTGTAGTTGGAACATAGTAAGCATCCCATATGCAAAGTTTGAAGACAACTTCTGCTTGAGTTTTCAAACAAGTTCTTACTCTTCCCTCTTTTCTTGGTATGATTTTAGCGGTTACATGTCGCCGGAATATGCGATGCATGGGCACTTCTCAACAAAATCCGATGTTTACAGCTTCGGAATCCTGCTGATAGAGATCATCACAGGCAAAAAGTGCAGCAGCTTTTTTCCAGAAAATCCCTCTTCAAATCTGGTCGGACATGTGAGTAACGACATTTAAAGAACAACTCCCCAACAATTAAATCAAGTTTTTGCATTCAAATGATTCAAACAACATTGTTTCAGGTTTGGGATTTATGGAAAGAAGACAAAGCCATTGAAGCAGTTGACTCAGCATTAGGCGATTCATATTCTGCTGACGAATTTTTGAAATGCATTCAAATTGGAGTGTTGTGTGTGCAAGAACATGCGGCAGATCGACCGACGATGTCCACAGTTGTGTTCATGTTGAGCAACGAAACGGCTCTTCCATTGCCAAAACAACCTGCATTTATAATGAAAACGGACAAAGGCTACGAGATATCAAGTAGTGAAGGAGCTGTATCTGTAAATGATGTGACTATCACTATGGTTCAAGCCCGCTAGAACTATAGCTATATAGAGAGAGAGTTATAATTCACTTGTAAAGTATACAATTTAAGAGTTCTATAAGGTTTTGGATAAGTATATCAACGGATCCTATCTCCTAAGGTAAATACATATTTCAACGCTAGACATCTATCTTTTAAAAATAATGAAATCTCCCCAATTTTTTTTTTCGTTTTTTGTTTGAAAAAACTCATGTTTTATATTCCCTTTGTTTTTCCGACGATAAAACATATTTTTTCAAATCGCAACGGCAAGGAGGTAGAGAAGGAGGATACGAATTATATATCTTGATTTTACGTTAATTGGACGATGGAGATTGTATATCAAAGCATTTGAGGTTTTGTGGGTTTAGTTTTGCGAATTTGAAAGAGGTTTTCAAAAATCTAAATTGATATAGTGGAAAGGAACCAATAGACGAGTTTATTAATTTTTTGAGTGATCGGAGAAGAATGGCGGTTCCGGTTTCGACATGACACAAGGATAAAATTGTAAAAGTTTCATCTTTTGTGGAGAAGGTAAAAGAAAAAAGAAAAAAAAAAGAGATGTTGACAACAAATAGTTCTCATTTCAGCAAAAAGAAATCACATCAGTACATGTAGTTGTCCTATTACTCTTTTATGTCTGATTTAACGTATACGTACCCAAAATGAGAGTAATTTAAAATTTTAATGATCAAATTGAAACTTTTAAAATTTAATAACCAAAATAGAAATGAGAAAAATATTAAGTGATTAACCCAACAAGTAAAGCTCCACCAGTAAAATTAAAAATTGATTACATGTTTTTATATTATTTTAAAGGAATGTATAGCTTAAAAAACCATGCTAACTTTCTAACTTCAATCGTAGAAAATTTTAAATCCATTATATAAATACGCATATGAAATTTGCATATTTTTAATAAAATATTTAGATTAAACATTTTTTATTTTTAAATTAAAAAATATTAAATATTTGAGTATGCTTAATTTTATATATTTAAATTGATAATAATATAAATCAAACTAAACATAATTGACTACGATTTATATATTGAATGCGTCAACTACATAAATATATTCTATTATGTATAAGAAATATGTATGTTGAAAATGTCGTATTAATCACTTCAGTGTCAGAAATATACGGTACAAACTTTTTAATTCATTAAACATGTATTTAAAATCATTGAGTGTACTTAAATCTAAGTCACTGAACTTAAAAACTGCAGAATAACTTTATTGGCCCTCCAACTTTGCCGTTTTAGTTGTTTCAGCCCTTAGACTTTTATAGGATCTCTTTCGGCTCTCTAATTTTTTTCGGTCAAATTGACCCAAACGTGACAACACAGTGACAAACTATTATGTTGTTGTCAACTATTTTGTGCTTATTGAAATGCTATAAAATTAAGGGATGAAATGACAATACTAGTAAAGTTGGGAGACTAAAAACGTCGTTCTACCTTTCAAAATTGTTGAAGAAACGGTCGTGGCTATAATTGTGTTTTTTTACTTGGTAGAAACGGCTATAATTGTTTATCAATTACTTCTTAACATTAGACTTGACTTTCCCATTAGATTTCTCATAGTTGTTAACCCCAGCAAGGAGGATCCACTTATTTTGGTTTCTCATAATTGTTTATCAATTACTAATTATTTCACATTCTGTTAGCCTATATAAAAGATAGACGCTGATTACAAATTTTAAAGTTGCTTCATACCTACCAACTCCCTACGCCCATTAAATATATCATTCTTCCGTAACATTCCTAATCAATCATATACTGAACCAGTCATGAATTCTGCTACATGGCTTCTCGGAATACTGCTTTTTTTTTCTTCCTTTCTCACTTCTCCTTGTCTGCAGACACCATAACTCAACATCACTTCATCAAAGATAACGGTGAGGTCTTAGTCTCTAGTGGCAACACTTTTGCACTAGGATTTTTCAGCCCCGGCAGTTCCAGGAATCGATATGTTGGCATCTGATATTATCAGATTCCGGGGAACATAGTTATTTGGGTGGCCAACAGAGACAATCCCATTAAAGATAACTCAGGGATCCTATCAATCGACACTCAAGGTAATCTTGCGCTGTTCCACAGAAACCAAACACTTCCTGTCTGGTCTACAAACATCTCCATGGTTGGCATGGCAAGCACTAGGAACTCCATTGCTCAAATTTTGGATTCGGGGAATCTTGTTTTGCTTCAGAATGATACCAGAAAGGCGGTATTGTGGCAAAGTTTTGATTATCCTACAAATACTTGGCTTTCTTTTCAGAGCCTTGGGGTGAATGTCAGAACCGGTCGGAGCAGAGTATATACGTCTTGGAAGTCTCCGGATGATCCGGGGGATGGAAACTATTCCTTCAGGATGAACCCAGGCGGCTTTCCTCAAATGTTTTTGTACCAAGGCTCGACTCCTTTGTGGCGAAGCGGGACATGGACCGGACAAAGATGGAATGGTATACCCGAAATGACGAAAAACTTCTTATTTAACGACACTTTTGTCAACACCAACGATGAAGTATTGTTCTCGTCTGACGCAAAAAATGTTTCCATCATATCGAGAGCTGTAATGAACGAAACAGGAATTTTTCAAAGATTAACATGGAACAACGAAGCTCAACGTTGGATTGAGTTTTATTCGGCTCCAAAGGAGCGGTGTGATTATTACGGGCATTGCGGGCAAAATGCTTACTGTAAGCCAGACATCACAGGTGATTTCGAGTGTACATGTTTCTCGCCGTTCGAACCCAAATCACCGCACGCATGGTCTATAGCAGATTGGTCAGGAGGATGCGTGAGGAAGAATGGTATCTCCATGTGTGGAAACGAAGAAGGGTTCATCAAGGTTCCACAGGTGAAGGTGCCGGACACTTTGGCGGCACATGTAGACATGAGTATGGGATTGAAGCAATGCAAGGAAAAGTGCTTGAGGAATTGTTCATGCATGGCTTATGCTAGTGCATACTCTGAGATTGGCAGAGGGATTGGCTGCTTGACACGGCATGGAAATTTGGTGGATGCTAGAACATATGCCCATACGGGACAAAATCTATACATACGAGTGGATAAAAACGAGTTAGGTACATGTTATATATGCAAGTTGCAGTCATAAATATACTGCATAGAAATGAAACATGGACTTTACTCAGTCTATCACTAACCATAAACACTTCTCTTGATTTGCAATCTTGTTAGCTCGGTATACAAAGAAAGGTCTACTTCAGAAGAAGGCAGTGCTTGCAGTTATCATAGTTTCTTTAGCTGTAGCGTTTCTCATCCTAGTAGCCCTTTTTCATTGCTTTGTAAGACGACAGAGAAAAATACGTACCACTTCTATTTCGGTTATTTATTTATTCACATTTTAATCATGAAATTGTGCTTTGAGTACTAACAGCAGCAAGAACAAGAAGCGGCAACAATATGTTTAGTTTTGTTACATTCGAAGATTCTTTAGGTGTAAAGGAGATTGATGAGAGCAGAAGAAATGGAGATCTACCATTGTTTCATTTGAGCACCATAGCTGCAGCCACTAATAATTTCTCTTCTAATAATAAACTTGGACAAGGTGGCTTTGGTCCCGTTTACAAGGTAGTTTGTCTTAACAAACTATTTATGTAGATGTCGACAAGCAATGAAACTCCTAGTTTTCTATTCTTTAAAGGAAATTCTATTGTGTTTGCAGGGTGTTCTATTAAATGGAAACGAAATAGCAGTGAAAAGACTATCAAAGTACACAGGGCAGGGAGTACAAGAGTTTAAGAATGAAATAATGCTAATTGCAAAACTTCAGCACAGGAATCTCGTAAGGATGCTGGGATGTTGCATTGAGGGTGAAGAGAAGATGTTAATCTATGAGTTCTTACCTAATAAAAGCTTAGACTCTATCATTTTCGGTATGTTTTCTTTCGCATAGTTGATTACTCATGCCAATTACTACAATTTTAAGTTTTGCAATAATTCCTTTTGAAAAATATAGTACTGTTTTTGAATCTAGATGAATCAAAAAGATCATTGTTGGATTGGAAAAAGCGTTTAGAAATTATCTGCGGGATTGCTCAAGGAATGTTGTATCTTCATCAAGATTCCAGGTTAAGAGTCATTCATAGAGATTTGAAAGCGAGCAACGTCTTACTAGATGCTACAATGAATCCAGAAATTTCGGATTTTGGCATGGCTAGAATTTTTGGAGGAGATCAAACGGAAGGAGATACCAAACGTGTGGTTGGGACATAGTAAGCACTGCAAATGCAAAGTTTTGAGTAAACTTCTGCTACATGTTTCAAACAAGTTCTCACCGTTTCATTTCTGTTTCTCTGTCTTTTTAGCGGTTACATGTCGCCTGAGTATGCAATGCATGGGCACTTTTCAATGAAATCCGATGTTTATAGCTTTGGAGTCCTGCTATTAGAGATCATCACCGGCAAGAAGAACAGCAGTTATTTTCCTTATAATCCGTCTTTGAATCTGGTCGGACATGTACGTAGCCAAAATTTTAATACAATTCTGCCAAGTTTGACAATTAAAGAAAAAACTTTCCATTTAAATGATTATCCAAACAACATTGTTTCAGGTTTGGGAGTTATGGAAAGAAGACAAAGCCATGGAAGTTGTTCACTCGGCTTTAGGTGATTCATATTCTGATGACGAAATTTTGAAATGCATTCAAATTGGGCTATTGTGCGTTCAAGAACATGCAACAGATCGACCAACGATGTCCACAGTTGTCTCTATGTTAAGTAACAAAAGCACTCTTCCGTCTCTGAAGCAACCTGCATTTGTAGAAAAGAAAATTCACAATGGAGACGAGAGATCAATTAGTGAAGGAACCAGCTCCGTAAATGATGTGACGGTCACTATGATTCAAGCTCGCTAGACATATTATAGTGCTTCATAGGCATGCTTCGACCATTGGTTTTCTTTGCGATGATAGTTAGATGGTTGATGTCCGCTATTTCTTCCATCGGTAGGTATTAGATTTCCAAAACTCAAGCTATGTATATGGTGCTGTTTGAGGGAAAGGAAAATGATAAAAACATGAATTTAGAATGAACTAAAGAACTGATTTCTGAAATTTAATTCAGTAATGACTTGAGTTTAATACAAAGTATACTTGTTTATACTAATCAGTAATACAAACAATGACGATAACTGGTGTTAAGCTCATTTGAGCAAGAAACACCCTTTTGATTTGAAATGTGTAAAGTTTGACTGTTAGGCTACATAGCTTCCCCTGAATTTTTTCTCATGAAAACTAAACTGTTAATCTGCTAGTTATATGTTATTTGCACAAAAAGTAAGCGATGAAGTTAAGAAGTTATCATGTAGAAGAAGTGTCGATTAAACCAGAGAAAAAATGAAGTGGATTGGCTGGAAGATAAATTATTCATTGATTTTTTCATTGAGAGATCATATACAAGTAAAAAAATACGCCAACTTTCACCTACTACAAGACTTAGAGGTTAGTCTAAGTTTACAAAAAAAAATGATCATTTAACAACTACAATCAAATCTAAAGAGCTATCATATTAGTTTCAAACTAAGTGAACAACAAAAAGAATGGTTAAAAAAGAATTACGAATTCATTGTCATTCCAGCAGCCGTGCAGCTTCATTTCAATACTCCTCCTTCACTGCTATGCTTTGGTCTGAGATATTTATAGTAGGAACGGACTTGTACTGCCTAGAAGTCTGATGTTTTGAACTGCAGAAAAGCTTAATATGAGGTAAAACCTGTCGACTTCGACTCGCCATATAATATGTAGTTGAGTTTTCTTATTTTTCATGAAATGGAAACACATCACCATCCAAAATGGACATGCCTTAAATACATAGACTCTCCTTCATCATCATGAAGTTCGTAACCATGTTGTTAGAACTATATCCAAGAAAAAAAATCATAGTTTTGATCCAAGCTTCAGATTGTGTTGATTATATGACCTAATCAATAGAAAACATTGACAACCAAATATTCGAAGAAATGAATGATTTGGTTGTCTTTTGAACACTTCGTGTGAGGTTTTTCCTTGGTAGCATGTTAATAAGATAGAGAGACAAAGTGTTATATAGGTGGCAGGGGCTGTAGCCCCTAGTTCTACTGTATTTACGTGCTTACGTTCTACAATACCATTTTACTCTGAAGTATGATGACATGCTTGTGTATGATATATTCCTTGTTGACTAAAATAAGAATTAAGAGGTTTAAATTCACTACCACAAGAATGTATTTAAAGAAAATGACCAAAAAAAAAGGAATGACTATTGGAACTTTTCATTGATTAAAACTTGATTGAATACAATTCTGGTTTTTGGCTTTATAGCTGATATTCATCAGCTTAACTAAGCTACAACAAGCACTATAATATATCTAGCGAGCTAGAATTATAGTGACCGTCGCACGGAGCAGGTTCCTTCACTACTCGATCTCTCGTCTCCATTGTGACTTTTTTTCTCTATAAATGCAGGTTGCTTCGGGGACGGAAGAATCCTTTTGTTACTTAACATAGAAACAACTGTGGACATGGTTGGCCGATGTGTTGCATGTTCTTGAACGCACAATAGCCCAATTTGAATGCATTTCAAAATTTCATCATTAGAATATGAATCACCTAATGCCGAGTCAACAACTTCCATGGCTTTGTCTTCTTTCCATAACTCCCAAACCTGAAACAAACGTTGTTTGGATAATCATTTCAAAAGAAAATTTTTCTTTACTGTTAACACTTGGCAGAATTGTACAAAGATTCTGGTCACATACAAGTCCGACCTGATTCAAAGACGGACTATCAGGAAAATAACTGCTGTTCTTTTTGCCGCTGATGATCTCTAATAACAGGACTCCAAAGCTATAAACGTTGAATTTCATTGAGAAGTGACCATGCATTGCATACTCCGACGACATGTAACCGCTAAAAAACAGACTGACAAAGGAAATGGTGAGAACTTGTTTGAAACATTTAGCAGAAGTTTCCTCTAAACTTTTCATTTGCAGTGCTTACTATGTTCCAACCACATGTTTAGTATCTCCTTCTTCTCTGTCGTCTTACAAAGCAAGGCAAAAGGGCCACAAGAATGAGAAACGCTCCAGCTAAAGAAACTATGATAACCGCAAGCACTGCCTTCTTCTGAAGTAGACCTTTCTTTGTATGAGCTAACAAGATTGCAAATCGAGAGAAGTGTTTATGGTTAGTGATAGACTGAGTAAAGTCCCTGTTTCATTTCTATGCAGTATATTTATGACTGCAACTTGCATATATAACATGTACCTAACTCGTTTTTATCCACTCGTATGTATAGATCTTGGCCCGTATGGGCATATGTTCTCGCATCCACCAAATTTCCATGCCATGTCAAGCAGCCAATCCCTCTGCCAATCTCAGAGTATGCACTAGCATAAGCCATGCATGAACAATTCCTCCAGCACTTTTCCTTGCTTTGCTTCAATCCCATACTCATGTCTACATGTGCCGCCGATGTGTTTGGCACCTTCACCTGTGGAAACTTGACGAACCCGTCTCCAATTCCACACAGGGAGATACCACTCTTCCTCACGCATCCTCCTGCCCCATCTCTTATAGACCATGCTTGGAGTAATTTGGTTTCGAATCCTGGGAAACATGTACCCTCGAAATCTCCCGCAAGATCAGGCTTACAGTAAGCATTTGGCCCTCAGTGCCATAAAAACCACACTGTTCTTTTGGAATCGAATAAAAAACAATCCAACGTTGCGCTTGTTGTTCCATGTTAATCTTTGAAAAATTCATGTTTCGTTCATTACAGCTCTCGATATGATGGAAACATT
Source organism: Hibiscus mutabilis (assembly GCA_019671005.1). NCBI lineage: Eukaryota > Viridiplantae > Streptophyta > Magnoliopsida > Malvales > Malvaceae > Hibiscus > Hibiscus mutabilis. The sequence goes on along the minus strand of CM033756.1, from coordinate 12,589,515 downwards.
TCTTGCGTCAGACAAGCCGTGTTTGATACCAGACTCGAAAAGCTCGTGAGCTACTCGAATGTATAATATACTATTTTTTTTATTTTTTTAAATTTAAAATCTAAATTCTGAAACCTAAAACCCTAAACATAAGTCCTAAACTCTAAAATCTAAATCCTAAACCCTAAACTAACACCCTAAACCCTAAAATTAACAAGCTTGTGTAAACTTTAACAACTTGTGTATCAACGTTTTTTTTTCCTAATAGGGCTTTAAATGAGACGAGAAATATCGCGAGCTACTCGAGTCCGACTCGGTCAAAGCTCGATCAGCACTCGACTCGATTGAACTCAACTCAAGCTCGAACTCGGCTGGAATTCTTAACGAGCCGAGTCGAGCTTAGATTATTCAGACTCGTTAAAAACTACTCAAGCTCAAATTAGACTCGAATTCTTAACGAGTTGAGTCGAGTTCAGCACTACTCGAGCTCGACTCGGCTCGCTTACACCCCTATATGGTCCAATTACAAGCTACCACATGAAATAAATGTTTTTTCTTCTAAAAGTTAGTAAAAAATTCATTTGAAATTATGAAATTACAAAAAAATCTAAAATATCAATAAAATTTAAAAAAAATCTAAAAAGTTCCAATGTTTTTGATATAATTATGTTTAACTTATTTTTAAAATTTTAAAATATACAAAAAATAAAGCAAGAAATTATAATTAAATAATCTAGACTTTTAAAGAATTTTAGGATTTTATGAAACAAAAGTGATCTCTACTATAATTCAGTCTTTATTTTAAAATATCAATAAATTCTTGATTTTAAAGTAGTTGAGATGATAATCATAAGATAATATGATGCAGTAGTTGTTCACTTTATTCTTTAATTACGAGATTAAGAGCTCGATTTTGTACACATGAAAATAAAATATATTTTATATTCAGCGATAAGATCACTTTCGATGAATGGATTAATCACCAATATTTACCCTAGACACCTTGGTTTAAACTAAAAAAAATAAAGTAGTTGAGGGGTATGCGGCCGGATATTAATTAGCTTTGATGAGAAAGCAGGCCCAGGCAACTACTTTGGCGACCACTGCCGTTGACCTGTTTCGCGAGCCAAGTCAGGGTCCAACATCAAAAACATTCTCTTCTTTTTCTTTTTCTTTTAAATAAAATCTTTGTGGAATATTTTATATTTAGATAAACTATAGTGTGACCATTTAATTATAGGATCTATCCTATTTTGATTATTTAATTAAAAAAATAGACAATCATACCACCAAACTTTTAAAATGATTCTTATCAAGTCATTAATCATCATTTTTAATGAAAATAATAATATAACAGTTAACAAAAATTTGTATACAATTTAAAAATCTTTTTTTAAACAAATATACATTATTTTATGTGTATTAAAGGTGTCTTAAACATATAAAGCCTCTATAAAATCAATACAATATTTTTGTATTTAACAAATCTAAAACAATCGATTGATTATATAACACTTCAAAGTTCAAATCAGTACCATCAAGTAGAAAGCAACTCCTCGAAGAAAATAAATGGTTGTTGTTTTTGCTTCTCATTTCATCATAATATCGTTCAAGGACGAATGTAAGATTTTATGTTAGAGAGTGAACCGCTAAAATTTTAAAAATAAATTTATAAAATTTTAAAGAGATAGAAATAGATATAATAAAAAAAACATACAAAAATATTTAAATTATATATAAATTTTAAAATTTTAAGGGACGATTATCTCTTCGTCCCCTTGATCCATCTTTATTATTGAAAGTGTCAAAGTGAGATAAAACCTGTCGGAAAACAAGTTTCATACGCAAAAGTGGAAGATAATATTTAATATCATCGAATTGCCTGTAGATATTTTCTCTACTTTTGACATTTAGGTGTGCATTTGGTATAGTGCATTACATTTTCAACGACAGGATTTATGTTTAAATTTTAAAAATAATCTTATTCGAAAGAACAATTTTAAACCACAAACATAAACTATAAAACAAACTTTAAAAGTATTAATATTATTATGTTCCACCTATAGTCTTTGAAATGAATTCACTGGATTTCGACACATTGGGTTTTGCATTTAATTTACATAATGTTAACGATGGCCTAATTACGGTCCTAGCTATTAAGGTCCATTCATCTCATTTTTTCAAAGTAAATCTTCACATCTTTCCTACATGTCAATAGGATGCGGGTAGTTATTTTAGAGTTAAAATAAGATGAATGAACTTTACTGGCCGGGACAATCTAATAATTTCTCCTGTCTAAGGCCTATAATTAAAAATTTTAAATATAATTAAATAAAATATATATTTTACAAGTAAATTAATTTATTTTATCTATTTTTAAAATTTATTTATTTTTCAAATACTTATTATGAACCCAATATTTAAATTCGTTAAACCACCAAAATTTCAGAAATGGCAATGCTCATGATAAGAAAAAAAAAGTTTGGAGCAAATATCTCCCATGGCTCCCAATTTCATATTTAATTTTGGTGGTCTAAGTTTTCCTAGCCAAAGGATTTGTAGGTGCTTCAATTTCCTATGCATTAGGGTGAACCCAGGGCAGTACGTTGGGTGCAAATGTTATGAGCAATTATGGCTCTTTGGGTGGAACGTATCCCTCCAGCAAGATTGGATTTTGGCAAGACTTCACCATTTCCACTACTTTAAGTATCTTTGACAAAGCAGAGTAGCAAACCGACAAGAAAATCTCCAGCGAAAATTAAAAGTTATCTTTTCATTTCATCGACTTTAAAAAATAAAAAAAACAAAAAAACAAAAAAATGGTGTCTTTAACGCAGCAATATTCGAGGTTGTCTATCATTTAAAATCCTCAACTACTCCAACAAATTAAGACTATATATTTCTTCTGAAAACTCTAATCATATACCAAACCAATGATGAATCCTGTTAAATGGCTTGTCAGAATACTGCTTCTTTTTTTTCTCTCTCATTTCTCCATATCTGCTGATATGATAACACTACATCACTTCATCAGAGACAATGGTGATATCGTGGTCTCTAGTGGCAAGGTTTTCGCGCTCGGGTTTTTCAGCCCCGGTAGTTCGAAGAATTGTTATGTCGGCATCTGGTATTTTCAGGTTCCGGAAAAGACAGTTGTTTGGGTGGCCAACCGAGACAATCCCATTAAGGATAACTCGGGGAATCTCAGAATCGATAGTCGAGGAAATCTTGCCTTGTTCCAGAGGAACCGGACACTTCCTGTCCGCCACGGGTACTGGGAACACCATTGCTCAAATTTTAGATTCGGGAAATCTTGTTTTGGTTCAGAATGACACCAGAAGGGCAGTGGTGTGGCAGAGTTTTGATTATCCCACCAACACTATGCTCCCGTTTATGAAACTCGGGTTGAGTTTCAGAACCGGTTTGAATCGAGTCATAACGTCTTGGAAGTCTCCGGATGATCCAGGGATTGGAAACTGTTCCTACAGGATCGACCCGAGCGGGTTTCCTCAGCTATAATTGTACAAGGGTTCGGCTCCTTTGTGGCGAACTGGGTCGTGGACCGAGCGAAGATGGAGTGGTGTACCTGAAATGACAAGCAACTACATATTCAATGTGTCTTTTGTCAACACTGCTGCTGAAGTGTCGGTCACATATGATGTGAGGAACTCTTCTTTCATTACAAGAATGGTGACGAATGAAACAGGGATTCAACAAAGATTAACATGGAACGCGACGCTCGACATTGGATTGGCTTCTGGTCGGCCCCGGAGGACCAGTGTGATTTTTACGGGCACTGTGGTCCGAATGGTTACTGCAACCCTGTTCACTCGGATGTTTTCGAATGCACATGTTTTCCAGGACACGAACCCAAGTCATCCCAAGAATGGTATCTAAGAGATGGAGCACAAGGATGCACGAAGAAACGTGGTATCTCCACATGTCGAAACAGAGAAGGGTTCGTCAAGGTGTCACATGTGAAGGTGCCGGACACATCAGCGGCACGTGTAGACATGAGTATGGGACTGAAACAGTGCGAGGTCGAGTGTTTGAGAAACTGTTCTTGCGTGGCTTACGCTAGTGCCTACGCGGAGACCGCCGGAGGGGTTGGCTGCTTGACTTGGCACGGGGATTTGGTGGATGCAAGGACATATACAGATGCTGGACAAGATATATACATACGCGTCGATGCCGTCGAGTTAGGTAGCTTTCCTACACATTTAGTTCTCTATTTGCAACCAACATATACTTTTATCATATGCAAGTTAAGAACAGTAGACTTAGTTAATGTAAATACTCATCATACCTCCATCTTGTTAGCTCGGTATACGAAGAAACGCCCATTGCAAAAGAAGGGAGTGCTTGCGGTTACCGTAGTTTCTGCAGTTGTACTGTTTCTCATCCTTTTGGCCCTCTTTCACTGCTTGGTAAGAAGGCTTAGAAGAGGTACGCACTACAGTTTTTCTTTGTTAAACCAATTACTTACTCCCATCTTAACCATGCCAATTAAGATATTTGCTGCTAAATTGGCCATGGCATTGTAGAGATTAGCAGTTGGTTAATTGGTTTAATCACGATATTGTGTGTGACAACAGACGGAAGAAGATGGAAAAATACCTTTAGTTTTACGAGAAGTTCATCGCTGTTCGAAGACTCTTTAGGGGAGAAGGAGATCGATAAGAGCAGAAGAAATGGAGATTTACCATTCTTTGATTTGAGCACCATAGCCACTGCCACTAATAATTTCTCTACAGATAACAAACTTGGACAAGGAGGATTTGGCCCTGTTTACAAGGTAGCTTTTCTCTTTAACAACTTGTTTATATACATAGAACTACAATTCCATTCATTAAAGGAGATTTCTTTGTATTTACAGGGTGTGCTCTTCAGTGGAAACGAAATAGCAGTGAAAAGACTATCAAAGTACTCAGGGCAGGGAGTACAAGAGTTTAAGAATGAGATAATGCTAATTGCAAAACTTCAGCACAGGAATCTCGTAAGGATGCTGGGATGTTGCATTGAGGGTGAAGAGAAGATGTTAATCTATGAGTTTGTACCCAATAAAAGCTTGGACTCTATCATTTTCGGTATGTCTTCTTTCGAAACATTGAATACTTATGCCAAATACTACAAGTTATGCAACGATTCCTTTCGAAAATTGATTTTGGATACAGATGAATCGAAAAGTTCACTGTTGGATTGGAAAAAGCGTTTAGAAATTATTTGTGGGATTGCTTGAGGAATGTTGTATCTTCATCAGGATTCCAGGCTAAGAATCATTCATAGAGATTTGAAAGCGAGCAATGTATTACTGGATGCTACAATGAATCCCAAAATTTCAGATTTTGGCATGGCTAGGATATTTGGAGGAGACCAAATTGAAGGCGATACTAAACGTGTAGTTGGAACATAGTAAGCATCCCATATGCAAAGTTTGCGGACAATTTCTGCTGGAGTTTTCAAACAAGTTCTAACTCTTCCCTCTTTTTTTGCTATGATTTTAGTGGTTACATGTCGCCGGAGTATGCGATGCATGGGCACTTCTCAACAAAATCCGATGTTTACAGCTTCGGGGTCCTGCTGATAGAGATCATCACAGGCAAAAAAGCAGCAGTTATTTTCCAGAAAATCCCTCTTCAAATCTCATCGGACATGTGAGTAACAACATTTAAAGAACAACTCCCCAGCAATTGCATCTTGTTTTTGCATTCAAATGATTCAAACAACATTGTTTCAGGTTTGGGATTTATGGAAAGAAGACAAAGCCATTGAAGCAGTTGATTCTGCATTATTAGGTGATTCATATTCTTCTGATGAATTTTTTAAATGCATTCAAATTGGATTGTTGTGCGTGCAAGAACATGCGGCAGATTGACCGACAATGTCCACAGTTGTGTTCATGTTGAGCAACGAAACGGCACTTCCATTGCCAAAACAACCTGCATTTATAATGAAAACTGATAAAGGCAACGAGATATCAACTAGTGAAGGAGCTGTATCTGTAAATGACGTGACTATCACTATGGTTCAAGCTCGCTAGAACTTTAGCTATATATATAGTTATAATTCACTTCTAAAATGTACAATTTAAGAGTTCTATAAGGTTTTGGATAAGTATATCATCAGATCTTATCTCATAACACTTAACTTTCTTCTCACTCTCATTTTAGTCATCATTTTAGTCATGGCTGCTTAAAAATTTTGAACTTAATCATTGATATTTCAAGTTACTCCTATTTTAGTCACTTCACCGTTAAATATTTAAACCACATTAAGACTGGACATCTATCTTTTAAAAATAATAAAATCTCTCCAAAACTTTCTTCATTTTTTTTGTGTGAAAAGCCTCATGTTTCATATTCCCTTTGATAAAACACATTCTTCCAAATCGCAACGTCGAGGAGGTTGTATATTGAAGCGATTTAAGGTTTTGTGGGTTTAGTATATTGAAGCGATTTAAGGTTTTGTGGGTTTAGTTTTGCGAATTTGAAAGAGATTTTTCAGAAATCTAAATTGATATAGTGGAAAAGAACGGTGGACGAGTTCATTGATTTCTTGAATGGTTGAAGAAGAATGGCGGTTCGGTATCAACATGAGATAAGAATAAAGTTGTAGAAGTTTCATCTTTTGAGGAGAAGATAAAAGAAAAAAATGTGGACAACGAATAGTTTTCATTTCAGCAAAAAGAAATCACTTCAATACATATAGCTGTCATATTACTTTTTTATGCCTGATTTAGCGTATGCATGTCTAAAATGAGAATAATTTAAAATTTTAGTGATCAAATTAAAATTTTTAAAATTTAATAATCAAAATAGAAATAAAAAATATTAAGTGATTAACCCAACAAGTAAAGCTCCACCAGTAAAATTAAAAATTGATCACGTGTTTTTATATTATTTTAAAGGAATGTATAGCCTAAAAAACCATGGTAACTTTTTAACTTCACCCGTAGAAAATTTTAAATCCATTGACCATTTATGTAAATACGCATATGAAATTTTCATATTTTTAATAAAATATTTAGATTACACAATTTTTATTTTTAAATTAGAAAATATTAAATGTATAAGTGATAAGTAGTTTATTTGGCTACCGTTTTAGCTTTAATTATGCCTTTAAAGATTAATTCATGTTGCTGATTTGGGTGTTTTTACGCGTTTTCTATGCAGGACTACAATTATGGAAATTACGCTTAAAAGACAACATTTTACAGTTTTATCAAGGCTAGACTAGTGGGCATGAATCTGGGCTTAAAGAGTCTGACGTGGCGTCCAGTCAGCGGCTTCTAGAAGATCCAGTCAACAGCCTCTAGAAGATCCAGCCATCAACTTCCATAAGGTCTAGTCAACGTGGATGGATGAGCGGATAAGTTGCATTCAAAATTCAAATTAGAAATTATCTTTGTTTTTAGGATTTAATTTGAATATTATCAAGAATTGTCTTTTATCATTTTAGGTTATTTTTAGGGTTTTTAGAATACTATAAATATCCTTTTGGGGTAAGCTAGAGAATCATATCTCTCATCTTCCATTCTTAGTTTGTTCTTGCTTTCTAAATTTTTATAAAATTCTCTTCTTTCTTTACGTTCTTATTTTTAAGTTTTATTTATTTTCTTTTAAAATGTCGAGTATGATTTTTACCATAATCATGCTCGGCTAATTTTCCAACAAGTCGAGGGCTTTAGCAACAACTCAATTCCGATCGTGAGAATCGAGAAGTACTTTATAACTTCGAATATATTTCTCAATTTTCTGCAAACTTGGATTTGCAATCGGCTTTTCCTTTAAAAATCTTAACACCTTCATTTCAAAATGAGCTCGTTGGTTTGAATGTTGTTTCGATTTATAGTTGGGAAGAAGGATCGGCTTGTAGTTTATTCGACTTCCTATGAACACACTTAGCGACGGATTCGCTAAGGGAAATTGAGATCGGATTCGATTCTCATTGAGACAACATAGTTCGAGTAGGGTTTTCCAGATTTAAAAACTGTTTTATTCTAACGGCGATAGTCGTAGTTAGTCTAGCCAGAAAACTGAAATTCAAAAATTGATTTTGGATTATCGGTTTACCGAAGAGAAAAACAAGTTACAAGGTTTGGGCCTTGTAGCCTGTAACCGACAATTATCCGAAGTAAAAATCTTATTCGATGATCGATTGGAAATGAGTCAAGCGAAGCCCTAGGCTATTTTATTAAATTTATTTAATTCTTGAAATTTTACTTCCATTGTTCTCGCTTTTACTCTATATTTATTTTCTAGCTCTCTTGATCAAACTCCTTCATTTACTTTATTTTCTCGTAATAGTCAGAATCAAAACCTCCGGATATCATAAGCTCTTTAGTCCCTGCAGATCGACCCTTCTTCTCTATTACTACGTTATTTATTTATTTTATTTGAGATTAAGGAATATTTATTTGACAGTTCACAACGATTGTCAATAAGTATGCTTAATTTTATATTTTACATATTACATTAATAATAATATCAAGGGTAAAGTACATAAATGGTCACCAAACTATCCCTAAAAATACAAAATGGTCACCAAACTTCCAAAAATTACATAATAGTCATTAAACTTTAGTTTTTATTATAAAATGGTCATTGAGTCGTTAACTATCGTTAATTAGAAGATGTGACAGTTACGAAAACTTGTATAATAACATATTTAATCCTCAATATTTACACATTTAATCAATTTAGACATCAATAATGAGGGTTAAATTAGAAATAAATTGATTAAATGTGTCAATATGGAGGATTAAATGTTATATTATTCAAATTTCTGTAACTGTCAATCCACCCAATTAACGACAGTTAACGACTCAATGACCATTTTGTAACAAAAACTAAATGCCCATTATGTAACATTTGAAAGTTTGATGATCATTTTGTATTTTTAGAGATAGTTTAATGACCATTTGTAAACTTTACCCTAATATCAATCAAACTAAACATAATTGACTACAATCTATATATTGAATCCGTAACTACATAAATATATTCTATTATGTATAAGAAATATGTATGTTGAATATGTCGTATTAATCACTTCAATGTTAGTAATATACAGTACAAACTTTTTTTTTCTTTTGAACGTGAGTATACTAGTTTTATTAAAATTGGAAAAATATAAAATACAAGGAGACTTTACAATTTAGGTATACAAACTTAATCCTAACATATTCCTAAAAATACAAAACTAGCATCTCTAGATCATAAATATGACCATACAAAGAAAGGGTAAAACCCTAACTCAAAGACTCGAATCAAAATAAATACAAACATCACCAATGCTCGACGATGAAAGGCAAAAAAACAACAACAACAAACGATATTAAAAAATGCATATTACAATAATAAGACAAGTTGACAACACGGTCATTACCACAACTTAATCGCGAACAAGAATGGTGATTGTGAGCTCGTATCCCAATTCAGTTCGAGGGTCCAAAACAGGGAGATCAACATAATAATCAAATAGCGTGATCTTGATCACTAGTGGCGACGTTAAATCCAGCCCTGATAAGAAATTAAAGAAAAAAAGGAGCGATCAAACAACCGAATAAGAAAATAAAAGCGTGCCAAACGACAAAGGATACGTACTAAAAGATAGAGAAAAAACGTGTCACAAGGGTATGGTTATTGAAATTAAAAACGAAAATATAAAAAAAATAAAATAAAAAATAATTATTGACGGTCGATAACCAACATCAAAATTTGCGTTGCCGCCAACCACTTTGGAAAAGAAAAGAAAAGTTGAACAGAGGTGGCTAGTGATTTTTTTCTTAACAATACCTATAACTAATCTTTAACACAGTACAAACTTTTTGATTTATTAAAGATGTGTTTAAAATCATTGAGTGTACATTTTTTGAATAGTATAAAGGTGATTATAATGTAGTATTTATTTATGGAAAAAAACTTTCATACACAGGCCTTGTAAACTTTAGTTTACACGTGCCTTTTAGTTTTAGGGGTTAGGGTTTTAGTTTAGGGTTTAGGTTGTAGGGTTTAGAATTTAAGGTTAGTGTTTAGAATTTATAGTATAGAGTTTAAGGTTTAGGGTTTAGCTTTTTAGGGTTAGGAATTTAGGATTTGGGTTTTTATAGTGTAAATACGCATGCTTGTGTAAAATTGTATATCAAAGTTTTACCCTTTATTTATATATTTTTTTAATCTTTTGACAAGGTATACACTTTGTCTCTCTGGTGATTGAACTCGAGTTCCTTTGAGTGTACTTAAGTCAAAGTCACAACTTAAAAATGGAAGAATAATTTTATTGGCCCTCCAACTTTGTCGTTTTAGTTGTTTCAACCCTTAAACTTTTATAGGATTTCTTTCGGATCTCTAATTTTTTTGGTCAAACTGACCCAAACGTGACAAAACAGTGATAAACTATTGTGTTGATGTCAACTATTTTGTGCTTATTGAAATGCTATAAAATTAAGGGATGAAATGGCAAAACTAGCAAAGTTGGGACACTAAAAACGTCGTTATACCTTTCAAAATTGTTGAGGAAACGGTCGTGGCTATAATTGATTTTTATTTACTTGGTAGATACGGCTATAATTGTTTATCAATTACTTCTTAACATTAGACTTGATTTGCCCATTAGATTTCTCATAGTTGTTAACCCCGGCAAGTAAAGCATTCGAGGATCCACTTATTTTGGTTTCTCATAATTGTTTACCAATTACTAATCATTTCGCATTATATTGATCATATAGAGGATATACGCTGGTCACAAGTTTTAAAATTGTTTCATGGTGTGGGCGAGAATCCACTTATTAATGAGCTACCAACTGCTCCCTCCACCCATTAAATATATCATTCTTCCGAAACATTCATAGTGAATCATAGACTGAACCAGTAATGAATCCTGCTACATGGCTTCTCAGAATACTGCTTTTTTTCTTCGTTTCTCACTTCTTGTCTGCAGACACCCTAACTCAACATCACTTCATCAAAGATAACGATGAGGTCTTAGTCTCTAGTGGCAACACTTTTGCACTAGGATTTTTCAGCTCTGGCAGTTCCAGGAATCGATATGTTGGCATCTGGTATTATCAGGTTCCTGGGAACATAGTTGTTTGGGTGGCCAACAGAAGCAATCCCATTAAAGATAACTCAGGGATCCTATCTATGGATAGCCGAGTTAATCTTGCGCTGTTGCAGAGTAACCAAACACTTTGTCTGGTCTACAAACATCTCCGTGGTTGGCACTAGGGACTCCATTGCACAAATTTTGGATTCGGGGAATCTTGTTTTGCTTCAGAATGTTACCAGAAAGGCGGTATTGTGACAGAGTTTTGATTATCCTACAAATACTAGGCTTTCTTTTCAGAACCTTGGGGTGAATGTCAGAACCGGTCGGAGCAGAGTATATACGTCTTGGAAGTCTCCGGATGATCCAGGGAATGGAAACTATTCCTTCAGGATGAACCCAGGCGGCTTTCCTCAAATATTTTTGTACCAAAGCTCGACTCCTTTGTGGCGAAGCGGGACATGGACCGGGCAAAGATGGAATGGTATACCCGAAATGACAAAAAACTTCTTATTTAACGACATTTTTGTCAACACCAACGATGAAGTATCGTTCTCGTCTGACGCGAAAAATGTTTCCATCATATCGAGAGCTGTAATGAACGAAACAGGAATTTTTCAAAGATTAACATGGAACAACGAAGCGCAACGTTGGATTGAATTTTATTCAGTTCCAGAGGAGCGGTGTGATTATTACGGGCATTGCGGGCCAAATGCTTACCGTAAGCCAGACACCACAGGTGATTTTGAGTGTACATGTTTCCCGCTGTTTGAACCCAAATCACCGCACGCATGGTCTATAGCAGATTGGTCAGGAGGATGCGTGAGGAAGAATGGTATATCCATGTGTGGAAACGAAGGGTTCATCAAGGTTCCACAGGTGAAGGTGCCGGACACTTCGGAGGCACATGTAGACATGAGTATGGGATTGAAGCAATGCAAGGAAAAGTGCTTGTGGAATTGTTCATGCATGGCTTATGCTAGTGCATACTCTGAGATTGGCAGAGGGATTGGCTGCTTGACATGGCATGGAAATTTGGATGATGCGAGAACATATGCCCATACGGGACAAGATCTATACATACAAGTGGATAAAAACGAGTTAGGTACGTGTTATACATGCAAGTTGCAGCCATAAATATACTGCATAGAAATGAAACATGGACTTGACTCGGTCTATCACTAACCTTAGGCACTTCTCTGCATTTGCAATCTTGTTAGCTCGGTATACAAAGAAAGGTCTACTTCAGAAGAAGGCGGTGCTTGCAGTTATCATAGTTTCTTTAGCTGTAGCGTTTCTCATCCTAGTAGCCCTTTTGCATTGCTTTGTAAGACGACAGAGAAGAAGTACATACCACTTCTATTTTTGTTATTTATTTATTCACATTTTAATCATTGCCAAATAAGACATTTTAATCATGAAATTGTGCTTTGAGTACTAACAGCAGCAAGAACAAGAAGAAGCAACAATATGCTTAGTTTTGTTGCATTCGAAGATTCTTTAGGTGTAAAGGAGATTGATGAGAGCAGAAGAAATGGAGGTTTACCATTGTTTCATTTGAGCAACATAGCTGCAGCCACTAATAATTTCTCTTCTGATAACAAACTTGGACAAGGTGGCTTTGGTCCCGTTTACAAGGTAGTTTGTCTTCACAAACTATTTATGTAGATGTCGACAAGAAATGAAACTCCTAGTTTTCTATTCTTTAAAGGAAATTCTATTGTGTTTGCAGGGTGTTCTATTAAATGGAAACGAAATAGCAGTGAAAAGACTATCAAAGTACTCAGGTCAGGGAGTACAAGAGTTTAAGAATGAAATAATGCTAATTGCAAAACTTCAGCACAGGAATCTCGTAAGGATGCTGGGATGTTGCATTGAGGGCGAAGAGAAGATGTTAATCTATGAGTTCTTACCTAATAAAAGCTTAGACTCTATCATTTTCGGTATGTCTTCTTTGGCATAGTTGATTACTCATGCCAATTGCTACAATTTTAAGTTTTGCAATAATTCCTTTTGAAAAATATAATACTACTGTTTTTGAATCTAGATGAATCAAAAAGATCATTGTTGGATTGGAAAAAGCGTTTAGAAATTATCTGCGGGATTGCTCGGGGAATGTTGTATCTTCATCAAGGTTCCAGGTTAAGAGTCATTCATAGAGATTTGAAAGCGAGCAACGACTTACTAGATGCTACAATGAATCCAAAAATTTCGGATTTTGGCATGGCTAGAATTTTTGGAGGAGATCAAACCGAAGGAGATACCAAACGTGTGGTTGGGACATAGTAAGCACTGCAAATGCAAAGTTTTGAGGAAACTTCTGCTACATGTTTCAAACAAGTTCTCACCGTTTCCTTTCGGTTTGTCTGTCTTTTTAGCGGTTACATGTCGCCTGAGTATGCAATGCATGGGCACTTTTCAATGAAATCCGAAGTTTATAGCTTTGGAGTCCTGCTATTAGAGATCTTCACCGGCAAGAAGAACAGCAGTTATTTTCCTTATAATCCGTCTTTGAATCTGGTCGGACATGTACGTAGCCAAAATTTTAATACAATTCTGCCAAGTTTGACAATTAAAGAAAAAACTTTCCATTTAAATGATTATCCAAACAACATTGTTTCAGGTTTGGGAGTTATGGAAAGAAGACAAAGCCATGGAAGTTGTTCACTCGGCTTTAGGTGATTCATATTCTGATGACGAAATTTTGAAATGCATTCAAATTGGGCTATTGTGCGTTCAAGAACATGCAACAGATCGACCAACGACGTCCACAGTTGTCTCTATGTTAAGTAACGAAAGCACTCTTCTGTCTCCGAAGCAACCTGCATTTGTAGAGAAGAAAATTCACAATGGAGACGAGAGATCGATTAGTGAAGGAACCAGCTCCTTAAAGGATGTGACGGTCACTATGATGCAAGCTCGCTAGACATATTATAGTGCTTCATAGGCATGCTTCGACCATTGGTTTTCTTTGCGATGATAGTTAGATGGTTGATGTCCGCTATTTCTTCCATCGGTAGGTATTAGATTTCCAAAACTCAAGCTACGTATATGGTGCTGTTTGATGGAAAGGAAAATGATAAAAACATGATAGGGAAAGTTAGAATGAACTAAAGAACTGATTTCTGAAATTTAATTCAGTAATGACTTGAGTTTAATACAAAGTGCACGTGTTTATACTAATCAGTAATACAAACAATGACGATAACTTCTGTTAAGCTCATTTGAGCAAGAAACACCCTTTTGATTTGAAATGTGAAAAGTTTGACTGTTAGGCTACATAGCTTCCCCTGAATGGTTAAAAAAGAATTACGAATTCATAGCTCATTTAACAACTACAATCAAATCTAAAGAGCTATCATATTAGTTTCAAACTAAGTGAACAACAAAATGAATGGTTAAAAAAGAATTACGAATTCATTGTCATTCCAGCAGCTGTGCAGCTTCATTTCAATACTCGTCCTTGACTGCTATGCTTTGGTCTGAGATATTTATAGTAGGAACGGACTTGTACTGCCTAGAAGTCTGATGTTTTGAACTGCAGAAAAGCTTAATATGAGGTAAAACCTGTCGACTTCGACTCGCCATAGAATATGTAGTTGAGTTTTTTTTTTTTTTTTCATGAAATGGAAACACATCACCATCTAAATGGACGTGCCTTGAATACATAGACTCTCCCTTGTGTGGTTTGGTTGTCTTTTGAACACCTCACGTGTGGTTTTTCCTTGGTAGCATGTTAATAAGATAGAGAGACACAGTGTTATATAGGTGGCAGGGTCTGTAGCCCTAGTTCTACGATATGCACGTGCTTACATTCTACAATACCATTTTACTCTGAAGTATGATGACATGCTTGTGTATGATATATTCCTTGTTGACTAAAATAAGAATTAAGAGGTTTAAATTCACTACCACAAGAATGTATTTAAAGAAAATGACCAAAACAAAAAGAATGAATACTGGAACTTTTCATTGATTAAAACTTGATTGAATACAATTCTGGTTTTTGTTTTTATAGCTGATAGTCATCAGCTTAACTAAACTACAACAAGCACTATAATATGTCTAGCGAGCTAGAATTATAGTGACCGTCTCACCATTTACAGAGCAGGTTCCTTCACCACTCGATCTCTCGTCTCCATTGTGACTTTTCTTCTCTATAAATGCAGGTTGCTTCGGGGACGGAAGATTCCTTTTGTTACTTAGCATAGAAACAACTGTGGACATGGTTGGTCGATGTGTTGCATGTTCTTGAACGCACAATAGCCCAATTTGAATGCATTTCAAAATTTCATCATTAGAATATGAATCACCTAATGGCGAGTCAACAAATTCCATGGCTTTGTCTTCTTTCCATAACTCCCAAACCTGAAACAAATGTTGTTTGGATAATCATTTCAATAGAAAATTTTTCTTTAATGTTAACACTTGGCAGAATTGTACAAAAATTTTGGTCACATACATGTCCGACCAGATTCAAAGACGGACTATCAGGAAAATAACTGCTGTTCTTTTTGCCGGTGATGATCTCTAATAACAGGACTCCAAAGCTATAAACATCGGATTTCATTGAGAAGTGACCATGCATTGCATACTCTGGCGACATGTAACCGCTAAAAAACAAAGGAAATGGTGAGAACTTATTTGAAACATGTAGCAGAAGTTTCCTTTAAACTTTGCATTTGCAGTGCTTACTATGTTCCAAACACACGTTTAGTATCTCCTTCGGTTTGATCCCCTCCGAAAATTCTAGCCATGCCAAAATCTGAAATTTTGGGATTCATTGTAGCATCTAGCAAGACATTGCTGGCTTTTAAATCTCTATGAATGACTCTTAACCTGGAATCTTGATGAAGATACAGCATTCCTCGAGCAATCCCGCAGATAATTTCTAAACACTTTTTCCAATCCAACAATGATCTTTTTGATTCATCTGGATTCAAAATCAATATTTTATAACTTAAGATTGTAGTATTTAGAATGAGTAATCAACGATCGGAAAGAAGCTATACCAAAAATGATAGAGTCTAAGCTTTTATTAGGTAAGAACTCATAGATTAACATCTTCTCTTCACCCTCAATGCAATACCCCAGCATCCTTACGAGATTCCTATGCTGAAGTTTTGCAATTAGCACAATTTCATTCTTAAACTCTTGCAATCCCTGACCTGAGTACTTTGACAGTCTTTTCACTGCTATTTCGTTTCCATTTAACAGAACACCCTGCAAACACAATATAATTTCCTTTAAATTATAGAGTAATAGGAGTTTCATTGGCCGTTGACATGTACATAAGTAGTTGTGAAGACAAACTACCCTGTAAACGGGGCCAAAGCCACCTAGTCCAAGTTTGTTATCAGAAGAGAAATTATTAGTGGCTGCAGCTATGGTGCTCAAATCAAAGAATGGTAAATCTCCATTTCTTCTGCTCTCATCAATCTCTGTTACTCCTAAAGAATCTTCGAATTTGGCAAAGCTAAACATATTTTTGCTGCTTCTTGTTCTTGCTGTCAAAGCACAATTTCATGATTAAAACGTGAATAAGTAAAACAACCGAAGTAAAAGTGGTACGTACTTCTTCTCTGTCGTCTTACAAAGCAACGCAAAAGGGCCACAAGAATGAGAAACGCTCCAGCTAAAGAAACTATGATAATCGCAAGCACTGCCTTCTTCTGAAGTAGACCTTTCTTTGTATACCGAGCTAACAAGATTGCAAATCGAGAGAAGTGTTTATGGTTAGTGATAGACTGAGTCAAGTCCATGGTTCATTTCTATACAGTATATTTATGACTGCAACTTGCATATATGACATGTACCTAACTCGTTTTTATCCACTCGTACGTATAGATCTTGTCCCGTATGGGCATATGTTCTCGCATTCACCAAATTTCCATGCCATGTCAAGCAGCCAATTCCTCTGCCAATCTCAGAGTATGAACTAGCATAAGCCATGCATGAACAATTCCTCAAGCACTTTTCCTTGCATTGCTTCAATCCCATACTCATGTCTACATGTGCCGCCGAAGTGTCCGGCATCTTCACCTGTGGAACCTTGATGAACCCTTCTTCGTTTCCACAAATGGAGATACCATTCTTCCTCACGCATCCTCCTGACCAATCTGCTATAGACCATGCGTTTGGTGATTTGGGTTCGAACAGCGGGAAACATGTACACTCGAAATCACGTCTGGCTTACAGTAAGCATTTGGCCCGCAATGCCCGTAATAATCACACCGCTCCTTTGGAACCGAATAAAACTCAATCCAGCGCTGCGCATCTTTGTTCCATATTAATCTTTGATAAATTCCTGTTTCATTGATTACCGCTCTTGTTATGATGGAGGCATTTCTCACGTCCGACGAGAATGATACTTCATCATCGGTGTTGACAAAAGTGTCGTTAAATAAGAAGTTTTTTGTCATTTCAGGTATACCATTCCATCTTTGCCCGGTCCATGTCCCGCTTCGCCACAAAGGAGTCGAGCCTTGGTACAAAACATTTGAGGAAAGCCGCTCGAGTTCATCCTGAAGGAATAGTTTCCTATCCCTGGATCATCCAGAGACTTCCAAGACGTATAAACTCTGTTCAGTCCGGTTCTGACATTCACCCCAAGGCTCTGAAAAGAAAGCCAAGTATTTGTAGGATAATCAAAACTCTGCCACAATACCGCCTTTCTGGTATCATTCTGAAGCAAAACAAGATTCCCCGAATCTAAAATTTGAGCAATGGAGTTCCTAGTGCCTGTCATGGAGATGTTTGCAGACCAGACAGGAAGTGTTTGGTTTCTGTGGAACAAGGCAAGATTTCCTCGACCGTCGATTCTGAGAATGCCCGAGTTATCCTTAATGGGATTGTCTCTGTTGGCCACCCACACAACTGTCTGCCCCGGAATCTGATAATACCAGATGCCAACATATCGATTCCTGGAACTGCCAGGGCTGAAAAATCCTAGTGCAAAAGTCTTGACACTGGAGACTAAGACATCACCATTGTCTTGGAGGAAGTGACGTTGAGTTATGGTGTCTGCAGACAGGGAGAAGTGAGAAAGGAAGAAAAAAAGCAGTATTCTGAGAAGCCATGTAGCAGGATTCATGACTGGTTCAGTATACGATTGACTATGAATGTTTCGGAAGGATGATATACCATTTATTGGGCGGAGGGAGCAGTAGGTCACTCATTAATAAGTGGGTCCTCAAATGCTGTACCGCCGGTGACTACTATGGGACATCTAATAGGCAAGCCAAGTCTACTGTTAAGAAATAATTGATAAACAATTATAGCCATACCTAGAAAAAAAAATACAATTATAGCCGCTACCTTTTCTTCAACAATTTTTTAAAGCTAGAATGGCCTTTTCAGCCTTCCAACTTTATTAGTTTAGTCATTTTAGTCCATTTTTATTGCGTCTTTTTTTAGCCTTGAACTTTTATTATTTGTCAAACTGACCCAAATGAAGAGAAATTATTAGTGGCTACTGGCTACAGCTATGGTGCTGAAATGAAAGAATGGTAAATCCCCATTTCTTCTACTCTTATCAATCTCCTTTACACGTACCTGTTTTGGCAGTGGATTAAAGAATGATACATCTGTGTTTCTCATGAAGTATATTAATCCTCTCGTATTGGTATATGTTCTAGCATCCAACAAATTTCCATGCCATGTGAAGCAGGCAATCCCTCTATGGATCTCAGAGTATGAGTATGCAGTAGCAGTCTAGCATATGCATGAACAATTTCTCAAGCACTTTTCCTTGTATTGTTTCAAACTCGTACTAAATTACTAATGTCTAAAAGACCGGCCCATGTGTCTGGCACCTTTACATGTGGAAACTTAACCAACCCTTATACCACTCTTCCTCTTGCACCCTCCTGAGTCCTGCCCCATCTCTTATAGACCAGGCTTCCAGTGATTTGGCAATCACATTAATTTTTAAGCAATTGTGTAAAACACAACATACACGATTCTCTTGTTTCATCTTATTTTAATTATTTTGAAAGTTTTTTTTAAAGGGATTACAATAACAATAAAAAAAAAATTATGAACATTCTTGTATCACTTGATCGGATGTTCTAAGGGACCCTACAGCCTAATTACATGAACAACTGCTTTCATATTGTATGTATGTATGTATGTATGTATGTATGTATGTATGTATGTATGTATGTCAACTTCATTTGATTGGCGTTGTTAACCGGGGTAAAATCAACACTGCTATAGTTCTCAAAACCATCATTTCATACCGCCACATTTCCTAGTGCAAAATGCCGCTAAAAGTAACAAGACTTGGTCTAAAGCTTGTTAAATTCCACTAATCAAATATACCTAAACTTATTTTAAGTTAGTCTCTTTCTTTCCAGAATGTCTAACCAATAATGTTCGACTATGAATTTAAATCAAGTTTTTGATAAATAAAAAAGGAACAGAAATGGCTGAAGTTTTGACTATGAACCAATAATAAGCAGTATATTGTATATCTAGCGAGCTTGAATCACAGTCACAGTCACACCATTTACAGAGTTTGTTCCTTCACTACCGCCTTTGTTAATTTTATTCACTAAAAATGCAGGATGTTTCGGTAATGGAAGAGTTGTTTCGTTACTCAACATAAAAACAACTGCGGACATCAATGGTCGATCTCTTGCGTGTTCTTGAACGCACAGTAGACCTATTTGAATGCATTTCAGAATTCCATCCGCAGGATATGAATCATCTACTGAATCGACTGCTTGCATAGCTTTGCCTTCTTTCCATAACTCCCAAACCTGAAACAACTTTGTTGAAAATCACCATTTGAAAGGAAAATATTGATTTAATTCTCGACAGAGTTGGACTCAATATTTTGTTACTTACATGTCCAACTAGATTCAAAGATGGACTGTCGGGAATGTATCTGTTGTTCTTTTTTCCGGTGATGATCTCTAACAGTAGGACTCCGAAGCTATAAACATCGGATTTCATTGAGAAGTGCCCATGCATAGCATACTCCGGCGACATGTAACCGCTAAAAACTCACAACAAAAAGGAAATGATTAGAACATGTTTGAGTTGTCTCCAAACTTCGCATTTGCAGTGCTTACTATGTTCCAACTACACGATTCGTACTGCCTTCAATTTGGTCTCCTCCAAATATCCTAGCCATGCCAAAATCTGAAATTTTGGGATTCATTGTAGCATCCAGTAATACATTGCTCGCTTTCAAATCTCTATGAATGATTCTTAGCCTGGAATCCTGGTGAAGATACAAGATTCCTCGCGCAATCCCACAAATAATTTCTAAACGCTTTTTCCAAGCCAACAGTGTACTTTTCGATTCATCTGTATCCAAAATCAGTTTTCAAAAGGAATCATTGCATAACTTGTGTATTTGGCATAAGTATTCAATGATTCGAAAGAAGACCTACCGAAAATGATAGAGTCTAAGCTTTTATTGGGTAAAAACTCATAGATTAACATCTTCTCTTCACCCTCAATGCAACATCCCAGCATTCTTACGAGATTTCTGTGCTGAAGTTTTGCAATTAGCATTATCTCATTCTTAAACTCTTGTACTCCCTGCCCTGAGTGCTTTGATAGTCTTTTCACTGCTATTTCTTTCCCATTGAAGAGCACTCCCTGCAATTACAAAGAAATTTACTTTAATGAATGGACTAGTAGGATTTTTATGTATAAATAAGTTGTTAAGAGAAAAGCTACCTTGTAAACAGGGCCAAATCCGCCTTGCCCAAGTTTGTTATCAGTAGAGAAATTATTAGTGGCAGCAGCTATGGTGCTCAAATAAAAGAATGGTAAATCTCCATTTCTTCTGCTCTTATCAATCTCCTTTTCCCCTAAAGAATCTTCGAATGTGATAAAGCTGAACAAAGTTTTGCCTTTTCTTGTTCTTGCTGTTGTACTCAAACACAATATCTTGATTAAGGCAATTGTTAAACATATGTAGTCAATTTAGTTTCAACTCTCTTATTTAGAAATTAAAATGTGAACGAATACGAGGTACCTATTCTCTGCCTTCGTACCAAGCAACGCAAGAAGGTGGCGAGAATGAGAAACACTGCAACAGAAGAAACTATGATAACCGCAAGCATTCCCTTCTTTTGAAGTAGACCTTTCTTTGTATACCGAGCTAACGAAATGAAGATATGATTGCAAATGGAATAAACCAGTTAATCATAAAACAAGCGTGGCATAAATGATAAGGAGAACTAGGCAATGTTTTACAATTCTAGACTGAAGTAAAACCATTGAGGACACGTACCTAACTCATTAGCATCCACTCGTATGTACAGATCTTGTCCGGTATGGGTATATGTCCTCGCATCAACCAAATCTCCGTGCCATGTCAAGCAGCCAACGCCTCCGTTGATTTCAGGGTATGCACTAGCATAAGCCCTGCATGAACAATCTCTCAAGCACTTTTCCTTGCATTGCTTCAATCCTATATTCATGTCTACATGTGCTGCCGAAGTGTCGGGTACCTTCACATGTGTAACTTTGACGAAACCTTCTTCATTTCCACACATGGAAGTACCACGCTTCGTTACGCATCCTCCTGTCCCATCTCTTATAGACCATGCCTCGGGTGATTTGGGTTCGAATCCCGGGAAACATGTACACTCGAAACCATCAGCGAGATCAGGGTTGCAGTAACCATTCGGTCCACAATGCCCGTAAAAATCGCACTGCTCTTTGGGAGTCGAATAAAAAAGAATCCACCGTTGCGCTTCTTTGTTCCATATCAATCCTTGTAAAATTCCGGTTTCATTCGTTACGGTTCTTGATATGATGGAATCATTTTTCACAACAGACGTGAACGTTACTTCATCATCGGAGTCGACGAAATAATCATCAAGTATGAAGTGGTTTGTCATCTCCGGTATCCCACTCCATCTCTGCCCGGTCCATGTCCCGCTCCGCCACCATGGAGTTGAACCCTTGTACAAAATCATTTGAGGAAACCCGCTGGTGTTCATCTTTAAGGAATAGTTTCCGAATCCCGGATCATCTAGGGACTTCCAAGACGTAAATACTCTGTTCAGACCGGTTCTTTTGTTCAATCCAAGTTTAATAAATGAAAGCCAAGTGTTTGTAGGATAGTCAAAACTCTGCCACAATACCGCCTTTCTGGTATCATTCTGAAGCAAAACAAGATTCCCCGAATCTAAAATTTGAGCAATGGAGTTCCTAGTGCCTGCCATGGAGATGTTTGTGGACCAGACAGGAAGTGTTTGGTTTCTCTGGAACAAGGCAAGATTTCCTCGACCGTCGATTCTGAGAATGCCCGAGTTATCCTTAATGGGATTGTCTCTGTTGGCCACCCACACAACTGTCTTCCCCGGAATCTGATAATACCAGATGCCAACATATCGATTCCTGGAACTGCCAGGGCTGAAAAATCCTAGTGCAAAAGTCTTGGCACTGGAGACTAAGACATCACCATTGTCTTGGAGGATGTGATCTAGCGTTATTGTGTCACCTGAAAAGGAGATGTGAAAAAGAAGGACAAGCAGCAGAATTCTGAGAAGCCATTCATCAGGATTCATGACTGGTTCAGTCTATGATTAGGGATCATAACAGGAGTTTTTGGTTCATATCTTTCTTTGGGGTTCATAAATACAAGTTTGGCTTTCCAAGTCAACTCTATACGAGAAAAAAATGGTATTCATCGTCAAAATTTAAAGTAACTTTTTGGAGTCAACTCTTCCAACATTTTTTTTAAACTTAAGAGACTTTGATTTTAGTGCACTCGATGATCACTAGTCACAAAGTTAGACTATGACTAATACAAGTCTTTGGGTTTATATTACATTGGAGAAAAAAGAATAGTTTTGATTGGACAGAATTTTCAGCGTTAGGTTTGTTCCTAGACGAAGCATACGACCTCAATCGCTTATTCCACAGTGATTCTTTGTTTCTATTAACCAAAACGAAAATAGATCAGTAGCCTATTGTAAGACCATTGACTTATATATATGGACCAAAAATATAGTCTAATAATAAAGGCTTAAATGAAAAAGAGGTGCCTAAAGTATACATTTTTTTAACTTTAAGTGCCTAAAATATTTTTTTGTAAAAATAGGTGCCTAAAAAGTTATAATTTTAGGTGTCTCGGTGCTAACTTATTTAAAAAATAATTTTCCAAAATTCACAAAACAACCCCAAAATCGAAATCCCTAACTCACCAAAACTCAAATCACGATTTAACTCGATTTCGTCGCTGATGGCCATGCCGCCGCCGACCACATTTGTCGCCGGACCACCACGGTCGTTTACCCTATCATCCCATCACCGAAAATCGACCGAATTCGTGCAAAACGTCGGACGAAGGCCGAAATATTCAAAAATTCATTCGAACGATTTGCGACGAGCGACGGCTGAGTGACGACGATTGGTGCATGGGTGTTTGAGAGAGGGGAGGACGCTCCATTCCGTTGCTGGAATCGTGGCCAACGACGGCGGGAGTGGCCGGATTGAGGGATTTAGGTATTTCGGGATTTAGGAATTTTGGGCTTTTTTGAAAATTCCAATTTTTTATCTTTTTAAAAAAATAAAAATAAATAAAACTTGCCACGTGTCACATTATAATTGGCTACCAAGATTTTTTTAACGGCAATTAACACCGAGGCACCTAAAATTATAACTTTGGAAACTTTAGGCACCTAGTTTTACAAAAAAAAATACTTTAGGCACCTAAAGTTTAAAAAATGTATACTTTAGGCACTTATTTTTCATTTAATCAATAATAAAGGATATCATTTTTATTTGGCTTACTACAAAATAGGTTCTCAAAATATATATTTTTTTGTAATATGTACCCAAATTAGTTTTTGGCTAAAATAGGTGTCTAACGTTTCTTTTATGTTTGAAACATGTGCCTAACATTTCATTCCATTTATGTTTCAAGGTGACGCTGTTTAAATTTTTTTAACACCCAATCATAAATTGACACATATTTTTTATTTTTTATTTTTTAAAAAACTGAAAAAAGAAAATATTTTAAAAAATCTAAAACTTCTCGAAATTTTCAAATCAGTCCCAAATCAAAACATCCAAATTCCAAAATTGGCGCCATTACCGCCGCTGATAGCCTCGCCGAACCTCACCACCTCTGTCGTCGGAGTCCCTCACCCATTTTCCCCAACCACCCATCGCCGGTAATCGGCGGGAGGCCTATCAATCGGACGTCGAACGGTTAGAGCCTTTCACGTTCATCGTTTGTCATCCGATTGTCGCGCCTCCCGCCGTTAAATTTTTGTTAACTGTCATATCATTAGCCGTTAAATGTATTATTATGCCAATTTTTGTTAACTGTCATATCATTAGCCGTTAAATTTTTAATGATACCTGATCAACTTGTTATTTTTTTAAGTCGAAGAATTATTTTGTAACTTTTGATAATCGGGAGACTCAACCAAAAAGCACCATATAGTCGGGGACTATTTATGTAATTTACCCAATAAAATTTAACTTTGTTCTCTATTCCAATAAAAAAGAAATAAAGTAATTGTTTTATTTTAAACATAATTCCTTGTTCCGTCTGAATAAAGGGATGTGGGAATATGATGAAGAAGATGGTGTTTTATCTGACTGCCACGTCTGTCTTGGTCCATATCTTTGCTTAATCGGGCGGTTGATATTTGGTTGAATATAATAGTTAAAAGAAAATTTTTGGATCAAACTTCAATTTATGGATCATTTGGACTTAACGGTCCCGATAATACGTAGGATTGTTTTGGGGCTGTCAGTATACTTTTTGCGGGAGCTAATAGCTCATTGCGGTAGCTCCGCCGAGAGTCAATCAGGCAAAGCAGTAAGGTGACGGGTTCAGTTCTTACCGTCAAAGATTAGTCTTTTTTTTCTATTAAGCAGAAACGTATTCACATAGATAAATGTTAAAATTTGTATTTATATAAGAATGAACAAAATAAATATTTATAGTTATTCGATTAATTAGTAGATCTTAAAAATTAACACGTTTATATTGCTTTTATGTCCTTGTCAACCTATGCTCACACATGTACTTTAGTTTTTTCTTACATTTACAAGAGATGGAGATCCAAAATGTTGGGATCCAATTTCGATTTTGAAAGACTTTGAGCAAATAATTTGGATTAAACTCAAGTTTAAGAAGCTTGTAGAATTTATTCTGACAACATTTTGCATTCGGTGCTTGGCAATTTTCTGATTTGCAATAATGAAACAGTACTTCATGAGAAGATCCATAAGCCTTAAATTTAGCAGGAAAGTTGAAGGGGCCGAATGGAGAGGAAAAAGTTGCAGGCTATTAAGCGGGTGGAGATGTAGTTTAGGCTTAGATCTGCTTGTAGATTGCTTCTCCAGTCCAACTCCAACTCCAACTCCAACTAATACCATTTTGACCCGCTGAATTTCTTTTCGAACTTATTATCAATCTATAAAACAAGGCTGAACTAATATGTAGATAAACTCAAATATTAATTATTAAAATTAATTAAAATTGATATTCGCTAATTTATTATATTGTCTCATTTTGTATGAGTTTAAATTTAGACATAAAAATATAATACCTCTATATTTAATTACAAAAATTAATTAAAATTTAATTTTTTTAATAAATTATAAAATAATATAAATTTATACATATTTTTAATTTTTTAACAATATTTAGCTAAACAGTACTGCTGCGAGTCGTTCCTTATAATCTTTGCTTTCATCTAAGGCCACCCACCAATTGGCTTTACATTATTTGCCCAAAATATTTCGAGAAAAGGAAAAATATATAATTCAGAACAACAAGATAATCACACCCGTCTAAATTCTGTTTTATGTGCCTTATTAGGTACATGATGGGACTTGCCAACTAGACCATCACCATATTTTGCAGAAGATCAAAAACCCAAATTTCACTAACTGGAAGAGGCCTGAGCCAATGGTTTTCTTTTTCATAGTTGGAATGATTGAAATTTCACTCTTTTATCTTCTTCCAAATACAAACTTCACATGTGCACACACTTTTTTCTCTTTCTCTTTCTCTCCTTTCAGATAAAGCCTCTGTGGTAGATATAGTAAAGATATTTCTACTTGCATAGTCGGTAGCTGTAGCAATTTGCAAGAAAGAGAAAGAAGAAGAAAAACCCAAATCTTCTCTTGCTCTGCCTCTGAATTTCATCACATGTTTAAGATGGATGAATCTGTAATGGCTTACTACAGCTGCGGCATTATGAAGCTAATTCCGGTGAGTATTATCAAACTCCTTATTATGATACTAGCCATGATTATGTTTCATCACAATCGTTAGAAATTAGAAAATCTTCCTCGCTATGCATACAACGAGTACAATTCTTTCCAGTATGATTCATCTCCATTGTATGGTGCTTATGAACCCGAATGTTGCATACTCTTCATACACTTTCAGTCAGCCTAACTATGTTGAGTATGTCTTAAACCCTTATGGTGACGATTATGGTACAGTAAATACTGGTTTATCGTCTGGTACTCCGTCGCGGAGTTCAACGAGGCTGAATTCGAAGAGTACGATCCAACGCCTTACGGTGGTGGATATGATCCTGTTGCAACATATGGCAAATCTCTGCCCCCTTCCGAGGGAATATGTTATCCACGTTCATCGGAGGGTCCGAACGATCAGTCCTTGAACAATTTTTCCTACAGGTCCATCGAGTCGCCGTATGGGAAACAAGTCGATAAACCTGTAGAAAAGCCTAGCAACGGTAGCAAAGCAGCTGCGGTCGAAGATCGAGAGCAGCAAACGAAAGGCGGAACCGAAGATGTTAATGCTGGATCTAATGGTAAGCCTATCGAGAGATTCGAGACGAACCGTGGTGAAGAAAGTAAGGATGGTCATCCTGATCATGATACTAATGGTAGTGAATATGAAAAGAGGGTGTCAAATTCCCCCAGGGTATGGCTTAGAAGCAATGGACCTTTGTGAAAGTTTGTTCGGTTACTGGCCCTGCTTGGCTCGTGCAAAGAGGGAGAATGAGTATCATCGAAATTGTTATCATTCTCATGGGGCTTGCAGTACATGGAGCGATGAAAATCGTCTATGGGAGACGACGGCCGATTATCTTCATATCCTTATGGGGAAAGATGGACCAACAGAGGTATTTACGAGAATCCGATCTTCAATTACAAAAGGCATTATCAGAGACAACTTGTGTCAAAGCAGGTGGAGTATCAAGAGGAGCAGTCATGGTTGAATTAGTTCTTTCTTTTGGCCAAAAATGGTACAAGCAAATAAAGCTGTAAGGAAACTTATAGCGGTATGAAGAATTTTATCTGCAAATAAGCTTTTGCATTAAATCCACAATCTTCAATGGATTTTAAATTTAGTTGTTTGAAATTGTTCTAAGTAGAACTTGTGCAAATGTTTTTATGCAATTTACTTGGTGTAAAGTTGTTTGAAATTGCCTTCATTAAGTTCTGGTCTTGCCTCAATGTTGAATCTCGTATCTGTTTCCACCTGTTGATCAGCAAGGTATTGAGTTGCATCACCTTGGCCTCGCGTATCGTGTGCACAAGTCAGTTTGTTTCCTTTAGATATCGTCGATTCCGTGAGCGTTTGTTAGTGCCTAAGGGTGTAGCAAGAGCCATAACCTTTTAGGACTAGTGAGATCATGGTCTCATAAAAGCTTAAAATTTTAAATTGAGATATGTATTTAAACTATTTTTTAAAAATTATATAATTTATTGTCTACACTTTTAAATTTAGAAATTTTAATCGATTCCTCCAACAAATAATATAGAATTCCGCTATTAGGGATGGCAAAAACTCCAAAGATAAGTTTCGCCCTGATCAAAGGTAATCTTTTAAAATTGAGCTTTGAGAGCGGGACGATATCAAAACGAGTTTTGGTTAAGTGTAAAAAATATCCAACCTTGATCGAATATTATTATATCATTATATATTATTCAGTATATTTATAGCAATATCACTCTACATAATATATTATCAGGGTTACATTTCTCTACTTGTCGTTTCTTTTTCTACATAATTCTCATTTATTCTTCATGTCGTTTCTTCTTTTCCTTTTCCTTCACGTACATTACTTGTCTTTTTCTTGCATGTATGTTGTTTTTTCCCTTCTCTTTCACACCATTTCTTTTATTTTTTGTTAACAGCTCATTGAGAACATCTTGATCGATCTGATAGATTTTACTGTGTAAATGCAAAACTGATTTTCATTTCTATTGCTTTATATATTTATTTTTTTTTTGCTCTCCCTTTTTTGGCTTTGTCATTTTCTGATATCAAATTAATACTTGTATTTAGTTTTGATTTCGACATGTATAATTTAGGAATTTAATATTTGATTTTGATTTAGTTATTTCTTGCGTAATTTTTTTTTGTTTCTTTAACTTTTAAGAAGTTTTTTTTTATCCTATGGAATGGCCGTAACTCCACCTGATGCTTCGCTACCACCATCATTGCTCAATATTTTCACCTCATTCGACAAAAGACCATCTTTAATTTTCACCTTTCGAATCAGGTCGGCTCGGGTCAGAAGCAAATATATATATCTATTTTCATGTCGAAACTAGAATTGATGACGCATAAAAAATATACAAGTTGTGTCGGATCTTATTTTTAATCTTTATATGATTATATCGAGGTTGGGGTTAAAGATTTGACCGAGTCCTGTCTAATTGTCAGCCCTATCTACACTGGGTGAAGCTAAAAAATAATTTATGTACGCCAAAATTAAACTATAGGAGTAATATTGGTACAAACAACTAGACTTGACAAACTTGATCCGAGACTAAAAATTTGAACTGATTTATTTGATTTTAGGTCCGATATAGACTTGAATATGGCGGTTTAAACTTGACCCGAACTCAAACCAAAACCGAATTGAATCAAAATAGACTCAAAAATTACCAAACCAAAAATCAATTTGAACCGAAAGTAACCGAAACCGAAATCAATCTTAAACGAAAGTAAAACGAACCGAAAGCAACCCTAACCGAAACTAAACCGAACCAAAAGCAATCCGAACAGAAAGTAATCCAAACCAAAAATAACCCGAACTTAATTTGCCCAAATCTGATCCAAACCAAACATCAACCTAATTATGACCAGATAATTGAACCGAATTGAACGGATAAGTTATTTTATTTATTTTTTAGTAGTAAGATAAATAGTAAATATGTATATTTTATTTTTTTATTATATTATTGATTAACAACCATGTAACGACCCGGGTTTCAGGTTAATAAATCGGGTCTTGGACCGAGTATTGGGCCTGCGGTTCATGGCCCAATTAAAAATGTATAATTGGGCTTAGGGGTAAATATGGAAAAAAATAAAATAGAAAGAAATAAAAAAAAGAAAAAGGTTGTTTGAATTTTAAATAGTAAGTGGGTGGTTGGAAAGAGGGAAGAGGAACGATGGAAGAGAGAGGAAATGAAAAATATGGGAATGGTGGGAGAGAGAAGAGAGGAAAAGTTTGGGGTGAGAATTTTAAACTCTAATCTACGGAGATCTAGTTGTCCGATCGCGACATCGCCACTGTCATTGTGTTTATCTCGCCGAGACGAGTTCGCCGGTACCAGCATCACCGCCGTCATAGTTGTCGTCGGAAGAGGTGAGAGATAAGAAGTTTTGGGTTGGACTATTCAATGAGGTTAGAGGGCTCGAATCAAGAAACGGAGGCCACCACCGAATTCACCGGCTCGAGAACAGTCGGCCGGTAAAGTTTGGTCGCCAGAGGCCACCGGAGCCGCCGTCACGCGCCGCCACTACGCGTGGGCATGGTCCAGCACCAGGGGGACCCAGCCACCCAAGTAGACTCAACCCAACTCGGCCGAATCAAGCTGAGCTGACTCAGCCCAAGCCCAGCCGCACCGCGCTGTCCGCAGCCGTCTGTTGCCGTTGACCGCCGCTGTTAACATGCTTTGACTTTTTTTGATGGACCCTACCCTAGGGTTTCTCGACATTTTGGATCCAATGGCACAGTCCGTTTTGCCAAATTCAAACCCGATAAGCTATTTTTATGTGTTTGACCCTTCGCTTGGCTTAGGAGGTGTTTGGAGTTTAAGTGTTTTCTTAATTGTTGATATGCGAGGATTGATCAGGGTCGATTATCGGACCAAGTGGTATTTTGGGAAGTTAGGATGAGGATTTTAGCGATGTCAGCACAAGGTTAGTACACCTCGAACTCTGAAATGCTTCATGAGCATCATAAGTGTAATTGCCTTGCATGTTAGTGGTTACAAAATAGGAGATGAGTAATACGCATGCGTCGGTACTGTTATTGCAAGGCTTGATAATTATTATGATACTTGATGAGCTTGAGAATGTTGAGACTGTCATGAACTGTAGAGACCATATAGGATTGTTCGAATATCCGTATGATTATCTAATTGTATGACTGATTTATGATGATTCCTCGTGTATTACCTGAACATAATAATATGTTCGATTAAGTGATTTTAATGCGCTAGAAACAAACTATAATGACTCTCATAAGCTT
The DNA here is from genome assembly GCA_019671005.1 of Hibiscus mutabilis. NCBI lineage: Eukaryota > Viridiplantae > Streptophyta > Magnoliopsida > Malvales > Malvaceae > Hibiscus > Hibiscus mutabilis. Next base: position 12,559,027 of record CM033756.1, on the reverse strand, counting down.
TAGGAGTAGAATAGGGCATCGTAATTAATATCGGCTTATACTCGATAATCGCTTATGGAATCGGTAATTAATACTATTTGGCCTAAAGGTTAGTTGATGACGGAAATTGACGAATATATTTAACAAGTGGTTATTACTATAATAGACGAGAATATGTGAATTGATAGGGATGAATTGTATTACTCTTCCATAAAACGTAACAACTCGGTAATGCTTGATTGGTTGTAATAGCAACAATAGGGACCCGTGGTGGGTCGTTTGATGGTTGTGTGCCAGGTAGGGCACTTGTGTGGATCCGTGGCAGATCATGTATGGTTACGTGCCAGATAGGGCACTTGTTTAGTTATGAGCCTTTGTTTGGTGGGATCCAGATACCCAGTGAGTGAGTGTTGCAACACATGAAGGCCATCCGATGTAAGATTCCGGTTGATGAAATGAAGGCCATTTGATGTGAGATTTTGGGTGATGATATTTGCTCGATGCGAGATTTTGAGCCCCGCTCGATGAGAGATTTTGAGTATACCACTCGATGCGAGATTCCAAGCAGCTCGATGAAAGATTCCGAGCATGGGTGGGTCTCCCAGTGTCGGATGACATTGGGCCTCACTCCTGATTTGTTTATTTTTATGTTGATGTATTGTTGAGGTGTTGTTGTGATATGGCATGTGTTTAGGCTATTATGGTAGCATCATATGTTTATTTATATTTCCTTATTGCTCGTACTAGCTTGCATGCTTACGTTTATGATTAGCATGAAGTACAGTAGAGTAGATGTGTACCGCTGAGCTTTGTAAGCTCAGCGCTCGGAATAGTTGTTTCCGTTCGTAGGTTGACCGTTGGATCGCGGGATCGTGAAGCACTGTCAGACCGGGATTCTAGCACGTAGTGGTATTCAGAGTACGGTATTTGAGTCTAGTGGGCTATGTATTCATATGACCTTACATGTGGAGTCTGTAATTATTATTTTTGAAATTGTATTATTTAAATTGTACCTTCAAACGTCTTAAATTTAAACTGGAGCTCTTACGTAATATCTTATTTACATATATATTTATTTTGATCGTTGGTTTTAAATGCTTTTGCAACTTGATGGGTTGATCCTGTTTGAAAAGAAAATTTTATGGTTTTGGCTTTGGGTTTGGGCTTGAGGCCCAAATGTGACATCCAGGTCGAGGGCGTTACAAACCAACTTTATTAAAAGTTTAATGGTTCAATATATCTTTTCTCCTTTAAAAGAAAATTATCATATCTAATTCGATAATTTTTCATTTAAAAAATATTTGATATGAAGATTATAAAATAAAGTTAATGTATTTCACGCCAACTTTCATATATATATATATAATTTTATTTTTTACTTTTAATTGTTTATTTGGTTTAGTCTTTTATTTAATTTATAATATTAATTAAATATCCAAGTCAAAAAATTTAAATATCCAATTAAATCTCAAATAATTAAAACATACCTAAATTGATTTTAATCCATAAATAAATAAATATGATAACTTATATTTTATTAAATAATTTCTAAATATTCTAATTCTAATTTCGTAAAATCAAATTTTTTCGTCTTAGAAATTACGTGGAACTTTATTTTAAAAAATAGAAAACAATCATATGAAACTCGATAATGAACACAATACGAAATTTAAGTTTTAAACTTTAACAACTCTTATAGGTTGAGTTTGTGTCAGATTATCATCTCTTAATGATAGTTTAATTCGAAACATTAAACGGCCAAGAGTTGAAATTGAGCTTAAATGATAAGAATGACAAAAAATAAAATTTTTACGCGAATATATCAATAATTGTATATAAACTCAATTGAATACATACCCAACTCAACTCGAATTGACCTAAAGATTCGAAGATTGACTAAAAGCGAAAACTAACCTTGCTGATATTGACCCGAACTGAAAATCGATCTGATCCGATATTGACCCGACCCGAAATATCAACTGAACCAACATTGACCTGAACCGAAAAAAACAATCCGATATTGACTCGACCCAAAATTCAACCGAACCGATATTTTTGACCCGATACCCAACCCGTAATCGCATAGACCCGATCTAAATCCGAATCAAACGCGACCCGACCCGAATCGAACCTGAACCGAATGCGACCCGAGTCAAAGATCAAACCGAATCAAATTGACCATAACCGAACCCTAACCGAATGACCCTATTGCCACCTCTACAAACAACTCAAAGTTTGATGACTATAACTTGAGAAAGCTTATGGGGTTAGGTTACCAACATCAGGCTCTACGGGTTTTATAAGATAACTTGGATCTACCAAATATATGGCCTTTTGGGCCTTTATTTATTTCCTTATTACCACGTTGAAACTGAAACCCATACACAAAAGAAAAAACAGAACATTAGTTTTCTACAGTTTGAATTTAAAACAATGCCGGGAACAAACAAAAGCAAGATGGGGTCAAGTCGAATAAAGAGTGCACCACGCTCCAATGGCAAATTATATACTCCAAAAGTCGTAAAGACAAGGGAAAGTGGATCTTGCTTATGCCATTGCCAAATGATTTTGTTTATTTAAAATGTGGCAACCCCATTAATTACGTGTCATAATTCAAAACATTATCTCCTGTTAGGCATGTCAACACTCTCCCTCATGTTGTAAGCCAGTTTTTAATAATTTTTTCAAATTTACTCAAAACTAGGACATGTAATTAAGATAACGTAATTAACAAATTTAAAAAATTAAGACCAGGACATGGCTAACCAAACCGACCAGGGAACTTGTCAATCTCCTGTTAGGCATGTCAACACTCTTCCTCATGTTGTAAGCCAGTTTTTAATATTTTTTTCAAATTTACTCAAAACTAGGACATGTAATTAAGATAACGTAATTAACAAATTTAAAAAATTAAGACCAGGACATGGCTAACCAAACCGACCAGGGAACTTGTCAATCTCAAAACCTCGTGATTTTCACGCTGGGCGTTGCGTTGGGGTATGAAACCGCTGTCTTTTGCCATTATTGGCCGTCCTTGTTGAAACTGTTTGTTCAATGTTCTGGATTACCAAAATCATCCCCCAAAATATTTCCATTTGGCATATAAAAAAGTTTATTATACAAATTAGTACATAAATTTGGTAACTTTTCTTAAATTGGTACTTATGTTTACTTAGCATCTCAACAACCAATCAGTTTGCCTGTATAATACTGGACGGTCAAAATAACGATGCCATCAAGTGTTACGTGTTGCAATATGATTGATTATTGACATAAATAATGCCACAAGTTCATATATCGATTTATATGATAGACCTAAAAACAAAGTAAAAGAGAATGTTAGGGGGTGGTTATGTCAATATGAATTAAAAAATTGCCAGGCTAGAAGTGGGACATTTCTTCCTGACCCCCATTTCATAGAATTTGAACACAGTACTCTTACTAGGTCTAGCCCTAGCAAAACGACCTTAAACTAAAAGGCTTTAAACCCCTGTAAGAAAAGAAAAGAAAAGAAAAGAAAAACTCAGATCTCACCAAGTTCTTGTCTCTGTCTTTACAGAAAAATCCTCCCTGCAATGTCTCTCTGTATGAAAACTCTGACACCCATATATTTGACCCTGCTTCTTCTTCTTCTCCCTCTCTTAGTCACCTCTTCCATACACGACCTCCTCCAGAGACAAGGCTTGCCTGTTGGTCTTTTCCCGGACAATGTGAAATCCTATAAATTCGACGCCTCCAATGGTCGCCTCGAAGTTCACCTGGAAAGTCCGTGCATGGCCAAGTTCGATGGGAGGGTGCACTTTGATGGTGTGGTGACGGCTAACCTTAGCTACGGTGGACTTTTCGGAGTGGAAGGGCTATCTCAGGAGGAGCTGTTTGTGTGGTTTAATGTTCGAGGTATCAGTGTTAAAGATCCTTCTTCTGGGCTTATTTTGTTCGATATCGGCGTTGCTCATAAACAACTGTCCCTTTCTCTCTTTGAAGATCCTCCTGTCTGCAAGCATCAAGGTAATCTTTCTTCTCTATTTGTCTGAAAACAGCCTCAGATCTTTGAAGATGTAGTCTGTTTTTCTCTCAGGAATAGTATTGTGTTCTGATTATGTTTGCTAAATGCAGAAGTTGTGGCAGGAAATCTTGGGAGGAAGGAGATGGGATTTCAAGTCCAGAAATGATTCTTCATTTTTCAAGAGAGAGTTTGTTTCCCTTCCGTTTGCTTTCTTGTTTCATGGTTTGTGTAGAGATGTATGTAAAGATGGAAAAATGATGGGATTTTCACAATCAAGTGATGAAATTTTGGGGGTTTATAAACCTGTTAATGAAGTTTCAGTTGTCCAAGCTAAAATTTAGAATTTCTCATGCCATTCTAAAGAGGATCATCCATCATTCGTAATGTATTAAAAATACTTCTTTTTTTCATATTATCAACCTCTTACTTAACTAGGGACTAGGAATTAGGTATGGGCCTGCTTAGCCTAATCTTGTGACTCAATTGTAGCAAACAACTTATCTCAAAAAAAAAAAAAATGTAGCAAACAACTGCCACTACATGATCCTCCATATATATATATATTAGGAAGCTTGGAAGGTATGGGCCTGCTTAGTCTAATCCAACCCAACACCTTTACTTTTGAAAGAATAACAACAATTTTATTGAATAAACAGAGAATAAATACAACAAATGTTCACAATACTGAGAAATAAGAGTTTACGAAGTCAAAACTATGAGAAATTATATTATAGGCCCGACTCACTATGTCATCCATAATCCAAACCAATAAAAAGTATCTATTTCATTAAATTTTTCCATGTCATCTTTTTATCAAGTGAATATTCACCCAGATTTACTATAAATTAAACTAAAAATCACTTTTTACCAATTGTAGATTCACTTGGTAAAAAGATGATAAGGAAAAATTTAATGAAATAGATGCTTTTTATTGGTTGGGACTGTACCGTGGATGACGTGGCGAGCTAGGCCTATGATATAATTTCTCCCAAACTAGACTTTGTTTAATCGGCGGTGGCACTAGTTTTTGAATTGGTTGTCGATTACCGGTTATTCATATTTTATTTGTTTTTGTTTATTTGTCTTGTTTTTTTCTTCGTCGAATATTTTGTTACACTTTTTTGTCTCTGTGGTACGTTTTTCTGCCTTTATGGCACGTCTATGCATTATGGCACGCTTCTATTGTTACTTTTGCAGGTTTTTGGTGTTCGTACGGTGACCCTCACATCGCTTGTTGTCTCTGATTTGTGTTTGTCGGTGGCCACGGAAAGTTTGATCCCTTTTGGATTGTTTATCGATATAATCTATAGCGAATCGCCGTGTTTGAGAATAGGAGTGAAAGGTTATTGCCGATTTTGGATATTTATTCTAGTTCGTATTTTGACAACTCCCCATGGACTCTTCCTACAATGGACCGTAGAGATTTTCTTTGGTGCAAAGAGGAAGTGTCTGATTTGACTGGTGCAACACTTATCTTTTCTTTTTAGATTTATGATTTTCATTTTTATTGTTCTTTTGGATGTTCTAACACTTTATTATGTTTATGTTCTGGTTTTATTTTATTTATCAATCAAGCTAACTGGTTAATGTGTTAAAAAACAAAACAAATTCCAAATAAACTAAATAAATTAACCAGTCATTTTACTCGAAAATCGTCAAAGAATAAAAACTAACTGATGAATAGTAAAAATAGGACCATACAAAGAAAAAGTTAAAATATTCAACCAAACAACTCGAAGAAATAAAAGATATAAACAAACCCTACTGACGGTGTTTAAGAATAAACATCATTTATACTCGCATAATAATAAAACACGATACTATGTTGACAACTGGCATTATTACAACTTATTATGAAGTTGGAGAAACCGGAAAACAACATTAACCCTTTCAATATGAGTTGAAGAATGATGGCTTGTTTGGATCATACTCGTATTAACTTTTTCTATCTTTTTATCTGAAACAAAGATCTTTTAATTGAGCTGACGGTGACATGAACGTGCATCAAGTTTCATTTCTGTTAATAGACAAAACATTCCCTTGAGATGACATAGAAATGAATGAACAAGGTTTTACATCAGAATACAATTAACCAATTCTCTTAGCCAAGCTTGGCAAGAACATCGTTCAAACTAGATACAGTCTGAGCATAATACTTCTCTGCTTCAGGGGTGCTCTTGATCTTGGCTGCATGGTCAAGTTGTAAGTAAAAAGAAAATTCCACATCAGAAATAGACAATCAAGGATGGACGCATGATTTTATACGGTAAAACCAAAGGAAAACTTTGGAACTTACATCGTTGATTGTGCCGAAGAGCTTCTTTGTAAGGTCCTTGAGAGTTTTCTTCTCATCTTTGGGCTTGGAATCAATGACAGTGTTGAGTTCATAGCGGAGATACTCGGCCTTGAGACGGAGATCATTCATGACATAAGGCCATGCTTTTTTGTCAATCAAGCTCTTCACACCCACAATGTCCTTGGCTGATTCCTTTGTTCTCTGTGCTGCCTGAGCTGGAGTGGTTGGTTGGAGGAAGAACCTGCTTTTGTATGGCAGATCAAGGTCTCTTGGCTCATCCGAGTTCAGAGTTCCAGCTGCCAACATTCCGATTTGGTCATCAAATTACTGAGTTCGAACATGCATAAATCTGTACCGCAATCCACCAGAGGGTGGGGGAGGTCTGCCAACCTTGATGCTTCTTGCATCGGCAAGCACAGCTTGAACAAAGGAGCCAGTTGCCAAACCAGCAGCAACAAGACCCAACATGGCTCTGCGTCCGGTCGCTCTAACAGTGAAACCAGGGCTACTCACAGCCACTCGGTTGTTGCTAGCAATGTTCAAGCGGGTTTGGCCACTGAGTTGAAGGCTGCCGTCCAGGACAACCTGCGAAGAGCCACGTAAACCAGCCATCGATGCCATTGTCTGTGCCATGTCCACAACCAAAGTGTTCTTTTTTCAATCTGAAAGAGCCAAGTGTAGAAAATGTTTGTTCTGGCCTCTGGGGTTATTACTAGGGGTTGTTGATTTGATGAAGTTGTGGGGTCTTTTTTTTCCCTCACCTCTTTTCTGTGATGTAGATTGGTTATGGTTTGTGACACCTTATCTGCGATTTTTCCACTTTGGATAAGTCGGATGTGGTCTTAACCAATTGTTCTTAGACATATGGGTAGTGAATGATTCTTGGCATTGGACATGCTTCACGGTGACCTGGTTTGTGTCCGACACGTGGACTTTACAAAACATGATTCTCTTAGTGTTAAAGGATGTTGTTCTTCCTCCTTAGAGATTCGGGATTCGAGTAGTACAATTTACAGGTATGCGTGATTTATCTAAATTTAAAATCTAACTAAAGTATTATTTTATAATTGAATAAGAGCGTTAAAAAACAAATTAAGAAGGGATTGTCTATCACTAGATCCTCTACTAGGGTTAACTTTTACATGATTTGTTTACATTTTTTTTAGATAATTGTTGATTTTCTTACTCCAAAGAAGCAGATAAAACTACTACAATAAACATAATCGTTTCCTATGGGCTCTCAATTTATACAAAACTGAGTATTTATAACATAGACTTTTACTATGCAAACGAGTTCGCACTATCTCCCGTACACAACAAAGAATAGAAATTGCATCTCGATTTTAAAAAAAGAATGAAAAGAAATTGCATCTCTATTGGCTCCACGAAACAACCTGAAATTTCTTTCCCCCATATGCAATATATGTAAACATTCTATGCTAGTTTTAGAATGAAAACTAAAAGAGACTTACCCTTCAAGAAGGTAACAACCCAATTTAGTTCCCTCTTCCAATCATAGACATCACTGTTCAATTTGCAAAGCCTCATAATGTATCTCCAAATATCATTAGAGAAGGGACACACGAAAAAAATATGATTCCGAGATTCCCAGCCCCAATCCAAAAATAACATGAATTATTCACTGGCAAACCCATCCTCACAAACCTATCTCTTGTAGGAAGGCAATCAAGAATAGCCATCTAAAATTTAATAGCATGTCTCGGAATATGAAATAAGAACATATCAACTTATGCCAAATCACCTTGCTATTCTTTTCTTAAATCTCCTCAAACATCCAACTAATTCTGATCACCGTCCAATCTGTTATAAAAAGACAGATTTGCTGCAATACTCCTTAACTTCATGATCCTTCTAACTGCCCAACTAAAATAGGGTTTACATGCCAATGTCCAAAAATTGTGGCCCTTAAGAACATAGGCATTCAAAAAAAAAAGAATTTGATTGAAATTATTTTGTTCGTCAACATTCCTTTTTTTAATGAGAAAATGGGTACTACCATGTGTCTCCTTAAAAACTCGTTAAACCTAGGTGGGGGAAAAGAATACACATGACAGTATGTACAAAGGAGTTACAAAATTTTCATAGCCCACACCAAGCGAAACAAAGCACCCGAGGGGTTACACATCGATAATGCCCCTTTTATCTTCCTGCAACCGATGCACAATCTCACTCGGAAGTTCCTCGAAAGCAGAACACCCACAGGACAATCGCGCATTATAGATGCCAATGCATCCGCAACGGAATTGGTGTCCCTAGATATCTTCCGCAAAATAATTTCCCAATCCCTCGACATTAACTCACGAATATCTTCTACAATGGCATTATCCGAGAGCGCCTTTGAATTCCCACTTAGAATACGCTCCACCTCAATACAATCCGTTTCCAACTAAATAAAGCGAAAACCAAGTCTCCAAGCATGTAAGAACACATTATGGATAGCCCATATTTTCGTCAAGAGACTCGAGCAAACCCCCAAACTCCTTGCGAACCCAAAAATCCTGTCCTCGTGTTCATCGCGTAACACACCCCCTGCAGCAGCCTTGTTACTAGCAAGATCGCATACATCGTCGGCATTAGCTTTGATCCAACCCGGCCTCTGTTTCTTTCAAGTTGGACTGCTCGACCTAGCCCCACGCTGCAAAGTGGGACCTCTCCTCACACTGGAGTTAGCACAGCTTGCAAAATCCTTGGTCAAGCGGATACACAGTGGAAGAATGTCACCACGATGGACATAGTTCACATTCATAACCATGCTGCACCTTTTTTTTCCACATTTGCCAGCAAATGGTGGGGAAAAGTGAATCCCACGCAGCAGCATCTTCAACAAATTGTCCTTGGTTACGCATGTTCATCATGAACCAGTCATCAAATGGAAGAGTCGGCCGGACTATACGACTCCAAACAATGGACACCATCTTACAAGATCGTAACACATGATCAATAGACTCCTCACCATCATGACAAAGGGAGCATCGTGAAGAACTAGCGAAGTGTCTTCGAACACGTTCCAAATTGGTAAGGAGCCGGTTATTTCTCACAAGCCATAGGAAAGTTCAAACACGTTGCGAAACCTTCTTCTTCCAAATCAATTTCCAATCATTGTTATACCCAATCCCCCGTCGAGCATAAGGAATTATAAGCCAATTTGGTCGAAAACAACTAATTGTCCGACCAACGCCAAGCGGGAGTATCGCTTCCCAACGAGCTATCAGGTGGTCGAATAGCAACAATGCATTGAATAATATTATCAGGGAGAATGTGATACAATTTTGCCAAGTCCCATTGCCCAGACACCGTTGTCATCGAAGCCACATTTACCGGAAGAGGCACCGTATCTCCAAGATAGTGGTCGGCAAGAGGTCCCACTTTCGCAATCCACGTGTTATACCAAAAATCAGTAGTCTTACTACCCCGGATGTTCCAGCAGACACTGTTGTAAATTTCCTCCCATATTGCGCTCAGACCTCACCATAGCCGGGAGTAATTAACTTTACGGATACTACACGACAGAGTGCCCTCCCAATTATAATTTGATTTTAACACGTGAATTCAAAGGCGATCAGTATCAAAAATCAACTAATGTCTAATTTTCATCAAGAAAGCTTGGTTCTGTTGTTCTATATCACGCAATCCGAGACCACCATAATCAATCGGTCATTGCAACATATCCCACGAAACAAGTGAAATCCCCGATTGTCCGTTGCCTCGACCCCAAACAAATTGCCAAATAAGCTTCTCAACTTCCGAGCACACACTCTTAGGGAGCCATGTCGCCTGCATGGTATGAATAGGTACAACCTAAAGCAAAGCCTTGGCGAGAGTGATCCGACCTGCCATGGCCGTCATTATTCAAGCCATCGCCGTTACTGAAAAGCTTCGTCTACGGTCCATCAAAGTCGTCCCCGTTACTTCTGGCACTGACCACCACCTCAGGTGGTTCTTTCGTCGTTTGAAACCGCCGGTGAACACGCCTCATTCGAAAGAAAAGTTTTTCATCTCTATTCTCTTTTCGATTTGTTTCATCTTCTTCTTTTTCTGATTTTCAATTTTGCAGGTTTTTGCTTTGGGTTGAGACAATGGTTAAATTGGAGTGAATTTCAGTTAGGGGTTGTGGCAGTGATGGTGTTGGAGGCTGACTCTTTGTGTTTGGGCATTGAGTGGGATTCACGGGTGATGGCTGAGGGCGTTGAGTGGTTTAGTTGTTGCTGGTATGAAGAACGGTGGTGTTCGTGTAGTGCTCCAGTGAGCAATCACCAAGAGGCCTTAAAACTCGTAGCTAGACGTGGTGGTGAAGGGGATGCTCGAAAATGGCTCAGATGGATTCAATGGTATATGGGTATTGGGGATGGTGAGTATTGGAGGCAGTATGGTGAGGCTCGGTTTGGTTGTGACGATGAAGCTCGAAAAGGTGTTGGGCCTATGAATGGGTTCGGGAATTGCTGAGTTCACTGGTGGGATTACTCAATGTTGAGCAATGGCCGAGAGGCCATGGTGGTGCTTCCAGCGATCAACGGCCAAGAGGCCTCTACCACTTTTTTTTCTTCTTCTTCTTCTTGTTATTGTAGCTAATCCCTTCAGCTTACTCGTAGCTAACCGAGCGCCTCCTAATTCATGGCTCCCCTTTCGTGAATCATGGCCGAGTGGCCTACCACCCCTTTTACTTATAAATTCGTGGCAATTTATAGGGTGAGTTAGTCGGTGAAAAGAGTGTGTACAAGTTTGAGTGTTGTGCAAGGGAAGAAAGATTTAAAAGACTATTTTTTGGGGTTATGTTTGCTTTTGGGTGTAACTGGATATGGGCCAAATGAATAAGGCCGGACAAAATTGATGCTTACATGATCAACAAGATAGGCGTAAGTAGCTTTACTAACCCGACAATGAAGGAGCGCAACGCCAAGATATTTTCTCATATCCGAAACCAACTCATAACCAAAATCATGAGCAATGTTCAAAGCTAAGTCTGAGGAGCAATTCTTGGAGAAACAAATTGTGTTTTAGCCACGCTAATACGATGTCCTGACCAAGAACAAAAACGATCCAACACGCCTTTCACAACATCAACTTGACTCAAAGAGGCTAATTTCCTGACCTAGTGTCTCCATGCAAAGAACAAAAAGGTACGGTGACAAAGGGTCACCCTGACGAATTTCCAGAGATAGTTTAAATTCAGTTGTTTTTTCACCATTCCATAGAACCTGAGTTGAGACAGTTCGCACACAATGCATAATCAGATGAATAAAATGACCAGACAGTTCAATATCCTGCAACGTTTATTCAATGAAATCTCATTTAAGCCGGTCGTACGCTTTCTCAAGATTCACTTTAATAGCCATTCAAGCTTTCTTTTCAAATTTAGAGGCCATCGAATGTATTGTTTTCTGAGCTATAATAATATTGTCCTGAATACAACGGCTCGAAACAAAACTCACTTAATTTTGGTGCACCCAAAACGGTAGAAACGGTTGACCAGAATCTCGGCTATCAACTTGTACAGCATATTGCATAAACTAAAGGGGCAAAATTGACTAATAAATTCTGGTGCCGCCACCTTAAGAATAAGGCCCGATTAACCCACTAGTCAACATTCCTTGATTATAACTAATTGAATAAAAGAAATGATCCATATTAAGTTCATAAATTTAATGAACCGTGATTATTTAAGTAAAAATAAAAAAATAAGAGTTGTAAAGATAAAAAATAACAAAGTTTATTCCAAAATAAAAATGATAAGCTTATGGAGATTTTTTATGTATTTAATCTTATTTATTGAAATAAATTCAAAATGAGTCCATTAAAAAAAAGAGTCTACTCGTTTAATAAAAAAATATTCATCGAGATTCATTAGACCAAATGGTCAAAATACTCATAAGATCCTATTTTATATAAGTTTGAATCCTAACATTCACCTTAAATACATAATTTAGTCTCTACTTAATAAAAAAATATATATTCATTCACATATGGGATGAGTTGAGAAACTTAAGGGTCTGTTCGGAACTGCTTCTCCATCTAGCTTTTGGAGAAGCGCCGCCGAACATCCAACTTTTAGCCCTCATCATCTAGCTTTTCCACTATTTTTTAACTTAAACGCAACTTTCGAAAAAATTAAAAATTTTAACTTTTTTTTTAATTGCTGCTTCTCATACCAAACTAAGAGTTTAACAACGACGCCAAACGGACCTTAAAATTAATAGGCTAAACAACCTGACCCAAATTGCCCAAAACTAACGAAGTTAACGTTATTGTTTTCTTCTTCAAAAGGAAAAAAATAGCGGTATTGTTGTTACAATGTCTAGTTATGTTAGCCTAGGTCATTGCTGGCCTATTTGGTTAAGTAAATGAAGCCCAATAAACACAAGAAGAATATTAAAAAGAAAACAATTCCCAAAAAACTGTTTATGTATCACTCTTGCGTAGCGGAATGGTCTTGGTCTGCTGTTTCCCTGCGTGTCGTGGGCACTGACTTCGACGGTGGTGGAAGAAGTGGAATCGAAAAAGAAATACTTTAAATGGACAAAAAACAAAGAGGGTGGACTTTCTCTCAAATTCCCCAACCCAAATCCAATGAAAAATGTTATTCTCCACTTTTTTCCCACCATTACAAGCTTCGGAAATTTTACACAAATAATGTAGGGAGAATTTTTTTTTCTCGAAATAATGCATGTGTCAGTTTATTTTTTAAAATAGAGTAGTATTTACAGTACCACTAACCGTTTTTACTCTTGTTTTTTTTGTTGTGTGCAGGATGACGTAGAGCTCAAAGACTGGCTAGCTAGACCCGACTTTGAACAGGGAAGACAGGCTCAGCTGGCCCCGACTTCACCTGTCCTCATGGCAAGCTTTGCAGGCCTGCAACGCGGACGTGTCACGCATGCATGGGGATGCCGGGGGTGATCTGGTTGGGTGGCAGACTTAGGTGGTATAGGGGTTTGGGTAAGTTAAATAGGGGGTGTGGGGGGAGAGGGGTGTAGGTTGATAGTTGAAGGTGAGAAAATTATTTGGAAAAGAAGATTTCAAAATTTGTAAGTATTTTTGTATGTAAGTTTATTACGTTTTGTTTGTAAAAAAAATTATTTGTTGTTGATGATGAGTTGTGTGTGTATCATTATAATTTTATTTTTATTTTATTTTTTTGCTATTGAAGGTTGAAAGTGTGTGAAATATTGTTGATTTGAGGATAAGAAGATTTGGAGAAATATTGTGAGTAAGTAAACGTTTTGTTTGTAAAAAAAAAAATATTTGTTGTTGATGATGAGTTGTGTGTGTATCATTATAATTTGATGTTTTTTTTTTTTTTTTGCTATTGAAGGTTGAAAGTGTGTGAAATATTGTTGATTTGAGGATAAGAAGATTTGGAGAAATATTGTGAGTAAGTAAGTAATATGTGTATTTAATTTTTTAATTAGTAACAATAATAGTTGATAATTTAAATGTGAAATGTGTTGAGTGTTGAAGGAATTTTTTGAGAAGAAAAGAGTAAGAAGAAGAGTTGGAGAAATATAAGTAAGCATGTGTATTTAATTTTTAAATTAGTAATAATATTTGAATATTTAATGTTTATTTTAAATTTTTTACTTTAAAATTTTAATGTTAATTAGTAAGACAAGTAATTAAAATTTGTAATTGTATGCCGTAGATTAATTAAAAAAAATTGTATGTTATTTAGATTTTATGTATATTTGATATAATTTATATTTGATGCATGCATGTAGTGTTATTTTAGTTAGTATGTTATAGTGTCGTAGTTTGATATAATTTATATTGTAACTTAAAATTTTAATTTTATGTCGTAGTTTAATTTAAAAATAGTATGTTCATATTATTATTTTTATTTATGTTTGAGATAGTTTAGTTTTAAGTTGAAATAGTTTTTAATTTTTTAAAAAAAAATTGTTGTGTTTTTCTTTATAATTGTATGTTATAGTGTCGGCTTCGGGTGACTAATGTTTATTTTACTTGTCATGTTGGATGACTTAGCAAACTCCATTGTTGCATTTAGAGGATCGACACATAACTAGTCTTGCGATTGATGAGATGGTAAGGTTTATTTGAAATAAAATAGCTTATGTATCTTTCGTATTTTTTATATATTAATTTTGTTTATATAATGTGTTAATTGCATGAGGCAGATGATACATTTAGACATCATCGATGTATGGTAGAAACTCCGCTAGGTAACAGAATCATGAACTTCTTGTACGTGGCGGGATTTTATCATGCGACATTCTTTCGCGGGTACAAGTTGGTTCCCAGATTGATCACCACTCTAATTGAGCGTTGGAGACCCGAGACGCATACATTTCATATGACTTGTGGAGAATTCACGATCACGCTAGAAAACGTTGTATATCTTATCGGGGTCCCTGTAAACAGAAAGCCACTGGTCGGGCGTACTAGTGGTTCAACAACTGAAATTTGCGAAAGGTACCTTGGGAAGGTGCCATATGGAAGCAATGTGAAAGGGTCTCGTGTCAAATTGAGTTGGTTGGAAAGTGAATTTGGACTTAATTCGTATAGTCCGGTTGAAGAGATTTATCAGGCCAGTCGAGCATATATTTTGCAGATGATTGGTGGGGTACTGATGCCGGATAAATCTGACAATTTGGTCAGTGTCAGATATCTACAGTTTTTTTAGACTCATTGGGAAAGTTCTCAATATAGCTGGGGATCTGCCATATTAGCGTGTTTGTATCGGGAGTTGTGCAAGGGCGCTATATTGGAAAAGGGTAAGAAGGTATCGGGTATTGGTGGATGTCTGCTATTATTGCAAGCGTGGGCTTGACAGCGACTTTCCTTTTTTACACTGATCACTCGAACACATATACAGTTTCCTCTTGTTGCAAGGTAACTATCCTGATTTTGAGTTGAATGTTTAAATTTAAATAATCTACAGTTTTTAAATATTGTTGTGATTTATTTGTAGATTGTGTGAAAAAAAACATGAGACTTGATTAGTGCACAACAACGTCAGAGTCTGTAGATCCATATTGATTCGTATTGTGAGGAACAGGTATGTGGAACACGAGTTTATTTCGTTAAATTTAATATGTGGAACACATGAGAGTATCTGCCGTACAACTACGTCTCATCGACTTGGATCATACGCTTACAGTATGGAAAACCTTCAATGCAAGGCTTGAATGACCAGAATAGTCGATGAAAAAATTTATGCCCCTCAACAAGTCGGCCTTATTCGTTGTACGCATCTGTGGTTTGATACCTCACTATAGTGCCTAGGATGAAATGTGTCATTGCAAGTAATAAAGCCGGTAACTCATTGTACGGCTTATCATAATCCCCATACACCAACTCTATTGCCTTATCACGTGCACGCCACCCCTTCTTGTATTTGATTTGGTATCCAAACTGTTGTGCAATGGTTGTCTGAATCGTGGAAATGGGAACCCTTAGATTGGCTTCTACAAGCTTCATCATGTGATGGCTTATCACAGTCGAGTCTAATTTACGGTGGTCCTGGTCAATGGAAGTCCGTAAACATGTATGCTCTGTCGGGTATTTTGTCACCTCTCAACAATTTTTCCTTTGAAGCTTCGAAACTCAGATCTTCCAATTACACCCTTCACCATATTTTACACACTTGGCAAAGAAAGTCCACTGATTGGATTCTACAACAATGTAGTCCACGTGATTCTTGATGTTGTACTCTTTCACTGCCAATGTAGCTTCATTCCTTTCATCAAATTGAAGTCCAATGGATAACTCACCATGCACACTCGAAGCTAATTGGGGCATATCAGGAAGTTGAGGCGCCCTCATCGCATCGAAATCCACTAAGCTCATGTGAGTGGGAGGTTCGTAGAATGTAATGTTTTCCCCGGTCGGAATGATTTCTCCAATACCAAAACTAGGGGCATCACCTACGTCGTTAAGGAACAGATCGGGATCCTCAATATCTTCATCTTCGCTAGAATCTTCAAGTGTTTCACCCCATCGACCATGTAGGTTTCCCACATCAACATCATCGATCATATCAACATACGGCATGTATGATGAACCATATGTCGAAGGCCCTGTTGGATGAAATGCACCTGATGTCCCACTTGCCAACATTGCCACAAAACTGCCTCCGGGCATATCAATCTCATTACAGAATTCCATTTGACCTTGTTGTCCAACAATGTTCCTGGATGTGCTGGGGACATCACGCACCTCGACAAACAACTCGATATATCAAACCTCCATAGATTCATGCTCTACAATCATCATTTGAACATCATCATCGTTTTCGAGATTGATTGCACAATATCTGACTGGATTATCGCATGTCATCCACCGGTAACGCAACCCATGAATTTCTGTGCTATTTTCCCCTTCATTTCTCGAAGTGTGATATTGTTTTCAAATCTCATCTTCGTAGTGGATTCAGATTCAAATACAATGCATGCATCGGTTTTCACCATTTGTCCCTTGTAATGGATAATCATCACAAATATGTTGTTGCTCATTTTCCCACCTACAACAATAAAAATCGAACAAATGAAAATTACTTTTTTTTAGAATTACACTAACATTCGAATCTACATTAATTAAATTCAAACAAACTCAAATTCGAATCTATATCAAACTTAAAATTTGTTTTTTTAATATTTTTAATATATTTCAATTTTTTTTCCTAATATATATATACTAAATAAAATTTAAAATAATTCATTTAAATAACATACTCACTTATAAAATAAATTTTAAAATTCGAATCTATATCAAACAAAAAAATCAATTTTTTAAATATATTCCAATCGATACATTAATATAATCCGAACAAACTCAATTTTGATTTTTTTAAATACACTAACATTCGAATCTACATTAATCAGATATCGAACAAACTATATCAAACATACAAAATAAAACAAACCCACTAAATTTTTTTATAAATAATTAGAATAAACTTAGGCAATTTTTTCTTCACCAATATTCTTCTTCTTCTTCTTCCACTCCTTCCTCACTCAAAATTTTCATTCAAACCTTAACTATTTAACACAAATTTTCTCCCGTATACCCCTATATTTCCTTTAATTACACTTACAAATTTTTAACATCTACCCCTATATATTTAAAAAAAATTAAACACAACTCATTCAAATTTCACCTCTCAATTTCAATCAAATACCAGGCCTAAGGTCTGGCACCTAAGCCTGCCACCAACCAGACCACCCCGGCACCCCATGCATGCGTGACACGTTCGCGCTGCAAGCCTGCAAAGCCTGCCATCATGACAGGTGAAGTCGGGGCCAGCTGAGCTGTCTTCCTTGTTTAAAGTCGGGTCCAGCTGGCCTAGTCTTTGAGCTCCACATCATCCTACACACAACAAAAAAAACAAGGGTGAAGACGGTACTAGCAGGTACCGTCTTTAATAGTACTGTAAAAACTACCCTATTTTAAAAAATAAACTGATACATGCATTATTTTGGGAAAAAAAATTCCCCCTACATTATTTCTTTAAAATTTCCACAAGCTTCCCACCCAAAACCAACCAAATTCACTCCTTTCATATCTCTCTTCTTTTCGTCATTTCTGCAACAACGCAATCTTCCGCTGCCGTGACTTAGCTGAGTTCTTACTGGGGATATGATATCCCGGCTGCATTCGAACGGGGCGGAGCTGGTTTCCTCGGAAAACCCCAACTCATGGATGTTTGATGATTATGGTTTGTTAGACGACATTACTGTATCTGGTGGTGATCTTCCTTCACTTGACCCTTCAGCCACTATCTGGTCATCTAATCCTCTCAGGTTCCTCTCTTCTCATTCAATATCATATTAGTTGTGTATTTCTCGTAATTTCCAGTAGGTTTCAGACTTTGGGTTCTCAAAAAATGGAAACTTTATGCTTCATTTTAATAAGTTAAATACTTTTGATTTGGGGAAGAAGGCATGCACCGGCCACTAAGCCAAATACTATCAAAGTAATTGATTTTGTGTTTTTAGTTATATTTCCAAGTTGGTTCATCGTTATATAGTTTAGAATTATGTTTACCAATGGAATTGGGGCGATAAGCTAAGTGGCTGGCATGGCTTGGTTACTGCTCCTTCAAGCTAGGATATTGTTGATTTCTTATTGTACTATGAACATGCTCATTGATCTGTTTCTTTTGGCTACTGCAGTGCTGAATTTAATGAATCATTTGGGAATTCCGACAATCTTATTGAAACAGGCTCCCAAAAACGGTATATAGCTACTTGCTGCTTAACATTTTACTGTACTTGCTTACTTTGTTGCCCTAATACAGTTTCTGCTTTAGCTTCTTTAGTCTTCACTGTCTTATTATATTATCTTTAAGATTGCGAGTGTAGTTTTGCTTGAATTTGTTGCTAGTTACGCACAGGTTTTCGTTAGTAATCTATTTATTCACTATTCTATCACAGGGTGAGGTCCGGAACATGCACTGTAGCTGGCTCCAAAGCTTGCAGGGAAAAGATGAGAAGAGATAGGTTGAATGAAAGGCATGTTTTGTGATCCCAATTTCCCTCCCTTCAACCATTTTGCCTTCTCTGATGTTTGCATTTTCGATATATCAAGGTTCCTGGAAAGCCTGCCAAAGTAGACAAGGCTCTTGTATTGGTTGATGCTGTTCGAATGGTTACGCGCTTACGGGATGAAGCCCAGAAATTGAAGGAGTCAAATGAGAGTCTGCAGGAGAAGATTAATGAGCTAAAAGTGAGCTCGGGTTCAGTGTTCATTTGTCATATGTTTTATTTGCTACTCGCTCGTATACATGGAACCGTGACGCAAGTGAAATTTTTTATTTGTTCCATTATTATCGCTTATGTTTCAATGTCGTGCATGCTGAGTTGAGATTTATTTTGTAGGCTGAAAAGAACGAACTTCGAGATGAGAAACAGAGGCTAAAGGTTGAGAAAGAGAATCTTGAGCGGCAAGTCAAGGCCATGGGTTCTCATCCAGGACTCCTACCCCATCCTCCTGCGATTCGGACTCCATTTACTACCTCAGGCCAAGTTGCCGGTGGCAAGCCAGTTCCCTATGTTGGTTATCCTGGAGTTTCCATGTGGCAGTTCCTGCCTCCTGCTGCTTTCGATACTTCACAGGATCATGTTCTCCGCCCCCCAGTCGCATAAGTTGGCAGCCTGTTATTGACTAAGTTCGTCGGCACAAAGAAACAATTTTAGTATTTATCATTGATCTTAGTAGTTTTCCTTCTAGTATGTGTTTTTACTCCCTGCTTGGGAGAGTATGAAAGCTTAAAGAAATGTTGTGCAAAGCTTTCGGGATTGGAACGATCGGTGATTGCTCGGATTACTTCTAATAGGGGGAAACGGAGGTGGATTATTCATAGCAGGGTAATTCAACTTTGCATGTGTTTCTGTTTTGATCACTAAACTTTAATTTTTTTCAATCTCATCACTGAACTTTTGAATTTTACCCGTTTTGGTTACTTGATTGTTAAGTCTTTAATGCCGTTTCATTTTTGGGTAAATTTATTCAAAATCCCAACTATGAAGAGGTCGAGAAGGAGAAAAGAAATATGTCTAGATATCTCATCGATTAAATAGTGTACATTACATATCGGACTAGTATAAGGTTGAAACTTTGATTTGAGTTTTGCCTATTTTGAAGGAAATCAAACGGAGGAGAATGAAAGGAGAGATAAAAAACAGAAATACATGCAAAGTTAGAGTGAAAAAAGTAGTTCAACTTATTCAAATGGAGTAAAGAGAATCGGAAACTCCAATTAAAAGTTGGCACTTTATTATCCCTTGCAACAAAATCGAACAAGTTGACCGTTCAAAGTAATGAAATTGTTAAAATATGCTACAAGTCCTTATGTTTTTCGTGCATTTAAAATTTGTTCCCTTTATTTGCAGAAATTTAGTTCTGTTTACCTTTTGTATTTAAAAATTCAAGTTTTATTGATAACATCGTAAAAACTTAGTAAATTATAAAATAATTACTATTTTTACTTCAAAATGTAAAATTGACATGAATTTTAACAGTGTTGACAATTAGACTTATGCAATATTTGGTAGGATTGTTACTTTTTCCTCGTGTCTTAGTACATGGTTCGAACAACAAGAATAACTTTTTTTATTTATCTAGAAAAAGTCTTAACTTTCACTTGAATTTTTGCTTTATCTTTCTAATTTCAAGTTTAAATTTATACTAACCTTCTTTATGTTTTGATGAAATATTTTAATACTCGTGTAATAATTAAGTTTCTCTTGAGTTAATACTTATATAACGAAATTTAATATTGATTTATGAATCTGGAAAATAGATTAATTAAATTCCTTAAAATAAAAGTAAGACTAAATTTACGAAGACTTATGTAATATTTTAATCTCCTGAAATTTACGTATATCGTTATAAATTAGTTTATTTTTTAAATTTATCCCCCCACTTTTAAATATTTATGTTTTTGCCCTTTAAACTCTAAATTCTAGCTCCATCCGTGACCATGCACCAGCTAAGAACACCATTAGAGTCCAATATCATACTCCACAATGCTTCATTTTTACTGGACCTAATACCCACAAACAATGAACTTTCCCTAACCATATGCTTCATTTTTCGGGTCATTTTGGTACCTAACGTTTCATTCCGTAACTTAAATTGGGTTTTTTCGTGATGAACGTTAAAAATTTTCCGTTATCCAATAAAAACACGACACGTGGCATATTCTGGTATTTTCTTTAGTTTTTATTTTTCTAAAAATCAGAAAATCTTTAATTTTATAATAAAATCCAAAATCCTTAATTTCTCTAAAACCCCAAACCCAACCCTATATCCCTAAATTCCTCCCCTCCCACCACCGATTCAACCACCATCGGCCACCCTTGCCTTCGTCGGCCCCCCACGACTGAAAGCCCCATGATTCAGTCGTCGAAAATCGACGAATGAACCGTCGATTACTCCGTTGACGAACATCTAAAAATAAAGAAAAAAGAGACCGATTGGGCTTCTATCCGACGGCTTGAGGGTGGGGGATGTTGAACGGTGAGGTACCCGACGCTTGGGTGGTGAACGGTGAACCACTGGCGTGTGGAGGATGCCGGACGGTGAGAGAGATGTGATTTGAGGGTTTGTTTGAAAGAAATTAAAATTTTGGAGTTTTTTTAAAAAATACATAATTTTAAAGTAATTCAAAAATTAAATAAATAAATAAAATATGTCATGTATCGTGTTATAATTGGTTAACGGAAAATTTTGAACGGCCGTTGACAGAAAAAACCAATTTGAGCTACTGAATAAAACGTTAGGCACCAAAGTGGCCCGAAAAAAACATTAGGCACCAAACTGAAAAAAAAAGTATAGGTTGGGCAACTTTTTGACTATTAAGCCGTGCAGAGAATGTAGAGATTCATAGGGTTAAAATCAATTTCTTTATGTCCAAGTTGATCTTAATGCTACACACATCATAACTCATAAAGAAGAAAACTGTGGTTTTGTTAAATTATGGTTAAGATGCATAGGATTCTCTCAATATAACAAAGTACTCATCTTGGCTCAATCAAATTATCCAAACTTTTGGTTCTTTATTTGCTTTTCAGAGATATAACTTTTAAGGTAAAGATAACTCAAGTATATATGCTACTAGGACTTGTAAGATTCTTTATGGCTGTGAACATGATTGCTGCTTTCCTGACTTAAAAAGCTCAAGAGTTGACCTTTGTAACAAAACAAAAGGAACTAGATCAAGATTAACGGACAAGAAATGGTGTTGTGAAATGGCTTGGAATTCAAAGCCTTTGTCAGCAACTAAAGTGGAAAATGACTGCAGCAAATGTGGAAAATGGAGGCATAAGTTGCGCAAGTAGGAAATAATTCATGGGAAAATTATTTTATTGGTCCCTAAAGATTAGTCTATTTGCATGTAAGTCCTTGGAACTCAATTACAAATAGTCCTAACAATTTCATTTCCAAATGTACCAGTCAAGTATCGAGATTTTCATTTACTATCGGGATTGTGAGAATAGTTTGTGTGTTCTAACAAGTTTCACATAGTGATTTCTCGGGTTGTCTTTGACAATGGTTGGTTTTCTCCATTTGAGAATTTTCACATAAAATCTTGTGTCTTCTTTTATTGTATTGTTTACTAGTTTATTTCTTTAGTTTAGTCCTGTAATCTTGGAGGGAGAATTGTTCTGCACTTTTATTCCTAACAAATGGCTCATCCGGTCCAGCTCGTAGTCTTTTCCATCGGGAAAACGGAATGAGTTGTAGAATTCAAAATGGTGTATTTCGAAGTGACAACTTTCGTTTTGTTTTTAGTTTTCATGTTGTCACTTGGCATGTGCCATGCTGATTTGAATTTGTATTCTGGCCGGCTATGTTCAGATGCTGATAATTCTACCTCAGAGAGCTCATTCAGGGTCAATCTTGACAACCTTCTCGGTTTACTTGCAGAAAAAGGGCCTTCGAGTAACGGATTCTTTAAAACCACAATAGGAAGGAGGCCAGGGAAGATTTATGGTCTTGTGCAATGCAGAGTGGATGTTTCTGCAGAAAACTGTGCTAATTGTACAAGAGAATCTGTTGCCGCAGCCCTGCGTGATTGCTCGAAGAGCAAAAATGTTCAAGTTTGGTTCACGTGGTGCTCTCTCCACTATTCGGATGAACATTTCTTGGGCGTTTGGGATCAAGATTCAGCAGCAATATTCAATAAAACCAATTTCGATAATGCATCCGTCGTCTCGAGAGGGTACAACTTCATGAGTGAAGTCGCAACAACGGCGCCGAAGCGGCCTTTGATGTTTCACACTGCGGCGCTGGATGCAGGGGAATTTGGGAAGCGGTATGGCATGGCTCAGTGCGCCAGAGATATGAGTAGAAAAGACTGCAGCAGGTGCTTGGATACTCAGCTAATGACATTTAGAAGCTCGATTGAAAATAAGAGAGGATGGGAGGTTTACGGGTCGAGTTGTAGAATGTGGTACCATGATTACCAGTTCTACGCCAACATTTCCATCACTGCAAATAACGGTGAGTCCCGGTAGCCTCGATTCTATCATTATTCGTTGCAAATCTCTACTGCATAATAGCATAAATGAAATTGAACCGTTTCTGTAATGATAAAACAGGTGATAGGAGATTGTCCTTGCTTGGAGTGGGAATTGGCATAACAATGGCAGTCCTATTGTTTCTATTTGTGCTATAATCATTCATTGGCTATTCGGTTGTGCTGATATCAAAACTCAAAACCAAGGTCTGCAGATAATACTAGATGTACATTTTGTAATGGCTGCTTTTTTGGATCCCGCAATTTCTTTATGTATTTGAATTCTTGCACTTGCTTTCTTGTGTTTGGAAATTATTAGGCTAGCGAAGTCATGAATAATTTATTGGGCCGATATTTACATAGATTGAATTAGTGTGTACAGTGAATGTCTCTAAATTGAAATTCAATTGGTTTTAGTTTTATGGTGATATAGATAGCTTATCTGGGCTTACTATAACCTTTGTACAACTCAAATTATAAGTTGGTCAAAAAGTTTTGGTATATTTTGATTTTTGATTAAAAAAATATATGAATTATTATCTTTTATACATGCGTTAAAAACTTTTTTTTTCACAAACGCTTTAATTTAGGGTTTTAGTGTATGGGGTTTAGAATTTAGTGTTCATTGTTAGAATTTGAAGTTTAGGGTTAGGGTTTAGGTTTTAATAAAGAATTGAGCTCGAACACACTAAATAATAAATGAACCGAATTTGAACATGAGGTTAATATAATTGTACTTACCCTCAAAAATATTCCTGGATCCGCCAATGCTTACTAGGTTCCCACAATTTTACTTGTATTGCCCTGTGTTTCATCCATCGTAAACAATCTTGTCATGCAGAAATCTGCAATTTTTGTGTTCATATATGCGTCTAGCAAAACATTACCAGCTTTGAGATCACGGTGAATAATTCGAAGTCGAGAATCTTCGTGAAGATAAAGGATCCCTCGAGCAATTCCTCCTATGATTTTGTGTCGTGTTTCCCGATCCAATTGTTTCCTCCTTTCGGGATCTGTAGGTATATCGATAAGATACTATAAGAAAGTGCTTTCCGCTAACCAAGAATATATGGTTAAGTGAATTCAAGTTTAAATGCAGCCATACCATCGAGGCTAGCATTAGGTACGAACTCATAAACAAGAAGTCTTTCGGTTCGTTCGAGGCTGAAACCGAGCAGCCCGACTAGGTTCCGGTGTTGAAGTTTGGCTACCAAGAGGACTTCATTCTTGAATTCTAGGTCTCCTTGTCCGGAATCCCTGGATAACCTTTTAACAGCTATGTCTTGTCCAGATGAAAGCCTACCCTGAAAACAAATTATATATACTAATATCAAACACTTACATTAATCTTTCTTTCAAGAAATAGAAAACACAA
This sequence comes from Hibiscus mutabilis, assembly GCA_019671005.1. Taxonomy (NCBI): domain Eukaryota; kingdom Viridiplantae; phylum Streptophyta; class Magnoliopsida; order Malvales; family Malvaceae; genus Hibiscus; species Hibiscus mutabilis. The sequence continues at coordinate 12,534,375 of CM033756.1, read as the reverse complement.
TGGTGTTTGATTTCATTTGTATGGTATTTACTTTGTAAACAGACCCAAAGCCACCTTGACCAAGCTTATTTTCATCAACAAAGTTGTTTGTTGCAATTCTAATGGTGCCGAAATCGAATAGCAAAGACTCTGGATTGATAATTTCCTCGTTCACAGCTGCCACAGGAGGAACTAGTCAAAATTATCAGTCCTAGTCCTAATTAACAAGTATTCTTGCAACCATTTAATCTTACTTTGAGCAATTTCCTTCATCTTCCTAGCTCTTAAAAAGAAGTAAAGGATGATGGCAATTATCACTACGCTGGCAACCGGAACAACCATGGAGATTATAGTTCGAGATGTGTTCTTATCTGCAGAAAAGAAAACACTTTGATTAATTTCCTGCAAAAAAGGCTTGTATGTAACGTTGATTTGAAGCAGAGCAATGAGCATAGATGTATTGCCGTTGGAGTTTGAAGTGGTTTCATTGGTGGGAGGCGAAAGTTTTGGTTCCTCGTAGAAACGTTGCGTCTCGAACCGCACAAAACAGCTAGGCAAAAGTACCTGGCCGCCTTGTCTTCATCCACAACAACCTCGGATTCTTTGCAAAGCTGTCTCCAAGCAGGTGGTGCAATCTTCCTGGGACAAATCAGGAGTGTACTGCTCAAGCGTGTATATAGGTTGCAAAACGGGATTGATTACATTCCCTGCTGCAAACTTGCGAAGAGAACCACCCGATGCGGTCCGATTCATAAGGTCAACCAGCAAATTGTTCAAGGCTCGGTTAAAACTGTCCGAATCCGTAACATTAATAAGAAGGATTCCGCGCAGTGATGATGATGCTACGGTCCAGGACACCGATGATGGACCGATTTGAATACCGCTGCATACAGAAATCATACCAAATGACTGCTTCCTTCATTTTGGGACAAGCACTTGTGATCCCAGTTGTAGCATTATTGATACATGTGAGGCAAACATCAGGTCGAACATCTCCTCGACAGAGTGCATTCGTGTTAACTGTATCGGGATTTCGGCCGACGGAGAGATTGTAGAAACCGTTACATTTGCAGTTGTAGGAATAGAGGAGAAAGAAGAGAGGAGGGTGTTGAGGTTTGGCTCGTAGGCGGTGAAGTTCCCTCTGTTTGAACAAATTGAAGCCGTCGGATCAGAGTTCCGGGCGGTACTGAAGGTGAAAACAAAGCTAAGAACTAACAGGAAAAGCAGTGCTGATGAACCCATTTCCATTGTTTCAATCTAAAACTCTGGAAATCCTGTGAAAAAGGATTTTGACTCATCCGAGTATTTTTTACAAAGGACTACGTGGACGTGTTAGTCCAAAATTTATACTCCAGTAATTTATCTAAGTTGAATAAGTGAAATTATTTGGATTCTAATAAATTAAATTTTAGTAGATTGGTTTATTTGATGCGTGTGACTAGCATCTATGATACCAATGGTGTTTAACAAATATTTTTATATAACAAATACGTGTTGTTCTCCTTTAGTGCAATCCATAACTGTTATAGACACATGATTATTTTCAAGCAGATAGGCCTTTGGTTTAAAGTTAAACACCCTTGCTTTACTTCGAGTCTACATAGAATGTGGATGGTATCGTAGCTAGCTAGAGCAAGAATGAGGGACTCGGTTATTTAGTTGGAACTACTAGACCCATCCAAACTACCTACTTTAGTACCGGATTATTCAACGCAAGATAGTCTCTTGACAGTGAGAATCTGCAGACTCCAAAGCCATTGTTAGGTAGCCCTGAAATCTTTGTTGCCTTAGGGTTTTGTTTTAAGGTTGTTGTCGTTTAGATCTCGTTTCAGGCCTTCATTTGGCGGTTTTAGACCCGAGAAACCATCGCCGTTGACGAGGCGAGGAGGAGGGAGCACTGTCCATGAACTGGTGTGAGATTCTTGGGTCTGGGGTTGAGAGAGTTTAGAGAATTTCAAGATTATTTTTTTATGAAATGAAACCAATGAAATCTCAGCCTTACTTTTTGCTTATTTTTAGTTTATATACTATCACCATAATTAACGTTTTAGCTGTCCATGATCCTCACCCGAGAAAGGTTCTGCGTGTTTTTTATCTAGGGGGTTAATTACACGGTAGTTATCCTATGCTTTTTATTTATTCAATTTGGTCTCTTTCTTCACTTTTTTGTTTCCCATTGTGCCTTTAATTTATTTTCCATTTCAATTTAGTCCTACGACCTTGTAGTGAGTTGCCCCGAAGGATGATGTTCATGAATGATCCGAGTTTAGAAAAGAAATTTAAAATGAAGATTTCATTCTTAAATCTGGATTCGTGGCTTTGATACTATATGGTAAATAAAAAGAGAACCCATATGAGAGAAAATCTACTCAAATTGCACACTAAACCTAAATGATACAATCAATGTATATACAAGTTGATGACATTCTAAGGAAAAAGAGGCTATAGAATGGAGATAAATCTCTAATGTTCAGCTAAAAAAATAAGATAAATCAAATTAATTATAGGAAATTAGTTTAATGTCGGTTAACGTTTTAATTACTCTTTTAAGTTGCTAGAGAATATTGTCATTACTCTAAATTTGAGTTTCTGGTAATTTTTTAACAAAACAAATCAGATAAAAAGAATCGGTAAAATTTAAACCATTACATTATTTATAAAGATGGACCTAAGTTTGTCTTAATTGATTATTTTGTTAGGTGTTGTATTAATATAGGTAGAATCTGAATTTAAATGGGCTAATTAATGGGAGAGCCCAAATCAAGTTAACATTTTTCATCCGTAAAAAACCCTAGCACTATAAATAGTGAGAGGGGATTAAGCCACCATACAGTTTAAGGAAAAAGGAAAAGAAGATCTTATCCACTTTAAGAGAGATTTTAAGACATCAAAAAAAAGGTATTTTCTAAAGACTATACTTAATCTACATCATGTCTTCTAATAGCATTCTGTTTTCTTCAATCTTTTATCTTATTATTTTGTACTAATATCTCCTGTGATTAAGTTTTATTTCTAGTTTAGGCAATATAAAAAAGTTAACATAAGTTATTATTAGTTTCAAAATCAATGAAATTAAACTCTACTTCCAATTCTTTTAGGTCATGTCAATTTTAAAATTAAACAAATTATATTATCTAATTTTTAGTTTAAATACTTCTTTGTTTCAGTGATGTTAGAGAAATTATTACATGGTCCCGGCTCACCACGTTATTTATGATCTCATCCAATGAGATTCATTCATTTAACGGCATGTAGAAAAGAGGTAAAAATTTACTTTAAAAAATAAGATAAAAAATTATTATTGGATGAGACCATAGATGATGTGATTAGCCAGACCCAATTAATAATTTTTCGTCATGTTAAAGTGTGAATCTCGTTTCCCCTTTTTTTTCTCTTTTGCCTTGAGAGTTAAAATACCATAAATATTATTTATGTTAATATTTAAAAACTCACCTACCAACTCTTTAAACTTTGGGTAAATTATAAATTTTATCATCCAACTTTCTTCTCACTCCTATTTCAATCATTTGAGTTTAAACTTTTTAATTTAAGCTTTGAATTTTTAATTTGTTCCTATTCTAGTAACTCGTGCATTAAATAAAAAATTGAAGGGTCATATGGAAGCCACGTGTGCTTACGTGGAAGGTTTTTGCTAACATGGGAGCCGCATGTCATTTTCTCCCTTTTCTTTCTTTCTTTTTTTGATTTTATCTTTTCTCCCTTGAAGATTAAAGCTTTACAATTTCACCCTTCTATCACACCGGCACTAAAATAATCATTCTTGGTGTTTTCTCAGACCACTCAAGACCACAAAAAACTTGTCTTATCCTCTCCTATCACTATATCAGTTTAGATTTTCCTAAATTCACTTTAAAACTCGCAAAACTCAATTCAAAACACAAAATGCACAAACCCCAAATTATCCCAATCTATAATATCCTCCGTTCGATCAATATAGAATAAGGATATATAGCTCTCTGCCTCCTTGTTCACCTCCCCGCCGTTCGGATTTGGAAGAAGTGCTCTGTCATTGAGAAATCAAAGGAAATTTGAAAGTATGGAGTTTTTCACAAAAAAATAACAAAAGTTTTGGGGTAATTTCATAATTTTTAGAAGATAGATGTCCAATATAACGACATTAAGTATTTAACGATAGAGTGACCAAAAGAGCAAGTCGAAAATTCAATGATTAAATTAAAAAAAAAGTACACTTGAGCGACCAAAATAAGAGTAAATAAAAAGTCCAATAATTAAATTAAAAAATTTAAACTTTAATAACCAAAATAATAGTAAAAAAATTAAATGATAAATTTGTAACTTACCCTTAAACCTTCATGCTATGTCACCTTCACATTTTTTTTCTTTAGTGTCTAACTATATTTTTCTTCTTATTTTAGTTCTTTTTTCTTTTCTAATTGACTCTAAAGTGTATTTCAGTATTTGAAATAAAAAGAGTCACATTGATTGGTCGTATGGACAAGTATATTTATCCGCTACTTATATTTTCGTCGGTTAGAATTCGTATAAATGCCAGATAATACTACATCTATATAAAAATGACAGATAATACTAACCCTAAAAGTTATTTGATAAATAAAATTGTGCAAAAGATTTATAAAATTATTTGCATTTTAACTTTAAAATTTAAATATTTAACCTTGAAACTTTAAATATTAAATTAAATTTTAAATTTTAAATTTAAACCTCAAACATAAAATTAAAATTAGAGTCTACGACTTGTTTTTGCAGGATCGGTATATCAAATAATTTTTTTTATTTTGTTTTTTTATTAATTATTATTTTTATTTTTATTTTTATTTTTATTTTAAAATATATTTTCTATTACTCTCAAAAAATGTTTCCCTTTTCTCTCTTCTAAACACAAATCCTAAAAAAAGAAGGAAAAAAAGATTTACCATTTTGTTTGTATTTGTTTTTCTGCTAAATCTCGATGTTTTGCTCTTTCTATTCTCGGATCCTTTTTCTTCTAGCTCAAAAGCTACGGTTAGAAATAATCTACTCCATTTTATTTAGGGGTTTGCTCTTTCGCTGTTAATGACTCTATGCCTAGATTTTTATTGTAATTTTAGTTATTTTGGGTTGGTTTTCAGATTTTTAATTATCGCTATCACCTCAGCTCTCAGTTCAATCCGGAACCATAATTGAGCTTATTCAAAGAGTTTTTGTTTTGGCAAAATTTTCCCCAAATTTTGCGTCATCTTAAGGCAGGTATCCGAGTTCTGCATTTCCTTAAATTCTTTTTCATTTAGTTGCTTTTTATCTGTTTATTTATTGAAATTGATAATTTTGCATTAATCTAATGTAAATAAATAGCTGCTAGTCCAATTATTGCGGCGTACAGTTTATTAATGAGGGATTATTCGATTAATTTATGAGAGAATAACAGTGCAATAAATGCATTTTGGATTTTTACATTTTATCTGAGCTTATTTATGTCATCAATGGGTTTCTTTTGTTTTTTTTAGTTTTTCAAAATTATTTAATTTCTTTCTAAATTAGAGGCTAAAGGGTTTAATTTAACTTCCAAAGATTGAAATTTTCCCCCCATTTTGAAATAGAATTGAACTTTGATACACGGTGCTGTATTTTGAAATATAGATTACTGTTAGTGTTGTTCCCGAGTCAGCTATCTTTAGAGAGAACTTTTTTTCGGTCTTTTCCGAATTGGTTATATGAAAAGAGATGTGGATAATTATCCCAGGTCACAACGACTTTTGGTTTATAGATATAATATGTATTTGTATGCATTCACAATTTCTTCTTTAACATTTGAATAAAGGAGTGTGCTGGTTGATCCACTTGTAGCTTGTCCTGATGCATAAGGTTCGCGTATTGAAAAAAGAAGATAATCATGTACCTATGGGAGTTTGAGTGCAATTATGAAGAAGTGAGAGGAAAAGGCACTGCGTTTTCTTTTGTTCTCGGTATTTTAACTTCGCGGTCTTCCATCTTGTCTCTTGTTTCAGGTTTTGGATAGCTGAACACTTGTTGATAGGGGGTTTGTGTGCGATTACAAAGAGATGAGCCACACAACAAATGAGAGGGAAGATGGGATTCTCTATAAGGATCAGACAGAATCATTGTTGGTTGATGATGCCAACTGTGGAGGAGTTGTTCTGAAAAAGGGACCATGGACATCTGCTGAAGATGCAATTTTGATCGACTATGTGAAGAAGCATGGGGAAGGCAAATGGAATGCTGTTCAGAAGCACTCTGGACTGTTTCGTTGCGGAAAAAGTTGCCGGTTACGTTGGGCAAATCACTTGAGGCCAAACTTGAAGAAAGGGGCATTTTCTCGGGAAGAAGAGCAGCTGATTGTTAAACTTCATGCAAAGATGGGAAATAAATGGGCTCGGATGGCTGCATATGTAAGTGTTCAACTCAGTTAATATGAATCTAGTTATTTTCATTATTTTTTAATGCAGAAATTTGTTGAGCCTAAAAAAGAGTTTAGCAATTACATTAAAAAACTGGAGACCATGGACACTTCTATAATATAATAAATTTAGAGAAGGCTACATGAAGTATTATTAATAATCTTGATTGCTACACTTGGTTCTTTCATCCAATTTGATTTCTCATCTTAGCATGTGTGCACCATTACTCATCATAACCACTGAGCTAACCAATAGCAATTTGATTTTTTTGTGCTTGATGCTAAACAATAGCAATTTTATGTTTTTGAGAATTCTATGGCAGCTATCCCACCTCAGAAATGCTATACTTGTGCAAAGCATGATAAAATTTTCAGTTACCAAAGTTTTATAGATCTGTCTTTTAGGTGTGTCTGAAACTGTTTCTCTATGATCTGTTATTCTTTGCAGTTGCCTGGTCGTACAGATAATGAGATAAAAAATTATTGGAATACCCGGATTAAGAGACGTCAGCGTGCTGGGTTACCTCTCTACCCTCCCGAAGTTTTCTTGCAAGCATTGCAGGAGAGTCACTGTATCAATGCAGTTAATGGAGGCGATGAAGGACCACATGATATCCTGCGGGACAACAGCTATGCGATACCTGATGTCATATTTGACAGTTTAAAGGCAAGTCAAAATGCCCTGCCTTATGTACCTGAACTTCCCGATATACCCACAAGCAGCATGCTGATGAAAGGTCTAGGTTCTCAATATTGTAGTTTCCTGCCGCCAACAATCCATTGCCAGAAGCGTCTTCGAGAAGCTACAGCCTTTTTCCCTAGTTACACTAGTGCTGTTAAAAATGAATATCCCTTGTTTGAGCAGTTTCAAGATGATATCACGGAGAAGGCTGCTCAATCTTTTTGGCTGTCTTTTCCAATGGAAACAGATCCTGCGAACAAGAACTCCTTGCAATTTGGTGTATTCCCAGGTAGCCATACCCTTTCAAATGGCAATTTCTCTGCTTCAGAGCCTGCTTTGGAGGCTGTGAAGTTGGAGCTCCCTTCAATCCAATATCCTGAAACTGAATTAGGTAGTTGGGGAACATTTTCTTGCCCACCACCTTTACTTGATTCGGTCGATGCTTTTATCCAGTCACCACCATCAACCAGCAGAGCAGAGTCAGATAGCCTTTCACCCCATAACAGTGGCCTGCTGGATGCTGTACTTCAGGAGTCAAAAACTCTAAAAAGTGCTAAGAACCATGCATCTAACAAGAGTTCAAAGTCAGCAACTGCCAATGAAGCTCTTTCTCAAATGGATCATTCAGCAACTTCTCATTCAAGTGAGTGTATCGGTGCTAGCGGCAGTTCATTGGATGAACAGCCACCTGATGAAACCTTTACTGGTGAGCACCTCTCTGATCTGGACTTGCTAAACATGATATTCTATATTTTTTTTACAAAAATGTAAATTGTATTCGGATATCCAATAATATCCGTACAAGTAAACCGGATTCTGATATCTGTTACTATTTGAACCAAAACCAAAGTGGTTTTTGGTTCAAATATCAGATATCACGACTATAAATCTAACATCTGTATATAGCATATGAGTCGACAAATATCAAGCCAGATAGTGTTGGATATCCGACTTTTAACTATACATTGTCATCCTTGAACTAATATTCCAAGTAGCGAGAAGTGTACATGCTCAATTTCTCTCAATTTTTTTTCTGGTGTTTAGTAACTGGATTTTGGATATTTTGTTTCAGAGTCCCTTGTGAAATCAGAAGCTGCCGGCCATGTTTTGACAGCAGAGATAGAAAATGAGGCACCTCTACAGTTGGACAGTTTTTGCCCCGACACATTACTTGCTTCTAATTGGTTTGAGCAGGATTATGGTTATCATAAGGACCAAGCCATCATGACGGATTCCATAGCAACCCTTCTTGGCGATGACTTGAGTAGTGAGTACAGGAATATGGCAGCTGGAACATCTATCTCAAATCAAGCATGGGGCCTTGGTTCTTGTGCATGGAATAATATGCCGGCGGTCTGTCAAATGTCTGAACTCCCTTGAGCTCTGCTATCTCGATTGTGTGAACTTCTCTGAAGCCTTTTCTTTTTGTTTCATTCATTGCATGATTTGTTTGATGCGCGTAGTCAAGCGGACCTGATGTAGCGAAGTTCATTTGGGGTGAGACTATCATATGGTATGAGCCATGAATGTTTGGTTTGTTGTTCTCTATGTTTTTCTTGTAGAACTGTTGGATGTGTGTATGCCGATACAAAACTATTAGGTATACAAAGGCATTCAAGCTGTTGTTATAATTTTAGAATAATTGTGAACTTTTAGCATAGAATCCTAGTCCCATGATTTTGCTATTTGTTGCATGTGTCTTAGCTGATGATTATTTGTGTATATTTGAATGAACCCCTTTTTCAGTCTTCAAACAGATCTCAAACAGTGTTTTTCATTCATACATTAATCTTTCATTCATAACATTCGATCAAATTTTGATAATAGCTTATTAAAAAGTATAATTACAAATGCCAAATTTTGAAATCGATACATTATAAAATTCATTCACTTCAGAAACCTATTGTTTGACAAAGTCTCTTGGACGTTTGCCCACATATATTATTATTAGTAAATCTTGATTCTCAGCAATGAGATGGAAGAAATAGAAAGTCAAAGATAGCAGAATCTCCTTCAACCCATGTTCAAACTAACATGACCCAAGTTCCAGGTCTGGTGGGATGGTATCGGATAATGACACTGTCACGGAAGAAGACGACTTTGTCAACATAGTAGTTTCGTTGGTGAAAGATGTAGTGAGTGAGGCAGCGGATGCTCCATTGGGTGCTAAAACTTTGCACAGTGCACGCTGGATATTTCCGACATAGGTTGCAATTTATGTCTTCAGGATGTTGTTGTTATTACACACTTCTCAGATTGTTGTCTTCAAAAAGATGAAGCAACTCGAGCAAGTTCATTGTTGCCTAGCAGCAATGTTCAGTATGGAATAACTCCATCTTATAACAAAACTGCAGATGTTGGTAGTTTTCAATAGGATCATTTGTGCTATTACAAAGTACAGTCTTATGCAACACAATGGCAAAGCTCACTTGCAATCTTTATGTAGGGAAAAGGAAGATCTCATCGCAGACAATTATTTACATCATTGTTCCAACGGTTGCTCATAGTTTAGGAAGCTCTCGTGTAATTAACCTTCATGAAAATTATAATCTCGATTAAACACTTATCCATTGCGCCAATATTGGTTGATGTGGTTGTCAGCTAGCAGTTGCATAATTGTACTAACTTGTTTGTCAACTAGCCGTTGCTCTCCATATGGCATTTGAATTTGATATCTTTACGTCATACAGGCAAGTCAAGGCACTGCTTTAATGGCCGCTCTTGACTCTTTCTCCAGCAAAAGGCAAGTAAAATCTGGAACAGAACTTTCCAACTTGTTTTCGCCTCAAAATGTGGGTTAGAGCTCTTTCTTCGATTCTCTCCTATCTGCTTATGGGCATCAGTCTTGTTACCGCTGCAACAATATGCTATGACACTGGTAATTTCACCACAAGTAGTACGTACGGCAAAAACCGGGACCTTATACTGTCTTCACTCCCACCTAACGTCTCTGCGAGAGGTGGTTTTTTTACAGCCAGCATTGGCCAAAAATCCGACAAAGTTTATGTTCTTGCTATGTGCAGAGGAGACTATACTCCGGACTTTTGTTATAGATGTCTCAATTCCTCAGTCCATGATCTCGTAGCTAGCTGTCCAAACCAGAAAGAAGCCCTTTCATGGGAGTTGGCGGTCAATGCATTGCACGCTATGCCAACCGCCCCTTTTTTGGAATCCTCGAGCTAGAACCCATTGGCGCAGGCTATAATACGGCCAACATCACATCGAACTTAACAGAATTTAATACAGTTTGCAACTGGGGAAGCAAATATTACAGTATTCCAAACAATATATGCACTAATGCAGTGCACTCCTGATTTAACACACGAAGATTGTGACACCTGCCTATGGCAAACAGCCAACTACTATGTTGGCTGTTGCCATGGGTATCGAGGAGGTTATGTTCAGAGTCCTAACTGTTGGCTCAGATGGGATTGTATCCCTTTTTTGCACCCAGTGCTGCTACTACCAATCCACCTTCATCTCCTCCATCCACACGGACCACACCTGGTAGTAGTCCTCCCTTAATTACAAAACAAATCAATACGGTTCCCTTTGGTGCAAGTTTATCAGTTGTTCTTGGACTAGCTATGTTTTCTGCTTGTGGTTTTTTCATCTGGAGGAGGAGAAACATTCTAGGTATGGACTATTAGATCATGCTTGAAACTACAAATTTATCTTGTAATCTTATGCCAACCCCATTTTACTTGATAGTGGGAAGCGCACCTCAAGAAAACTCGACCGAAAATTTCGATCTAGATAATGTGGGAACATCTCAGGAGTTTCCTTCAATGCAATTGGACATTTTACAAGCAGCAACGAATGGTTTTAGTGATGAAACTAAGCTTGGACAAGGTGGATTCGGCCCTGTATACAAGGTAATTATGTGTAGGAATGTTTATCACAGACTGACCAAAGTATTCATGTTAATATGTTAATTTGCAGGGCACTCTGGCAGATGGTAAAGAGATTGCAGTTAAAAGGCTCTCAAGAACCTCCGGTCAAGGGCTGCTTGAATTCAAGAATGAAGTCATGTTAATTGCCAGATTACAACATAGAAATCTGGTGAGGCTCTTGGGAATTGGGATGTTGCTTAGAGAGAAACGAAAAGTTGCTTGTATATGAATTCATGCTCAACAAAAGCCTTGACGTGTTCCTATTCTGTTCGATTCTTGAATCTGTTGATAACAACATTATCTCATATACATAAACAAAATAAATTCAAATATTTAACTAGTCAAATTTTTTTTCTTGAGATTTATCAGATTCGAGTTTGGCCGCGCAACTGACATGGAAGAAACAACTCAACATCATTAGAGGAACTGCACGAGGTATCATGTACCTGCACGAAGGTTCTCGCCTTAGAATCATCCACAGAGACCTTAAAGCAAGTAATGTTTTACTTGATCATGAAATGAATCCAAAAATCTCAGACTTTGGTATGGCGAAAATTTTTGGCGGAGATCAAAATGAAGCAAATACAAACAGAGTAGTTGGAACATAGTAAGTCTATAGATTCTTCCCAACTTGTTGCCTCATAATTTTCTTTTCTTCTGTTTTTGCAAAGTTTTCTATGATTATATAATTTTTGTTTTAATCCTTCTTCATTGTAGTGGATACATGGCGCCCGAGTATGCTATGGAAGGACTTTTTTCTGTCAAATCTGATGTTTTCAGTTTCGGAGTCCTTTTGCTGGAGATTATAAGTGGGAAAAGGAACAGCGGATTTCAGATTTCGGAACATGGTGAAAGCCTCCTGACTTTTTATGTTCTTTCATCCCATCCTCAATGAATACATGAATACTATATCATATACGTTAGGCTAATTCTAAGCAATAATTGTAGGACTGGAAGCTATGGCCGAAAGGTGAAGGGATGAAGCTAATAGTAGAGCATCTTGTCGAATCGAGTGTACCCACCGAGGTGCTTAAATGCATCCAGATTGGCCTATTGTGCGTGCAAACTGAACCTGTAGACAGACCAACCATGTCAACTGTGGTTGCTATGTTGGGAAACGACACCATAACACTGCCTCTACCAGCAGAATCTGCATTTTATGTTAAACAAACCAACTCGGCACAATTCAAGTGATAGAATATGTTCTGTTAATGAGGTTATGATTTCGAATATGTCTCCTCGGTGATTGATTAGTCATTGCATCTTCCTTTTTCTTCATTACTTCAAGGATATGAGAGTTCATGAATAATTGTTGAGTTGTTCATTTTGGCTGAATGGACGTTCCCAAACTTTTCAACAAAACAGTGGCGTATGTATAAAAAATTGGTCAAGTTTACTGAATTGGCCAAGCAAACTTCGAAGAAAGCGGGAACGATGGAAAAATAAAAAAAATCATTCCATAACTTACCCGCGACATTGGAAGTCTTAAAATCTCACGTTCAAACAAAACCAATTCAGCCAACAATTCAAGCTCCTATAGGAAGAAACATGGAAGTATCTCTTATTGTAAACAAGTGGCTGTCTTCCGATATCGTTACGTTCCATCATCAAAAATCCAAAAGAAGATTGTCTTTTAACCACACCAGTATCTCTCACAAAGGCCAGACTGAGGAATTAAAGACTAAGTTTCGATCTACTTTTAAAAGTTTAAGACTTTTGCAAGAAAAAAAAAGCACCAAACCTCTCTTCTCTGCCAAAGTTCCCATCTTCAAAATGTGGGTTAAACTTATAACTCTTCCTGCAATTCTCTCCTATCTGCTTATTGGCATCACTCTTGTTGAGATTGCCAGTGGGGTAGAAATAACATGAAATTACACTGGTAATTTCAGCGTTAATAGCACATGTGGAAAAAACCGGGACTTTGTTCTCGCTTCTCTCCTAACTAATGTCTCTTCAAAAGGTGGGTTTTTCACTGCCACTATTGGCCAAAACTCCGACAAAGCATACGCTCTTGGTATGTGCAGAGGAGACCGTACTCCAGATGGTTGTTATAAATGTCTCAACTTCTCAATCCACAATCTCACAGCTATCTGTCCCAACCAGAAAGAAGCTATGTTATGGGCAAGGAAACCATGTCGTGTGCACTATGCAAATTACTCATTTTTCGGAACCCTGGAGCTAGAACCCACTAAGGCAGGCTATACTACCGGCAACATCGCATCGAACTTAACAGAATTCGATACGGTTTGGAAGACTTTGATGGACAGTGTGGTGCGGAATGCTTCCAACGGCTCTTCTAGTCTCAAGTATGCAACGGGGGAAGCAGATGCTGGAGAGTTCCAAAGGATATATGCACTAATGCAGTGCACTCCGGATTTATCTCACAAGGATTGCGAGTTCTGCCTAAGGCAATCCGTAGATTACTATTTAAGCTGTTGCCGTGGGAACCAAGGAGGTCATGTTCAGAAGCCTAGCTGTTATTTCATGTGGGGTTTAAATCCCTTCTATGCACCCAATGCCTCTACTACCGCACCGTCTTTGTCTCCTCCTCCTCCACCATCACCTGCTATTCCTCTGCCGCAGCTGGTGAACACCACAATCACAAAAGGTAATTACGGAATCGGATCTGCTAGATGGCATGCTGGTTTCAGGGGGAAATTGATGCATATAAAAATTGGTATGAATCAGTATCTTGTCTGAAGTTACAAAGTTCTTGGTTGTAGAGAAGGGGGAGGCAGTTCATCTCGAACACTAGTTCTTATAGTTGTTCCAATTGTCATCTCTGTGGCAGTGCTCGTCATACTTGTGATTGATGTTCTCCTTAAGAGGAACAAGAAAACAAAGCAGGGCGATCAAAGTAAGTTGGCGTTTGATTTTCTTTTGTTCCCTGTCATAGTCTTATAACAAAAGATACTTCATAAATGATCAATCTTCTGCAATGTTGAAGCATGGTGTGGTTAGCTTCGCTCTCCTTTCCATTTGTTCTAAGTTATGTAACATAAATGATTGTTTGTTACCCTGCAGATAACAAGGGCCATGTGGAATGGTTGCAAATTGACTTTAATGCAGTAAGAGTTGCAACAGAAAACTTCTCCGATGCGAACCTGCTTGGAAGAGGTGGATTTGGTCCTGTTTATAATGTAATTAAAGATTTGATCTATGAAAATTCCCTATATCTTAAAGAAGAAAAAAAGACGGAATGAATATGTGAAAGTGAATCCTCTCGTTTGATGGATTCTGACAAATACTAGGAAATAAAAGTTAGTATTTTCCATCGTTGTTCTTTGTTCCAAATTCTATCAGGGTAAGCTTGAAGATGGACGAAAAGAAGCTATAAAGAGGCTGTCTGAAAATTCGGGACAAGGAATACAAGAATTCAAGAATGAAGTCATGCTATTGGTGAAGCTTCAACACAGGAATTTGGTCAGGCTTCTTGGTTTTAGCTTGGAACAAAAGGAAAGGATTCTAATCTATGAGTTTCTGACTAACTCAAGCCTTGACAACTTTATATTCGGTATGGTTTAATCCTTGTTAAGTACACCAATTGGATTTTATGGTTATTACTATTCTGAATATGCATTTTGAGAGTTCTGTAGATCCAGTAAAGCGTCTACTGCTAAACTGGGAGAAGAGGTACAAAATTATAGAGGGAATAGCCAAGGGACTTCTTTATCTTCACCATGATTCCCAATATCGAATCTTCCATGGTGACTTAAAAGCAGCCAACATATTGCTCGATGAAGATATGAATCCTAAAATCTCAGATTTCGGAACGGCAAAGTTGTTTGTAAGCATTAAGAACGCAATCAGATTTTATGTTACTTGTTACACTTGGTAGTGGTGATATCTAAAACTCAAAGATCCCAACCATTAGCACTTCATCTAGAGCTTAGTTTTAGCAACCATTTCATTGATTAAAATGTATTTGTGTGCAGTGGAAACATGGCTCCAGAGTATGCATGGCATGGACAATATTCGGTTAAATCTTATGTTTATGCCTTTGGAGTGTTGGTTTTGGAAAAATCATTAGTGGTAAAAAAATCAGTACCTTCTCCAACCAAGTGGGAGACTCTCTTCTAACCCAAGTAAGCTGCATACCTTGTTTGTCATAAAACTGGATTAGAATTTGCTAAAAGACAATGTGAGTTCATATTCTCAAACATTTGCAGGCATGGAGAAACTGGAATGGACTGCTTTGGAAGTTGTAGATCCAATTCTGAGGGATGGCTCGAGAAGCGAAATAATGAGATGCATCGATCTCGGGTTGCTTTGTGCTCAAGAAAATATTACTTATAGACCTACCATGGCCTCTGCGGCTCTCGTGCTTAGTAGCTATTCCGTATCTCTTCCGGTGCCATCGAGACCTGCATTTTCTTTGAATTCCACCATGGAGACATCAACAATGACCTAATTATCATCACTCTCTAACCAATCGAAAACAGAAGCCATCCAAGTCTCCGTCAACGAGGCTTCAATTTCTGAACAAGATCCTCAATGAAGTTCGACGCTGGTACTTACTAAGTACTTGCATTGCATATTTTCTGTATCTTTGACTAGAAATCAGTGCTTCTTTGGTATAAATATACATAGCCGTAATAAATGAAGAAGCTTCAAATTAGAATCTTTACGTAGAATTAATGGAAGAAACAGTTTGTTTCAATTTTCTTTTCAAATGAATGGATTCAACTGGCAGCCGAGGTAAAAATCGGTGATAGATACATCAATTGTTGAGCATTGGAACCTCCTTGTTGATCTATCCACCTTGTTAGGCCCCTGTCCCGCGGTGGTGTTGAAGAATCCGCCGTGCTCGGTTGCATTGGTTGAGAGATAAGAGAAGAGGTGATTGATATTAGTGGCGTAGTTTTTTGACAAAGAGGTTGCATTGGAACAGAAGTGGTACCAGCGCACAGCAGGGGCGAAACACGGGCAAGAATAGAGGGGGCCATGATTTTGAAATATTGATAATAGACCCTTGAAAATTTTAATTTGTTTTAATTGGCCCCCTCAAAATGTTTGAAAGTTTATTATCTTCCTTAATATTGGTTGGATCTTATTTAGGTATTTAGGGTTGTTTCTAAAATTATTTTCCTACAAAAAAAAAGGTAAAGTCGTCGTACCTTCTAGGTGATTTTGTTTCATTTTTTATTTTTAGGACTAAATTGAAAGAAGTTAAAATTACTAGGACTGAAATAAAAAATTTGAAAATAAGAAAACAGTGCTTTGAAGGTGTTGCTGTGTTCTTAATTCATTCTCCAATTTTTTCACTCCAATCTTTTAAATTTGCATTCTTTCAATTTAGTCCCAAAATTAGAAAAAAAAATAGAAGGGAAATTGTGATAATGACTTTAGTATGCTTTTAATAAAAAAAGTAAAGCTTGAAAAGTGGTCAAGATAATTTGATGACTTTTACAATGTCTCCGGGAAGGTATGACGAGTTCCATGATCATTATAAAAACAATCTCAAATCTCTAAATATTATGGACCAACCTCGTTTTCTTTTTTCTTCAAAAATATTATCCTACATATCATTTAAAAGAATTAATTAATATCCCAGAATTGAGTGTCAGGATCCGCCATTGGCGCACTGAGTCCGCTAAACTGGCGAAGCTAAAGGTTGAAAGAAACACAAAAGCTACAAGGAAGATTTTGGTGAAGGAATCACCATCATTTTTATGTATCCAATCATCTAAAATACTGCAATAAAGTATATTTTTTATATAACACAAAAATCCCCCTATTATTATTTTTACTTATAAAATCTAAAAGGATTAAGGGTTCAATAAGCCCCTAAACTTTTGAAAAAAATTAATTGAGTCCCTAAAGTTTTATTTTTCACTCAATTAAGCCCACAAACTCAGGGGAAAATTAATTTGATATTTTGACCATCGTTAACCATTAACTTTAACATTTTTTTTAAATTGCCCCGTGTCACAGTAGGTAATGCCACTTGGCATTTTAAGGTTTTTTAAATTTCATTTTAAAATATAAAATCATCAAAAATTCTAAAAAATATTTTAAAAATATTAAATTATTTTTCAAATTTCGAAATTGATAAGTGTAGAATATTACATATTTTTAATATGTTTTATTTCTCATTTTCATTGGACTATGTTAGCTCAAAAGCAACAAATGAAGGTAGAATCTAGATAATCACTTGATGTCATGGCAGGAGTCGTGGGCAAGACCTGAGGTATGACGCGGTCCGCATCCGATGCAGCATATTTCATCGGTACAGTTAGCAACTTCTAGAAGGCAGATCAACATTATCCCAAAGTCAAATTCGGAATTATCTTGAGGATAAATGCATGGACGATAAATATGGGATTCTCCAGAAGATAAAACGGAATTTAACGATAGCCATATATTTTAAATTAATTATCTTTATCTTTTGTGATAAATTCTTGGTTTAAATTTAATCCACTAGTTTAAAACATGTATCCTTTGTTTTATCTTTTATTTAGGGTTTTGAGTTATTTTATTTTGTTAGGATTCTCAGGTATAAATACCCGTTAGGATTCAACATTTTGACAGAGATTGGAATTTGTAATTTTCTTGGTTATTTCTATATCAGCTTCATTTTCTTTTAATCTTTTACTTTATTCATTTATTTTTCCATCATAAAAATGTTAAGCATGATCCAATCCAGGCTTAGCTAAATTTTCACTTAGCCTAAGGCTTTGCAATGGCTCAATTCTAATCGTGAGAATTGAATTGCACTTCACAACTTAGAAAATTATTCTTCGATTCTCTGAAAACTAGGAGTGGCAATCGGCCATTCCTTTAAAGTTACTACATCTTCAACTCAAAAAGTCAACATTGTTCTGAAAGGTGTTTTGACTTGCAGTTTGGGATTCAAATCGGTTGGTCGTAATTTGACTTCTTATGAACGAACTTAGCGGCGGTACGCAAAGGGGAATCAAGAACGAGTTTGATTCTTAGAGAGACGCTATAACTCGAGTTGGGCTATTCCAGAACTTAAAGTTGTTTTGGTGCTAACGACGATAGACGTGGTTAAACCAGCAAGAACTAGATTTCAGAGATTGACTTGAAAATTTTGGTTAATCGGGGAGAAGAGTTAGCTGCAGGGGTTGGGCCATGTTGACTGTAACCAACATACTAACCAGGAGAGAAAATTATTTCGATGAATGATCGAAATTGAGGCTAGCAAAGCCTAAGGCTAAATCATCCGAATTGAATTCTTTATTTACGATTTACTGTTTTTTTTTCTTCTTTTATTTTTACTCAATTATTATTTCTAAGTTCCCAATTTTATTTTGCATTTAAATCAAGGATTGAAACAAGGAAGATGTCAATTTTCCTTGTAACGACCCAAATTTCTCGAGTCAACAATGGACGTTGACTCGAGTCTTAGACCGACGTGTCGGGCTGAGACGTTGGGCTATAATAGGCCTCCATGTGATGTTGGGCTTGTTTGGGGGTTTTGGGCTTTGCTTATGTTGGGTTTTGAGGAAGGGTAGTATGGTAAAATCATAAATATGAGACAAAGGTTGATGGCCTTGGTTATTTTCTATAGAGGGAAGAGAGGGGTGAAGTTATCTTGTCCCCATCTTCCTCTTTATCTCTTTCCTCTTCAAACTCCCTCCCCAAACACAAAGAAAAAGATGAAAACTTGTTGTGGTGGAGTGTGAATCTCTGATTGGTCATCAAGGAAGAGTTTATCAGCATCAAATGATCTACATTTCGAGCTAAGTATCATTGGATTTGGTGGAGGTTGAGTTGGAAGCTTGGACCAAGAAGAGAGGTGGTAAGAGCTTGGTCGGAGCTTCATTTCAGGTTTTGTTTGCTTAAGGCCAGTACATCTCTGACTCCTACATTTCATGAGCCTCATAAGATGATTGCTTCGCTTGGTTTATGTTCATGAGTAGCAAAGTTAGGGTTCTTGAGCTTCAAAACCCTCTAATGGTAAATCACGTTTTAAGAGTTGATAATGGGTAAAACTGGTAGGAAACCACCTAATATACTCCAAATAACTTGTAGGAAATAATTATGACTTAACCATGGGGGTTAAGGGTGGGATTGGTGTAATCCCGAGCTCTAGGTTTCAAAATTTGGGCTCGAGTACCGGTACGGGGTGGTTGCGTATTGGTACTCCTTTGTATTTTGAGAGACGGTGTGTGAGGGGCGTATCAGTACGCCTCTCTATGTATCGGTACCCCTCACTCAAATGGAAATCCATTAGCGCTTAGACATACCGGTACGCAAGGGGCTATCGGTACGCACTGTTTCATTGCATGTGATAGGCTTAGCGTACCGGTACTCGAAGGTTGGAGTATCGGTATAGGCTTGGATCGGTACGGGGCGATCCCAGTACCGATGCTGGATACCGATACGGGGTAAGAGCGTATCGGTACGGCTTGTGGTCTAACTCTTTTGAACCTAGTTAGGGTATCGGTACTCATAGGGGAGTATCAATACCAAGAGGGCGATACCGATACTCACCTTGAAGTATCGATACTCGTTGGGCAATATGCCAAAGAAAGTTGAGTTCGCGTTTGAGGGTTCTATAATTTGTGGTAAAGGGTCCGATAGGTCCATAAAGGTATAGAACAAACTCTAAAATTGAGAAATCGAGGTTAGCAACTCGTAGGAGGATTAATGGCTAATGGCTTGGTAATAGTTGAAAGAATTGCTTGGAATGGTAATCCATAGGGATTCGTGGTGGATCAGATATTGCTACGGGTAGCTTGGGGTCCTTGCTGTGTGCTGAAGGGACGTCCATGTAGGTTGGTTGCCCCAAGTAATGAGATAATCTAATGAGAAAGGCGTAAACGAATCCTAACGACACATATTAAACAGTGTAACAAATGAGTCATGCCTTGGGGCATTGGTAATGGTTGGCAGGATATCTTTTATCTCTCGGTGAGATATGTTGATGCTCGGGGGACCATGTGGTGTCTTATGAGTCTTGGTTAGGAATCCGGATGTCTTAGTGTCAGTGCAAGGGCACTTAAATAAGGGGATGGGTACTCTGGGCTATGTGATCGAGTACATCCAACGTATCCACGGGCTATGTGATCTGGATGCGGTTCGAAACCTATCCTTGGGCTATGTGATCAGGATATGGAAATACAACTCGAAGGGCTATGTGATCTCGAGTAACTCGATGGGCTATGTGATCTCGAGTAATCTTGTTTGGCTATGTGATCGCAGGATAAGACTGCTTGTGGCTATTGTGATCCAAGTATGTCTAAGACATATCTGTGGCTATAGTGATCCGGATATGATCCTTACCTGACGGCTATGTGATCACGGGTAACCCGACGGTTGTGTGAGCACATGATAAATAGTAGGGCTACATTGGCCATTAGAGAATGTATGTTATTTACGTTGTTGTATGGATAATAGATGTTTACCCTTGGGGCTATGTGATCAGGGTAGGGTTGTTACTCGATGGGCTATGTGATCTCGGGTATGGGTTGTATTACCCTTGGGCTTTGTGATCAAGGTATGAGATGTAACTCGATGGGCTTAGTGATCTCGAGTATAGGCTAGATAACCCTTGGGCTATGTGATCAGGGTATGGGACGTAATTTAGTGGTCGGTGGGACCTCGTGTACGGTAAGCCTGAGATGACTTGGTAAACTTTTTACATAATAGTGGTATCTTGAGACAGTGGTAAGCTCTAGCTAGGATAGGCTAGAAGATGTTCCTTAGATGTGGAAAAGCCTTTATGTGCACTCTTGATTATATTATCATGTATGCTTGTTTTATGATATTCATGAATTGCGGTAGAGTAGAAATGTACCTCTGAGCTTTGTTAGCTCAGCGTGCGGAATTATGGTTTCTTCCGTGCGTAGGTTGACGGGTTACGTTTGGAGGAGCACATCGAGGAGGATTTCCCAGCACCGAGCCAATCTCAGAGTACGGTACTTGATGTTTAGTTTGGACTGGTCGTATTCATATGACCTTACCACAGCCGAGTCTGTACTTTATTCTGATTTACTGTATTTGGTCAAACGGAGTATTTTAATTGGAACTTATATTTTGTAAACCCATTTAATATCATTATCTATGTGGATTTTATGGTAATGGATTATTTTGAAAATTCATAACTTGTGGTTTTTAACGAGAAATTTTGATGGGTTGGTTTTGGGTGACCCGAAAGTGATGCTACAGATCCCGGACGGAATCGGAGTGTTACATTCCTAGTCTCTGTGGATCGACCCTATTTCTCTATATTACTTTTCATTATTAATTATTAGAGAATAGGAATATATTTATTTGACAATTTTGAAACTTGTAAGAAATTTATTTAAAAATAATAACTAATAAATGTTCAAAAGATTAAAATATTTTAAAAATTAAAAATATTTTAAAATTATAAAATATTATATATTATTATAAAATTTTATTTTTCTAAATAAAACAATAAAAATTTATTTTTAAATTGTTAAAATTTTAGAATATTTAATATTTTTACATTTTATAATATTTAATAGTTTTATTATTTTAAAATAAATTTTAAAATTTTCAAAAAAATCTTTCAATTTTTTTTATAAAATTAAATAGTTTTTAAAAATGTATAATTTTTTTACAAAATTTAAAGATTTTTAATTTTTTAAAAAAACAATATGTTTTACTATTATTTAGTTGTTTTTAAACAAATTCAAAATTTTCAAAAAAAAATATATTTTTTAATTTTAAAATAATTTTAATAATTTTTTAAAAATTTTAAATACTTTAAAAATTTTAATTTTGTAAATACACGTGGCAGATAACATGAATATATTAAGACTTAACGATCAAAATTGATTAAAAGACTTAATTAATGTATTTTTTCAATTCGAGGCTTAATTAATTTAATTTATTAGTACAAAAGTTTAATTGGATCCAAAATAATTAAAGATTTAATTGATTTTTTTCTCAAAGTTCATATATTTATGAAACCTTAAACCAATCTAAAAACGATAATTTCGCTACAATAACTTGCACGAAAGGCAATTAAATTACGAATTTAAGTCGACCAAAAAAGTCTAGCCACGCTTTAGTAAGAAAAGTACCGTTGAAGTTTTGACAATCGAGAACATCACAGTTTCTATGTTTTAACTTTGAATGTGGACCATTACAGGAGAAAGTTTAGATTTATGAAGCTGGTGGATTTTCTTTTTCCTAAATTAATGATAGTATGGATGTCTTTAGTTTTGAAATTCTATAAGATAATATTTGTGTTCAGTTTTAAATTTGGACAAATTTATACATATTTGTAGATTAAACTGCTCAAACTTGGACCACTTAGGTAGAACTAGAGGTGACAAACTGACCACCGATTTTATCTCATCCGAAACTTGATGTCGACCCGAACATGATACCCGAATTTGATCCGAAACTCAAAACAAGCCAAGTCGAACTAAAATCGACCCGATTTTTAGTTGAACCGATATAGACCCGATCCGATTTTAAATCGAATTGAATGAGCCCGAACCGACTTTCAAGCGAACCGAATGGACCCAAACCGATTTCATCCGGACCAAAGGCAACCCGAAATAAAGAAAATATATTAGAAGAAATAAAGAAATATTTGATGTGAACTGTCGTACAACTTAAATATACTAGCTTTATAAAGCCATACATGGGTGTAGAAAACTAATTCGGCCTGAAAATCCGATTGAACATAGCGATCTCCTATTGAACCGATATTGACCCGAAATCAAACGAATCGAAAATACCCGACCCGATATCAATCGACCCAAAAAGCGACCAAACCGGTGTGACCTGACCCGAATCTCTATATACCTGAATTTCAACAGAACCAGACCGAATCTGACCCGAACTAAACTAAAATAGAATGTAGTCAAAACTGAACATGACCCGAACCGAACCCGACCCGAACGACCCGTTTGCCATCTCTATGTAAAACACATCATCTTTACCGATGGGACCACTATTTAAGTTATTTTTTTATTTTATGTTATGTTTTATATATTTTAACGGTGATTTTATTTAAAGTATTATTTATTTGGTCATATTATATTTATGTTATGTCTCAATTCATATTATATTGTGCATAATTGTCATTATAATTTACTTTTAAAAAATATTATTTTGTTTGCATAGTGTTCTCGTTAATTTTTATTATGTAAAATATTACCATCAAATTTTTACACGTGTTACATAAATTTTAATATATTCATTTTATTTTATTTTATTTTAAATGAGATGCTTTAATTAGTTTTTTGATATCTTTATGCTATGTTTTAATTTATTTCAAAATTTGTGTAGTTTCTTCGTGACAACTCAAGTTTAATTCTAAGTTATTGAACACACTAATTCAACATGAATGACATTTTCAAGTTATATTTTTCTGTACATACATTCATTTAATTTCACTGCTTTCCTTGCAGTTTCTACTCCATTTGGTTTGGTGGGTAGACTTTGAGTTCCACAAGTCAAAGAGGAGAACGTGTTTCTTGGCGCGTCTTAAATTTATACATGTTCATGAGTCTGGCTCGGTTAGTCTAATTCAATTTAATTATTTGACTGGCTATTTGTTTGAATATTCTCTTTTATAATGTTAATTGAAAATCTACTCCCTTTTGAATAACATTTGGAAAAATACTTTCATTCAGTCCACGTAGATTAAACTCGCGTTTCGTCAAACGCGAGTTTAAAATTCGTTTTTGACTAAACGCAGGTTTTGTATTGAGTGGATAAATAAAAAAGAAAAAAATTAATTTATCAAAATTTTGTTATACAGAACTCACGTTTGACGAAATACGAATTTAACCTACATGGGCTGAATAGAGTATTTTTTCAAATATTGTTTAAAGGAGGGTGGATTTACAATTAATATTTCAAAATGGAATATTCAAACAAATTAGCCTATTTGACTAGTAGGTTAGGCACATCCGAGCTAAAAATAAATAATTTAAATATAATTATAAAAATATATAATTATTTTTTAAGATTGTATTGTTTAAATAATTATTTTTAATTAAAATTAGAATTAAATTAATAAAATATATAAGTAATGATAATTAAATGTAGTATTATATATTTTTTTCTTAACTTTCATGTCAGTAAAATAATCATTGACTTGATTGAAACGAAATTAAAAGTTTTTTTTGATCAAATAAAATTAAAAGTTTAATTATTTAATTGATAAAATATTTAATTTAATGGTCTAAATAAAAGTGAGTCAATAGTTTAGTGCTTTCTAGTGTAATTTATCATTTTATTTAATGAATTCAAGTAGGAGTTCAACTTACTACTTATTGGTCTAGAGGGATAATACATTCAATCTTAAACAAGATTAAAGGGTCGAATCCTTATATTGTAAATAAAAAAATTAAATTAAAAAAATTATCTCTTATAATAAATTTTTACAAAACTAATCGTAAATTAATTAATTAATAAATTAAATACTAGCCATAAAAAAAGAGAGTAAAAGTTGAACTTATTCAAAAAATAAAGGAAGCCAAAAAAACCTAAAAAATAAGTGCTAAGACATAGTCGCAGGTACTTGAGTGGACTCCAACAAAAGTCAAACTGGTACTTGAGTGGACTCTCTTTTTTTCCCAACTCAAGTCAAGGAAAATCTGGAATAAAAGCTTCCACTTCTTGTTTTGGTTCCATCAAATTATAGTCTCTCAAAATGTGGGTTAATGCCTTTCTCTCCTTTCTGCATATCGGAATCAGTCTTGTTGACGCTGCCGTAAGATGCTATGACACTGGTAATTTCACCACAAACAGCACATATGGCCAAAACCGGGACCTTCTTCTCGCTTCTCTCCTACCTAATGTCTCTGCAAACGGTGGTTTCTATACTGGCAGTGTCGGCCAAAACTCCAGCAAAGTTTACGCTCTTGGCATGTGCAGAGGAGACTCCACTCCAGATGGTTGTTATACAGGCCTCAATTCCTCCATCCACGATCTCATAGCAGGTTGTCCCAACCAGAAAGAAGCCATTTCATGGGGAGTTGACGGTCCATATATTGCACGCTACGCAAATCGCCCCTTTTATGGAATCCTCGAGCTAAAACCCACCGACGCAGGCTATAACACGGCCGACATCACATCGAACTTAACCGAATTTGATACAGTTTGGGAGAGTTTGATGGAGCGAGTGGTGAGAAAGGCTTCCAACGGCACTTCTTCCCTCAAGTACGCAACTGAGGAAGCAGAGTTTACAGTATTCCAAAAGATATATGCAGTAATGCAGTGCACTCCAGATTTATCAAACAAGGATTGTGATTCCTGCCTAAGGGCAACCGTTAGTTACTATGAAAGTTGTTGCCATGGGAAGCAAGGAGGTTATGTTCAAAAGCCTAACTGCTGGTTCAGATGGGATTTGTATCCCTTCTATGTATCCAATGCTTCTACTAGTGTTCCATCCCTATCTCCTCCGCCACAGTCAGTGAACTCCACAAGCACAAAAGGTAAGTACAGAATCGGATCTGCTGGTTTCAGGAAAAAAAATTGATGCATATGAATATTGGTTTAATTCGGCATCTTGTCTAAAGGTACTTACAAAGTTATTGCTTGTACAGAAAGAGTAGGCAGTTCATCTCGAACACTAGTCATTATAGTTGTTCTAATTGCCATGGTTGTGGCAGTACTTGTCATACTTGCAGTTGCTGTTCTCCTTAAGAGCATAAAGAAAAGAAAGCAGGGTGATCAAAGTAAGTTGACCTTAAAAAAGACACTTCATAAAAAGTTGCAAGCTTTTCCTCTCCTTTCTATTCGTTATAACTTAATTGATTCTAATTTAACCTGCGGATAACAAGAGCCATGTGGAATCTTTGCAATTCAGCTTTAATGCTGTAAGAGTTGCGACAGACAACTTTGCGGATGCTAACATGCTTGGACAAGGTGGATTTGATTCCATTTATAAGGTAATTTAAGATTTAGTGTATGAAAATTTCCACAATCTTAAATTAGAAAAAGACTGAAAATGCTTAAACGTATGAAAGTGAAGCCATAGCTTCCCCACCTTAGTACTGTTGCCTCTAGTTTTTCCATCATTGTTCTTTGTTCCAAATTCTATTCTATCAGGGGAAGCTTGAAGATGGGCGAAAAGTAGCTATAAAGAGGCTGTCTGGAAATTCGGCACTAGGAGAACAGGAATTCAAGAATGAAGTCTTGTTATTGGCGAAGCTTCAACACAGTAATTTGGTTAGGCTTCATGGTTTTAGCTTGAAACAAGAAGAAAGGGTTCTCATCTATGAGTTGCTGCCTAACTCAAGTCTTGACAACTTTATATTCGGTACCAGCTTTGATCCTTTTAAAGTACACCTACTGAATTTCTCTGGTTATTTACTATTCTATTGTATTCATGACTTATCACATGAGTCCTATAACTTGGGTGAATTTTGCAGATCCAGTAAAGCGATTAGAACTAAACTGGGAGAAGAGGTACAAAATTATAGAGGGAATAGCAAAGGGACTTCTTTATCTTCATGAAGATTCTCAATACCGAATCATCCATCGGGACTTAAAAGCGGCAAACATATTGCTCGATGAAGAGATGAATTCTAAAATCTCAGATTTTGGAATGGCAAAATTGTTTACGGTTGATCAAACTGGAGCTGATACAAGCAAAATCGTTGGGACCTTGTAAGCATTAAGAACACAATCAGATTTTATTGTTAGTGGTGAACTGGTGATATCTAAAACTCAAAGATCCCAACCATTAGCACTTCATCTAGAGTTTAGTTTTAGCAACCATTTTATTGATTAAAAATGTATCTGTGTGCAGTGGATACATGGCCCCAGAGTATGCATGGCATGGACAATATTCAGTTAAATCTGACGTTTATGCCTTTGGAGTGTTGGTTTTGGAAATCATTAGTGGTCAAAAAATCAGTAGCTTCTCCAACCAAGAGGGAGACTCACTTCTAACTCATGTAAGCTGCATAAATATCTTGTTTGTCATAAAACTGGATTAGAATTTGCTAAAAGACAATGTAAGTTCATATTCTCAAACATTTGCAGGCATGGAGAAACTGGAATGAAGGGACTGCTTTGGAAGTTGTAGATCCAATTCTGAGGGATGGCTCCAGAAGCGAAATGATGAGATGTATCCATCTCGGGTTGCTTTGTGTTCAAGAAAATATTGCAGACAGACCGACCATGGCCTCTGTGGCTCTCGTGCTTAGTAGCTATTCCGTATCTCTTCCGGTGCCATCGAGACCTGCATTTTCTATGAATTCCACCATGGAGACAGCAACAATGACCGAATTATCATCACTCTCTAACCAATCGAAAACAGAAGCCATCCAAGTCTCCGTCAACGAGGCTTCAATTTCTGAACTAGATCCTCAATGAAGCTCGAAGCTGGTACTTACTAAGTACTTGCATTGCATATTTTCTGTATCCTTGACTAGAAATCCAGTGCATCTTTGGTATACATATACATAGCTGTAATAAACAAAGAAGCTTCGTATTAGAATCTTTAAATAGAATTAATGGAAGAAACAGTTTGTTTCAATTTTCTTTTCAAATGAATGGATTCAACTGGCAACCGAGGGTAAAATCGGTGATATATACATCAATTGTTGAGCATTGGAACCTCCTTGTTGATCTATCCAACCCCATCTCTGCAATTGAAATGCTTCCTCTTGTCTTAGTACCAAAAAACAAGGACGGTTGTTGTGGTGCTGGTAAAGTAATAGCAGAACTGCTAAGCATTGGAACAATTTTGTGTAGATATTTATGTATTATGTATCAATTTAGACACACATCCTTGACAAGTTGAAGACCAATATATATAAACAGGTTAAAGTAGCCCAGAACATTTTAAGAGTTTCGAAACTACATGTCTGGTTTTGATATTCTTAAACTAATTTGAATATCTGGAGTATTTTGTTCAACTAGTTTCGAAACCACACTCGTTTCAAACTACTAAAACTAAAATACTATTTTTGAGCTTGAGAATACTCCACTAACCCCGACTCAACCTAAGGCCTAAGGGTACTCAAATAAAATCTAAACATCAAATGGACATGTTAGGACCTTCAAACGAAACTTAAAACACATCATTTTTCATTAAAGAGGCATCAAAAAGCCTGTTAAGCAACATAAATACCACAATATCATATTTAAACAGAAAAGGAACGGGAGAGAATGTGTTGAAGCAAAAGAATATTCAACTGTATTTTGGACAAAAATCAGTTACCCCTTGTCGGTGTCTCTTTTTATGCTCAACACTAAAATATTAAATTATAAGCTCTAACCTTAAATTTTAAATCTTAAACCCTAAACCTTAAAAATACACCTTATCCATAATTCTCTAAACACTAACTTTAAACTTAATCCTAAACCCGAAACTTAATTTTTAATGTTGGACATAGAAAGAGACACCAAAATTGTAAGAGGATTTCTATTCCAATATTTCGTAAAATGTCATGTTGAAACAAAACCAATTTAACCAACAATTCTCAAAAAAGGGGTAAACTAGCTCTTAGATCCTCAAATTTCACAATAAGTAACAAAAGAAATTTCTTCCTCATCTTTTAGGCCAACAACAACCCAATAAAAGCTCAATTCCTCTGGTCCACTGAGCCTAAATGATTCTTTAATCGAATCACTGAACGTTTGGATCAACATGCGAATACTAACTCAATTATCTGTTGGGAATCAAAGTGCGGAACAATTTCTCCTTAAGATTAATCGGCTAAAATAGAGAAATAAACTAGAAAATAGTACAATAAAAGAACACAAGATTTTTACGTGAAAACTCCCAACCGGAGAAAAACTACCACATTGTTGTCAAAGACAACCCGAGAAACCACTATATGAAAATTGTTACAACACACATACTATTCTCACAATCCCGGTACCCAAGTACACCCGAGAAAATATTTAACTATACCTTTCACCACTCTAATACAAGATAATAGAAAGGAATTTAAAAGCCAAATAGAACTCTCAATACTTGACTTGGTACACTTGAAAATGGAAATGGTTAGGCCTATTTATAGTTGAGTTTCAGGGACTAACTTATATATAGCTTAATCTTTAGAGACCAGAAAATAATTTTCCATTAATTATTTCCCACTTACCCAACCATTGTCAATATTAGGTGCAACCATCTTGGACTTTGGTGGTTGCCATTTTTGGCAAAGGCTTTGAATTTCAAGCCATTTTCCAACACTCTCTGGCCCTTACATATTTAATGGTGCTACATTCTTGAGGACTTGAACTTAAGGTCTTAGTTAAACTGAAACAATCTTATCCCATCTGATACAAACATTTGGCTGTAGTAAAACACAAATTTTGAGATTTCATTGGGTCAAGTTCGCGTGTCTTAATTGCCAACTTCAAGCTCCTACAGGCTACAGGAAGAAACATGGAAGTATCTCTTATTATAAACAAGTGGCTGTCTTCCAATATGTTACGTTTCATCGTTAAAATTCCAAAACAAGATTGTCGTTTAACCACCCTGTATCTCTCACAAAGGGACTTTTAAAAGTTTAAGACTTTTGCCGAAAGAAAGCACCCAAAGTTCCCATCTCCTTCAAAACGTGGGTTAAACTTATAACTCTTCCTGCAATTCTCTCCTATCTGCTTATACGCATCACTCTTGTTGATATTGCCAGTGGCGTAGAAATAAAATGCTATGACACTGGCAATTTCAGCGTTAATAGCACATATGGAAAAAACCGGGACCTTGTTCTCGCTTCTCTCCCCACTAATGTCTCTTCAAAAGGTGGCTTTTTCACATCCAGTATTGGCCAAAACTCCGAAAAATTATACGGTCTTGGCATGTGCAGAGGAGACTCTAATCCAGATGGTTGTTATAAATGTCTCAACTTCTCAATCCACAGTCTCACAGCTACCTGTCCCAACCAGAAACAAGCTATGTTATGGGCAGGGAAACCATGTCGCGTGCACTATGCAAATTACTCGTTTTTCGGAACCCTGGAGCTAGAACCTACTAAGGTAGGCTCTAATACCGGCCTCATCACATCAAACTTAACAGAATTCGATACGGTTTGGGAGACTTTGATGGACAGTGTGGTGAGGAACGCTTCCAACGGCTCTTCTAGTCTCAAGTATGCAACGGGGGAAGCAGATGCTGGAGTGTTCCAAAGGATACATGCACTAATGCAGTGCACTCCGGATTTATCGCACAAGGATTGCGAGTCCTGCCTAAGGCTATCCGTAGGTTCCTTTTTAAGATGTTGCCGTGGGAACGATGGAGGTTGTGTTCAGAAGCCTAGCTGTAATTTCCTGTGGGGTTTAAATCCCTTCTATGAACCCAATGCCTCTACTACCGCACCGTCTTTGTCTCCTCCTCCTCCACCATCACCTGCTAGTCCTCCGCCACAGCCGGTGAACTCCACAATCACAAAAGGTGAGTAAAGAATCGGATCTTCTAGATGGCATGCGGGTTTCAGGAGGAAAAATGATGCATATAAAAATTGGTATAAATCAGTATCTTGTCTGAAGTTACTTACAAAGTTCTTGGTTGTACAGAAAGGGGAGTCATTTCATCTCGAACACTAGTTATTATAGTTGTTCCAGTTGTCATCTCCGTGGCGGTGCTCGTCATACTTGATTGCTGTTCTTCTTAAGAGGAACAAGAAAACAAAGCAGGGCGATCAAAGTATGTCCGCGTTTGATTTTCTTTTCTTTTCCTGTCATAGTCTTGTAACAAAAGATACTTACAAATAATCGATCTTCGTTTACCTGCAGATAACAAGGGCCATGTGGAATCGTTGCAAATTGACTTTAATGCAGTAAGAGTTGCAACAGAAAACTTCTCCGATGTGAACCTGCTTGGACAAGGTGGATTTGATCCTGTTTATAAGGTAATTAAAGATTTGATCCATGAAAATTCCCAATCTTAAATTAGAAAAAAACGACAATGAATATGTGAAAGTGAATCCTCCCTTTGATGGCTTCCCACAAATACTAGGAAATAAAAGATGGTTTTTCCATCATTGTTCTTTGTTCCAAATTATATTTTATAAGGGGAAGCTTGAAGATGGGCGAAAAGTAGCTATAAAGAGGCTGTCTGGAAATTCGGCACAAGGAGAAAAGGAAATTCAAGAATGAAGTCTTGTTATTGGCGAAGCTTCAACACAGGAATTTGGTCAGGCTTGTTGGTTTTAGCTTGGAAACAAAAGAAAGGGTTCTAATCTATGAGTTTCTGCCTAACTCAAGTCTTGACAACTTTATATTCGGTATGGTTTAATCCTTTTAAAGTACACCAAATGGATTTCTCTGTTTATTACTATTCTTTCTTGATTAATCATGACTTAAACAATTTGAATCCTGAATATGGATTTGAGAGTTTTGTAGATCCAGTAAAGCGTTTAGAACTAAACTGGGAGAAGAGGTACAAAACTATAGAGGGAATAGCAAAGGGACTTCTTTATCTTCATTAAGATTCTCAATACCGAATCATCCATCGTGACTTAAAAACAGCAAACATATTGCTCGATGAAGAGATGAATTCTAAAATCTCAGATTTTGGAATGGCAAAATTGTTTGTGGTTGATCAAACTGGAGCTGATACAAGCAAAATCGTTGGGACCTTGTAAGCATTAAGAACACAATCAGATTTTATTGTTAGTGGTGAACTGGTGATATCTAAAACTCAAAGATCCCAACCATTAGCACTTCATCTAGAGTTTAGTTTTAGCAATCATTTTATTGATTAAAAATGTATTTGTGTGCAGTGGATACATGGCCCCAGAGTATGCATGGCATGGACAATATTCAGTTAAATCTGACGTTTATGCCTTTGGAGTGTTGGTTTTGGAAATCATTATTGGTCAAAAAATCAGTAGCTTCTCCAACCAAGGGAGACTCACTTCTAACTCATGTAAGCTGCATAAATATCTTGTTTGTCATAAAACTGGATTAAAATTTGCTAAAAGACAATGTAAGTTCATATTCTCAAACATTTGCAGGCATGGAGAAACTGGAATGAAGGGACTGCTTTGGAAGTTGTAGATCCAATTCTGAGGATGGCTCCAGAAGCGAAATGATGAGATGTATCCATCTCGGGTTGCTTTGTGTTCAAGAAAATATTTCAGACAGACCGACCATGGCCTCTGTGGTTCTCGTGCTTAGTAGCTATTCCATCTCTCTTCCAGTGCCATCGAGACCTGCATTTTCTATGAATTCCACCATGGAGACAGCAACAATGACCGAATTATCATCACTCTCTAACCAATCGAAAACAGAAGCCATCCAAGTCTCCGTCAACGAGGCTTCAATTTCTGAACTAGATCCTCAATGAAGCTCAAGCTGGTACTTACTAAGTACTTGCATTGCATATTTTCTGTATCCTTGACTAGAAATCCAGTGCATCTTTGGTATACATATACATAGCTGTAATAAACAAAGAAGCTTCGTATTAGAATCTTTAAATAGAATTAATGGAAGAAACAGTTTGTTTCAATTTTCTTTTCAAATGAATGGATTCAACTGGCAACCGAGGGTAAATCGGTGATATATACATCAATTGTTGAGCATTGGAACCTCCTTGTTGATCTATCCAACCCCATCTCTGCAATTGAAATGCTTCCTCTTGTCTTAGTACCAAAAAACAAGGACGGTTGTTGTGGTGCTGGTAAAGTAATAGCAGAACTGCTAAGCATTGGAACAATTTTGTGTAGATATTTATGTATTATGTATCAATTTAGACACACATCCTTGACAAGTTGAAGACCAATATATATAAACAGGTTAAAGTAGCCCAGAACATTTTAAGAGTTTCGAAACTACATGTCTGGTTTTGATATTCTTAAACTAATTTGAATATCTGGAGTATTTTGTTCAACTAGTTTCGAAACCACACTCGTTTCAAACTACTAAAACTAAAATACTATTTTTGAGCTTGAGAATACTCCACTAACCCCGACTCAACCTAAGGCCTAAGGGTACTCAAATAAAATCTAAACATCAAATGGACATGTTAGGACCTTCAAACGAAACTTAAAACACATCATTTTTCATTAAAGAGGCATCAAAAAGCCTGTTAAGCAACATAAATACCACAATATCATATTTAAACAGAAAAGGAACGGGAGAGAATGTGTTGAAGCAAAAGAATATTCAACTGTATTTTGGACAAAAATCAGTTACCCCTTGTCGGTGTCTCTTTTATGCTCAACACTAAAATATTAAATTATAAGCTCTAACCTTAAATTTTAAATCTTAAACCCTAAACCTTAAAAATACACCTTATCCATAATTCTCTAAACACTAACTTTAAACTTAATCCTAAACCCGAAACTTAATTTTTAATGTTGGACATAGAAAGAGACACCGAAAATTGTAAGAGGATTTCTATTCCAATATTTCGTAAAATGTCATGTTGAAACAAAACCAATTTAACCAACAATTCTCAAAAAAGGGGTAAACTAGCTCTTAGATCCTCAAATTTCACAATAAGTAACAAAAGAAATTTCTTCCTCATCTTTTAGGCCAACAACAACCCAATAAAAGCTCAATTCCTCTGGTCCACTGAGCCTAAATGATTCTTTAATCGAATCACTGAACGTTTGGATCAACATGCGAATACTAACTCAATTATCTGTTGGGAATCAAAGTGCGGAACAATTTCTCCTTAAGATTAATCGGCTAAAATAGAGAAATAAACTAGAAAATAGTACAATAAAAGAACACAAGATTTTTACGTGAAAACTCCCAACCGGAGAAAAAACCACGACTGTTGTCAAAGACAACCCGAGAAACCACTATATGAAAATTGTTACAACACACATACTATTCTCACAATCCCGGTACCCAAGTACACCCGAGAAAATATTTAACTATACCTTTCACCACTCTAATACAAGATAATAGAAAGGAATTTAAAAGCCAAATAGAACTCTCAATACTTGACTTGGTACACTTGAAAATGGAAATGGTTAGGCCTATTTATAGTTGAGTTTCAGGGACTAACTTATATATAGCTTAATCTTTAGAGACCAGAAAATAATTTTCCATTAATTATTTCCCACTTACCCAACCATTGTCAATATTAGGTGCAACCATCTTGGACTTTGGTGGTTGCCATTTTTGGCAAAGGCTTTGAATTTCAAGCCATTTTCCAACACTCTCTGGCCCTTACATATTTAATGGTGCTACATTCTTGAGGACTTGAACTTAAGGTCTTAGTTAAACTGAAACAATCTTATCCCATCTGATACAAACATTTGGCTGTAGTAAAACACAAATTTTGAGATTTCATTGGGTCAAGTTCGCGTGTCTTAATTGCCAACTTCAAGCTCCTACAGGCTACAGGAAGAAACATGGAAGTATCTCTTATTATAAACAAGTGGCTGTCTTCCAATATGTTACGTTTCATCGTTAAAATTCCAAAACAAGATTGTCGTTTAACCACCCTGTATCTCTCACAAAGGGACTTTTAAAAGTTTAAGACTTTTGCCGAAAGAAAGCACCCAAAGTTCCCATCTCCTTCAAAACGTGGGTTAAACTTATAACTCTTCCTGCAATTCTCTCCTATCTGCTTATACGCATCACTCTTGTTGATATTGCCAGTGGCGTAGAAATAAAATGCTATGACACTGGCAATTTCAGCGTTAATAGCACATATGGAAAAAACCGGGACCTTGTTCTCGCTTCTCTCCCCACTAATGTCTCTTCAAAAGGTGGCTTTTTCACATCCAGTATTGGCCAAAACTCCGAAAAATTATACGGTCTTGGCATGTGCAGAGGAGACTCTAATCCAGATGGTTGTTATAAATGTCTCAACTTCTCAATCCACAGTCTCACAGCTACCTGTCCCAACCAGAAACAAGCTATGTTATGGGCAGGGAAACCATGTCGCGTGCACTATGCAAATTACTCGTTTTTCGGAACCCTGGAGCTAGAACCTACTAAGGTAGGCTCTAATACCGGCCTCATCACATCAAACTTAACAGAATTCGATACGGTTTGGGAGACTTTGATGGACAGTGTGGTGAGGAACGCTTCCAACGGCTCTTCTAGTCTCAAGTATGCAACGGGGGAAGCAGATGCTGGAGTGTTCCAAAGGATACATGCACTAATGCAGTGCACTCCGGATTTATCGCACAAGGATTGCGAGTCCTGCCTAAGGCTATCCGTAGGTTCCTTTTTAAGATGTTGCCGTGGGAACGATGGAGGTTGTGTTCAGAAGCCTAGCTGTAATTTCCTGTGGGGTTTAAATCCCTTCTATGAACCCAATGCCTCTACTACCGCACCGTCTTTGTCTCCTCCTCCTCCACCATCACCTGCTAGTCCTCCGCCACAGCCGGTGAACTCCACAATCACAAAAGGTGAGTAAAGAATCGGATCTTCTAGATGGCATGCGGGTTTCAGGAGGAAATTGATGCATATAAAAATTGGTATAAATCAGTATCTTGTCTGAAGTTACTTACAAAGTTCTTGGTTGTACAGAAAGGGGAGTCATTTCATCTCGAACACTAGTTATTATAGTTGTTCCAGTTGTCATCTCCGTGGCGGTGCTCGTCATACTTCTGATTGCTGTTCTTCTTAAGAGGAACAAGAAAACAAAGCAGGGCGATCAAAGTATGTCCGCGTTTGATTTTCTTTTCTTTTCCTGTCATAGTCTTGTAACAAAAGATACTTCACAAATAATCGATCTTCGTTTACCTGCAGATAACAAGGGCCATGTGGAATCGTTGCAAATTGACTTTAATGCAGTAAGAGTTGCAACAGAAAACTTCTCCGATGTGAACCTGCTTGGACGAGGTGGATTTGGTCCTGTTTATAAGGTAATTAAAGATTTGATCCATGAAAATTCCCAGTATCTTAAAGAAGAAAAACGACAATGAATATGTGAAAGTGAATCCTCTCCTTTGATGGCTTCCGACAAATACTAGGAAATAAAAGATGGTATTTCCCATCATTGTTCTTTGTTCCAAATTATATTTTATAAGGGGAAGCTTGAAGATGGGCGAAAAGTAGCTATAAAGAGGCTGTCTGGAAATTCGGCACAAGGAGAAAAGAAATTCAAGAATGAAGTCTTGTTATTGGCGAAGCTTCAACACAGGAATTTGGTCAGGCTTGTTGGTTTTAGCTTGGAACAAAAGGAAAGGATTCTAATCTATGAGTTTCTGCCTAACTCAAGCCTTGACAACTTTATATTCGGTATGGTTTAATCCTTTTTAAGTACACCAAATGGATTTCCATGTTTATTACTATTCTTTCTTGATTAATCACACGAGTAGAAACAATTTGAATTCTGAATATGGATTTCGAGAGTTTTGTAGATCCAGTAAAGCGTTTACTGCTAAACTGAGAGAAGAGGTACAAAACTATAGAGGGAATAGCAAAGGGACTTCTTTATCTTCATTAAGATTCTCAATACCGAATCATCCATCGTGACTTAAAAACAGCAAACATATTGCTCGATGAAGAGATGAATCCTAAAATCTCAGATTTCGGAATGGCAAAATTGTTTGTGGTTGATCAAACTGGAGCTGATACAAGCAAAATCGTTGGGACCTTGTAAGCATTAAGAACACAATCAGATTTTATTGTTAGTGGTGAACTGGTGATATCGAAAACTCAAAGATCCCAACCATTAGCACTTCATCTAGAGTTTAGTTTTAGCAATCATTTTATTGATTAAAATGTATTTGTGTGCAGTGGATACATGGCCCCAGAGTATGCATGGCATGGACAATATTCAGTTAAATCTGACGTTTATGCCTTTGGAGTGTTGGTTTTGGAAATCATTATTGGTCAAAAAATCAGTAGCTTCTCCAGCCAAGAGGGAGACTCTCTTCTAACTCATGTAAGCTGCATAAATATCTTGTTTGTCATAAAACTGGATTAAAATTTGCTAAAAGACAATGTAAGTTCATATTTCAAACATTTGCAGGCATGGAGAAACTGGAATGGACTGCTTTGGAAGTTGTAGATCCAATTCTGAGGGATGGTTCGAGAAGCGAAATGATGAGATGTATCCATCTCGGGTTGCTTTGTGTTCAAGAAAATATTTCTTATAGACCGACCATGGCCTTTGTGGTTCTCGTGCTTAGTGGCTATTCCATCTCTCTTCCAGTGCCATCGAGACCTGCATTTTCTATGAATTCCACCATGGAGACAGCAACAATGACCGAATCATCATCACTCTCTAACCAATCGAAAACAGAAGCCATCCAAGTCTCCGTCAACGAGGCTTCAATTTCTGAACTAGATCCTCGATGAAGTTCGAAGCTGGTACTTACTAAGTACTTGCATTGCACATTTTCTGTATCTTTGACTAGAAATTCAGTGCTTCTTTGGTATAAATATACATAGTACTATTAAACAAATAAGGTTGAAATTAGAACCTCTACATAGAATTAATGGAGGACGGTTTATTTCAGTTTTCTTTCCAAAAGAACCGAAGGTAAAGTTCATCATTTGTTGAGCATTGGAACCCTGAGCGGTTGTATTCATTGTGAAGTTTGATTGTATTCATTTTGAAGTTCACAGTTACTTAAACAACAGGGCGGTTGACACTGAAACCCAGTCAAGAAGCAACTTCTGATTTTTCTTTGGAAAATAAGGAGCAACTTCATTGAAGGGGACAAAACTCGAGAGTCAAGAAAAACGTCCAATTTAGAAAAGATCAGCCCTGTTCCGATTGGTTAAGGATTAAAGCCCCCAAGCTTAAAGCCAAGACTCATCGCTTGAATTGTCTTTCTTGTGGAAAATAAGGGGGGGAATACGAAAATGCATCGACCCACTTATTTTATAGACAGGGAGAGTGAGTGTGGAAAAATCCAATGACCCATACAACCCAAGTGTCATGTTGGGGTTGGTTAAGGACATACAAAGACTCAAAAGTCTACAAAGTCTCAAGTCAAGGATGTGTTGGGTGAGGCGGTTTGCGGTGGGCAGGCCCTGGACTAGGTTTTTTCATTCATTTGACATCGAGATAAGTGTTGTCAAATGATTATCGAGATAATTGTTGGCCTTGCTTCTGGATTTTCTTGAACACACAACAAACCGATATGAATTCACCTACCAACTTCATCGCTTACATAAGAGTCTCGGAAGGTTGAGTCCATCAATTCTATTGGTGTCTCATTTTTCCAATGTCTCCACGCCTGCAAACAAACGACCACGAATTAACACTTCTCGATACCGTATGTTCGAACTTGAGTATGGATGTCGGACACAAATATAACCAGAGTTTTTAAAAAATATTTTCCATATGTATATCTTCCTATCTACGTGTAGCATTTTATACAAACATCTAATGAATTTCATCTGGGACTTACATAAGTCAATAGGTTATCGGCTTCTGCAGAGTGGAAGAAACTTGTATTTCTTTTGCCACTTGCAATTTCCAGCATCAAAATACCAAACCTAAATACATCCGACTTGTCTGAGAATCGTCCATGCATTGCATATTCAGGAGACATGTAACCACTGCAACATTATTTACCAAAACATACTTAAGTAACGCAGCAGTACCAAAACAAACAGAGAGACTTGCATTTTACCTTAGTTAAAAGGTTACAGTTGCTTGGAAAATTAACTATGTGCCGACAATTCTCTTGGTTTGTTGCAGGCTTTCATTTTCCTCAACAAGCTTCGCCATGCCAAAATCAGAGATCTTTGGGGTCATGTCCTCGTCTAGTAAGATATTTCAGGCTTTAAGATCGCGGTGTATGATTTTGAGTCGTGAATCCGAATGAAGGTACAGAAGCCCTATAGCAATCCCTTTAATGATTTTGCATCGTTGGGATCAATTCAACCGACTTTGTTTTTCAGGATCTGAAACGATACATGGAAAGAAAAATAGCTGTTTGGCATGATCAATTCTTTCGGTGAAAACTAAAAGCTTGTGTGTGTGTGAAAGGGTCAATCCAAACCAAATATGAAGTGATCAAGGCTTTTGTTGACCGTAAATTCATAGATAAGCATCGTCTCCTTCTTTCCTAGACAATATCCTAATAGCTTCACAAGATTCCGATGCTGAAGTTTGGCTACCAACTCAACTTCGGTCCGAAACTCATCAGCGCCTTGACTGGAGCTTATCGATAGTCTCTTCACAGCTATTTCTTGTCCATCGGGAAGTATGCCCTGATCAAACACAAATTAAATAATCGACCATGGAGCTGTCTCGACTCTCGAACTCTCAAACCAAAACGGATGGAAATAAGTTAATAAGTTTATAAAAATCATATACTTTTCCTCAACTTATATACACTGCCAAATCCACCAGCACCAACCTTGTTAACTTCAGCAAAGTTGTTTGTAGCTGCTTCGATTATATGATACTCAAATTGCAGGGGTTGCAGGGTCATGTCTTCGATTCCGTCTGCAAATTATATACACTGCGAATGTCATTGGTTTATAATCAAATATAAACACTTCCTTTTCTCTCAACTACAAAACCATGTCAAAGACTTTGGCTAACCATTCCTGGCTTTTCGCGCCATTAGTTTCTTGCTTGGTTTCCAGCCTAGAACGCAACAAAAGAAACTGGACAAAACCAAGAAGCTGCCAACAGTTGGAACAACAATTTTGATTACTCTCTGTGATGATTTCTTCCTCTTACCTGAATAAAGACAGACGAATAAATGACAGAACAACATAGGACTACACTAATTTGTTCTATTAAACGGACCTGGAGGAAGTAGAAGAGGATGTTGAGGCGAGACTGGGGGCGGTGCTGATTCAGTTTGGTTTAGTTCATAGAAAGGGTTAGTCGAATATTGAGCAGTACAGCTTGGGAACATAGCAAATCCTGATGTCAATCCACTGCTTCGAACTTGCAAGTCTGCAATAGCCACCGGGAGGCATGTGTAGCAATCGTCACTGGAAATGTCCGGTGTGCACTGTGCTAGGCTGTAAAGTGTTTGGAACACCTTAAAAGCTGCCTCTTCCGTGGCAAACTTTTTAGTCCCCGGTGTAGCATTTGAAGCCCGAGATGCAGTTTCTTTCATCACAGTTGCCACCAGCCGGTTAAAACGGTCTGGTTCCATGGCATCTTGATTGTACGACAGACTTTTATGAGGCCTTTCAGCCATGGAGGTAAAGATGGACAGGTTCGAGTAACTTAGCATGCGCGTCATACCAAACTATAGCCTAAGTTTGGTTAGGACAAAGCTTAGCTATGTCGGCAGCAGCATGGTGAATGCATTCACGGCAACTTTCAGGACGGACATCCCCACGGCAGAGAAAGAGACCATACTCCTTGTTAGGCCCCTGTCCCGCGGTGGTGTGGAAGAATCCGCCGTGCTCGGTTGCATTGGTTGAGAGATAAGAGAAGAGGTGATTGATATTAGTGGCGTAGTTTTTTGACAAGGAGGTTGCATTGGAACAGTAGTAGTACCAGCGCACTGAGTCCGCTAAACTGGCGAAGCTAAAGGTTGAAAGAAACACAGCAGCTACAAGGAAGATTTTGGTGAAGGAATCAGCCATCATTTTTCATATATCTAAATCCAATCATGTAAAATACTGCAATAAAATATATATTTTTTAAATAACACAAAAATCCCCTATTGTTTTTCACCTATAAAATCTAAAAACGATTATTTCGCTACAATAAATTGCACGAAAGGCTGTTAAATTACGAGTTTAAGTCAATCTAAAAAGTCCAGCCATGCTTTTGTAAGAAAAGTACTGTTGAAGTTTTGACAATTGAGAACATCACAGTTTCTTTGTTTTAACTTTGAATGTGGACAATAAGACCAGAAAGTTTAGATATATGAAGCTGGTGGATTTTCTTCTTCCTAAATTAATGATGGTAAGGATGGCTTTAGTTTCGAAATTCTATTCAAGTATAAGATAGTATTTGTGTTCTGTTTTAAATTTGAATAAATTCATGTACATCTCTAGGTTAAACCGATGAAACTCATGTCACCTAAATAGAACACGCTCACATTTACCACTGGAACCACTATTTAAGTTATTTTTTTATTTTATTATACGTTTCACATATTTTAACAATGATTTTATTTAAAGTATAATTTATTTGGTCATGTTACATTTATTTTATGCCTTAATTTATATTATATTAAGCATAAATTATCATTATAATTTAATTTTTAAAAATATTATTTGTTTACATCTCTAGGTTAAACCGATGAAACTCATGTCACCTAAATAGAACACACTCACATTTACCACTGGAACCACTACTTAAGTTATTTTTTTATTTTATTATACGTTTCACATATTTTAACAATGATTTTATTTAAAGTATAATTTATTTGGTCATGTTACATTTATTTTATGCCTTAATTTATATTATATTGTGCATAAATTATCATTATAATTTAATTTTCAAAAGTATTATTTGTTTGCATTGTGTTCTCATTAAATTTTGTATATTTTTAATTTTTTACATGTGTTACATAAATTTTAATATGTTCATTTTATTTTTTTTAACATGAGATGTTTTAAGTAGTTCGATATTGTTATGCTATGTTTTAATTTATTTCATAATTTGCATAGTTTCTTCATGACAACTCAAGCTTAATTCTAAATTTATTTATTTAAGAATTGAATCATTGGAACAATTATA
Source organism: Hibiscus mutabilis (assembly GCA_019671005.1). Classification (NCBI taxonomy): domain Eukaryota; kingdom Viridiplantae; phylum Streptophyta; class Magnoliopsida; order Malvales; family Malvaceae; genus Hibiscus; species Hibiscus mutabilis. Next base: position 12,492,967 of record CM033756.1, on the reverse strand, counting down.
TAATATGTATATTACATATATATCATGGAGAATTTATATAAAAATGTTTATTTAGAATTCATATATTAATGTTTATTCACCTAAGAGTTATAACATAATACAATTTAATCTTTGAACTTTGATTATTGTCGTTTACATATATTATCAGATTGATTTTTTTGTACTGAAAGTGTTATTTTTTTAATTTTAGTTTAAAGATATTATTTTGATTTTTCGTAATTTTTATTTAGAGCTTTTTATTTTGGATATTTTGTTTTATTTGATACTTTTATTATTGCTGTTTAATATTTTATTTCTTCATTTTTTTTTTCTTCATGTGATATGGGCTTTGATCCTTATCTTGATAATAGTAGAAAACAAAGGTTCAGCTTCTGGGTCGTGGGCCTGAAAATACGGTTCCGTATTACTCATCTTCTCCGTCACTCATTCTTTAATTTTTTAGGCTTAAAGGTACTTTAAACTTTTTGAAAAGAAATTAATCGGAATTTTTTTGCACTCAATTAATTTTTTTATAAATTAAATTAGGTAAATTTTTTGATCAATTCTAATATTTATTTTTAATAACTTTTTAAATATTATTGTCACGCGACACATTAAAATTCTATCACGTGACATTTAATTATTTAAAAAAACTATTTTTATAAGTTTTTAAAAATTTTAAGAATTTTTAAAGATTTTTTGAAATAAAATAAAAAATCTAAAAATTACAAGTGACAACATTGTAGTACGATATGTTGAACCAGTTGATCTAAAAAACTGTTAGATTTAACCGTTAACGTAGGTTAAAGCGGTGAATTGATAAAAATTTAAAGTATTATAGTTTAATTGGATGCAAAAATAATTTATGAGCTTAATTACTTTTTTCAAAATTCAAGAGCTTAAAATACATAACTTTTTATAACCATTTCTATTTTATCAGTTAACCAATTAATTTAAATTAAATACTATAAAGATTTTTTATAACACTATCTTTTCCAAGTCAATTTTCTTTATTTTTTTGATATAATTTACAACCTAAATTATTCTATAACCAATAGGTGAACTTAAAAAATGAATCAAACAAGATGCAGCACAATAATATTTCAGTCTTAATTTTATTTTTCTTCATTTCCCAACATTATATGGACATTAATCAATCCAAAATGGCACCTTTAACTCACGTCCAATCCATCAACTCATTCCAAAAAGGCTTAATTTCCATCCACATGTTTCCTTTATTTTAGTCATGATCAGATCAAGCATCCACGGTCTCCTCTGTTTCAGCAGCAGCAAGAACAAACTCTGGCTGTGCCTCTACTCTTTCAGCTCCGCTCAAGGTCCCATCAATGGCGTTGGGTTGCCCCAATGCCTTCAAAGCCAAGTGTGCTGCCTTCTGCCCAGATATCATCATTGCTCCAAATGTTGGTCCCTGCAAAACAAAACCCACAGTTTTTTCATTATAAAACATCAAAAACTCGAATCAAAATTGAAAGTAGTAGAGTGTTGTTATTTACCATTCTTGGAGCTCCATCAATCTCTGCAACTTCCATTCCGGTTACAATCATGCCGGGCACAATTTCCCTTGTCAGCCTAACGATTGCATCCTCTGCCGTGTTCATATCCAGTGCTTTCATTCCGGGAACACTGTCAATCATGCCGATGCTCTTCAATCTCTTGACGCCAGTGGCTCCGAATGGTCCATCGTGTCCACAAGAACTGACCACAATCTTGGACTCCATCACGTTCGGGTCCATACAAGATTGTGTGTCGTGGTTCATAGACACCAATGCCCAGTTCGTCACCACGCCGGCAACCCGGTTCCCTTTCACTATCAAATCCTCGGCTGCCACAGCATTGAACAACTTTACATTAGGCCTTGCCAAGAGCTTGCTCATGATTGTCGATGTGAACAAAGCCGCATGCTTGATGACGACGTAGTCTTCTTGTACGTCGTACTGGATGCCGAGCTCGTCGAGGAACCTGTGTGCCGGTTTTCGAACGACCATGGCCGAAAATAGCTGGCCGCCGAGCCATGCACCTCCGCCGGGGCTAACGGATTGTTCGATTATGGCGACACGGATGTCGGGGTTTTTGCTGATCTCGTAAGCGCAAGAGAGGCCTGCGGAACCGGCGCCGACGATGATGACATCGGTGTCGGCGTAGGTGATCATGTCCATCATGTAGCGGCGTGTCATTTCGCGGGAAACATGGGATTCTTTGATGGGTTGGAATTTAAAGGATTGTAAGTCATAAGGAGGGGTCAAGGACATGGAAATGGTGGAGTTTTGCGCGGCGGATTTAACCGAGGTGAAGCGAGATAGGATCGGGGTGCCATGGAAGGAAGACTTGTGGTCGAAGAAAGATGGTTTGGGGGTTGAAGACAGTGAGGTGAGAGCTGTTGCCATGGCTGCCATCGATCTTTCGGGTAAGTTTATGTGGTAGTAGATGAAGGAGATATGGTTTGTAGTGAACTGCTGAATGCCAACTTAGGGTATTTAAGCTTCTTTTTTTTTCCCGGAAAGGAGAGAGATGAAAATATCTGAAATGTTGCATTGGCCATTGTGGCTTGATCAAAATATCGCTACCAAAATATCTCAACAGTGTGAAATTGAATGGTTCATAATCAATGGCTTTGGATATTTGTGCAATGGTAGCCTTTGTTGCCAATTGGAACTTTCATTTTCATTGCTGCGTTGTCACAAACTTACCATTTCATACAATCTCTCTTGCAAAAGCTAATTACTAGTGCCAAGTTTCTGTCAAATTTTGGAAAAGATAAAAAGGCATAATATATGTCAAAATTGTTGATTTGGGCATCAATATTACCTTGTAAACATGTTGTCCGAGCATGCTTGAATCAGAGAAGTTATTAGTAGGTGAGTGTATGGTTTCCAAATCAATATAAGAATCATTTGCATTTAACTCATCGAAGCCTTCTAAATACTGATCCTGGAAATCTGGCTTCTCACGGTTGCCATTATTGTGTTATTTCCACTTCAACTTGTTGTACTTGTAGGTGGATTTTGTGGAGAAACAAAGGACTCATTGGCGCCTTCATAAAAGGCATATAAGCAATCGTGTCCTACAGATGCACATCTTTTATGGCTACTTCAAGGCATTCATTGGGGGATAAGTCTAAGGTACATTGCACGAGAGCATACAATGTGTACGGTTCATCTCTGGTAGCATACGTTCAAGAATATGTCTAGACAACGAAATGAATCTTACCGATCCAAAATCAACTCTCGACGACCTTTGGATAGATTATACTTTAAATAAAATCACTGTCAAGAAGCCCTATCAGGTCAATCATCTGAAGAAGCCAAAGGATAAAGCTTTTGGTTTCACTCGTTGTTGTTTGAGAATGAAAAACAAAACACAGAGGTTTTCCCACAGGAATTGCATCGAGGGATCAGCCTGGTAATGGAATTTGGTTTATGTCGGGGTCTAGGGGAATAATGGTTTGAGTGAGAATAAAGTTACGGATTAAGCTTCAAAGGTTTAAAATCGTGTAGCATAAGACAACGAAATAACGTTACAAATTAGTCAAATCCTTCAAGAATGATTATACAAATAACACATATATATATACATATGCAAGTATCAACCGAAATAAACGGGGCATCTCTTGTTCTTCCAAGCCGGCAAGATCGTTCCATCTTGACCAACTGCAACATCACAATTGACCTGCATCCTACGATGTTTACTGCTCCATGTAGAAACCTTAAATCGGATCACCGACGTTATATCGAGGCGAAAAAACACCGTCCCTTCCTGCCTATCGTTCCTAAACTCCTCCCACCGCTTGTTGTTCACCGTAAGCGTGGCTGCACTGAATGTACGGTCCGCGACCGTAGTTGTCTTTGGTTCCTGGAAGAACGGATCCATCAACGGAGCTGATCCGATTTGTTGATCTCTGTAGAAAACAGAGCCGGCCATGGAGTCGTAATAGATTCCAATGTGTTGGTTGGAGTTCCTGACCGTGACATTGAACGTTATTTCGGCATTCTCAAACCCCGCGGGTTGAACCAAACCGGGCACCGTAAACTCCACCATATGAAACCTTGGACGATGAGGGCGTAAACTAAGCCATAAAATGAAGAAAACAATGCCAACAACTAAAACCAGACATAAAAATATGGCACAGAGTATTTTGGACACCCTAGTCGTGCAGCTCTCACGAACCCGCTCCGCGTAGTATCGAGCGGTGCGCTGTCGTTTGATGGGTTTGGACCGGGGTTGGGAGTCCTGCTCGGTGTGTCGGATGTCCGAACTGGACATGTTTTAGAAAATAAACAAGGTTTCCAAGGTAGATTTTGCGTGATAACGATGGAAGGGTGTTTATGTGTTATAAAGGTGGCAGGGAAGACAAGGGAACATTGAAGAATTTGGTATTTTTGCATGGCTTAAGAAAGGAATAACGCCATTGATTAATCAATGGGCTTCCTTTCGGCTTTCTGTCACTGATTATATATTCTTAGTCTACATGCATTCTATCACTCAATTATTTATTATTTTGTTCAGTTTTATTATCTTCCATATTTGTATTCAATAATTTTTTTTGAATTATTATTCAATAATTTTTATAAAAAAATTTAGCTAATTTTAAATGTCATAATAATACTTATTTTTCTCCTTTTATTCTTTTGAAAATATATTATGTAAATACAGGTTAAATATTTCATACTTAAATTATTTTTTTCTTTTATTTATTTATTTTATATATTTAACAAATTTCATGTATTTTCGATTAATGAAACTTCAAATGCTTCGATTGTTAATTAGATTACTAATTGAAAGATTACACTTATGGAATGAATTTATACAAGAGTTGATTTACTACTTTAACTATGAATTTTCATAACTCATATATGTATCGTAGGAATTTAACAAAAAAAAAGTGGATAGTTAACTTAACGAGTGGTCCTAAAGAAAAAGATGATGATGTTCATTTTAAAAAATTTAAATTCGAACACTTATTTTATCTTCAAAATGTGTATCTTATCAAAGAGTTAAAAATAAATAAATACAGATATTCCCTTGTATAAACAAAAGATTAATAACGAAGACTGTATAAATTGTACTATATATTTTGACTTTTAGATAACATAAAAATTATTTTAATTTGAGCTAAGGCCCAATAATATCAAGCCCAAGGTCGAACATAAATTAAAGGTATATTTTCTAGGGGTAAAACTTTGATACACATGCTGTAAAATTAATTTTACACAAGCCTGTGTATTTATATTATAAAAATTCAAATCCTAAATTATTAACTCTAACCCTAAAAAACTAAACCCAAAACCTTAAACTCATACACTAAATTCTAAACATTAACCTTGAATTCTAAACCCTACAACCTAAGCCCCGGAATCTTAAACCCTAATCCCTAAAAGTAAAAGGCATGTGTAAACAAAAGTTTACACGACATGTGTATTAAAGTTTTTTCCTATTTTTTAGTACCTCCGTTTCCATGTATACTTGACTAAATTAAATACTATCAGGAATCGTACCGGAATGACGGAATCCAAGCTCCGACGTCTCTTCTTGCAAAAATCCAAAATCATATGGTTTATCTTCAAATACGGTCGTTCCAAAAATGACAAAAATAAAATAACTATCATGAATGTAATTTTTTTTCTTTTTTAGTTTAAAACCATATTCATGAATTTTTTATTCAGATCCGAAAGAATAATATTACTGAAGTAACTTTTAAATATATTTTTATAAAATTTAATTAGTTAAATTATTTAAAATAACTAAATACAAAGATAAAACATTCTGAAAATGCATTATTTTAAGGGTAATTATTCTATACACTGGTAGTAAAAATTAAAAGTTTTCACAAGCGTCTTAGTTTTAGAGTTTAAGGACTTAGTTTAGGGTGTAGGGTTTAGAGGTTTAAGTGTAGGAGTTTAGAATTTAGAGACGGTGGTTAAAATTTAGGGTTTCTAAGTTAAAAACTAAATCCTCACCATATTACCCTAAACACTAAATCCTAACCTCTAAACCCTAAATTATAAACCCTAAATTATAAACCTCATACATTAAAACCCCTAAACCCTACACCCTAACTAAATCCATAAACCTTAAAACTAATGCGCTTGGGAAAACTTTTAGTTTCCACTGCTAGTGCATTGAATATAAATCCTTATTTTAATTGTTATAAAAAAGAACTCAACAAGTTCGAATTGTTTTGTCTGTAAGATGTAAATTATCTCAAAGCTTAAGTTTAAGTTTAAGTTTAAGTTTTAAATTAAAACCAATGAATTTATCCCAAAGCTAATATAATTGTATTAGATATAAGTTTAAAATGCTTAGTTTTAGTTGAAGTCAAATATAATTTAGGGTAAATTATCTATTTGGCACCTCACCTATTCTTATGTTTCTATTTTAATCATCAAATTATTAGTTTTGGTAAAACCATACATAATGTTATGCTTTTTTTCTATTTTAATTACCAATCGTTAGGAAATTAGCAATGATGTTGACATTGCTTTTTATACTTTTTTAAATTCTAGATAATTATTTAATTATTTTTTATTTCCAAATAAAGTGAAAACATAATTTTAGTTTGGTCTTTAATTTAACAGTTGTCTAATTTGAATATTAATTTCGGTGAAATGGTAATATATTTTTAACTTAGCTTTATCGATAAATATTTTAACCTTTGTGCTGAAGGTCACAAGTTCAAATCTTTGTTTCACTGGGAACAATTTCTTTTCTTTTTTATTAAACAGAGATGTATTATATTTCCAAGGTAAATGTCGAGATTCGAACTCATATAAAATGAGACAACATGAGCATTATTGCCCACTCAATCAATTCCTTGCCTACTCAGCCAATTAGTAGATCTCGAAAACAATTATTTTTTATATTGGCAACGTAGTGTATGTTAAATATAAGTATAATTAGAATTTAACTTTCTAGTTTTACATATAATTTCAACGTAGTTAAGTTTTATTATTTTTATAATTAAAAATAAAAAATAGATAAAAATAGGAATAAATAGATTAAAAATAGTGGTAAATTGTTTTTATATTTAATAGAATGAATAATGTATTTTTCATTAAATCTTAGGGGGGCTAAGTGAGTAGTTTCCAAACTATAGGGATAAGTTGAATTTTAATCGAACTTTAGGGGGTTTTGTGTACTTTTTTCTCAGTAATTTGTTTACTCAGTTTGTATCCAATCCTATGTACTTTCCCACTAAACATGCGTTTCCTCGAAGAAAACTCAGATAAAACAGATTAATAAAGAGCAATGTGCACACAATAACAGTTCCTCACATGAACTAATGGCGTGATTAAGACAAAAGCCTTGTGTTTAAGGCTGGTGTGGTTAAGATAACATCTTCAGATTATCATCTTGTTTATTATCCATTATATAGAAATAGATAATATGAGTATAGTGATTCTAGACATGTGCGATATGAATGAAAAACTGGAACATGGGTAGTACTTAAAAGGGATCGGTGGGGTCACTGCCTCTAGAAAATTTAAGTTGGAGTAATGGTAAAATTATATTTTTATTTCTTAAAAATATATAATTTATATTGTTAACCCCATATATTTAGACATTTTTAAATGACCATCTCAATAAATAATATTGAGTTCCGTCACTGAACAGTAAATTAAAACAATGTTTTGGTATTTAGCTAAATAATATGATTGTTTTGTGATTTGGTCTCTGCTTTCTTTGTTTCTTTAATTTCATCTTCATTTTTAAGTCTATTTTTATCAAATTTTAATCACAATCTTCTCATACGTCGTATAATACAAGTGTAATTTCAATTCCTCTTTTTATAATTTTATCCCTCAACTTTTTTTTCCTTATTTCTTCAACGTTTTAGGTTTATTTCTAACCAAATTTAAACCACAAACTCGTCAAACATAGTAGAATACATGTATAACTTCAATTCTTCTTTTTCAAATTTAGTCCTTGAACTTTGTTTCTTCTATTCCTACTCCTTTTAAGTTTATTTTGTCAAATTTGAATCACATACTCCTCAACCAATGTAGAATACTTGTGTGACTTTAATTTCTCTTTTTAACAATAATTTTTTTCTTTTTTCAATTTAGTCTCTCAACTTTATTTACCTTATTTATTCAATTCGTCATTTGTTTTAAGTCCATTTTGACCAAATTTAAACCACATATTTCTCAATCAATGTAGAGTACGTGTGTAACTTCAATTCCTCTTTTGACAACAAATTTTATCTTTTTCAAATTTAGTCCATCAACTTTTCATTTTATGCAATTTGGTCATCCGATTACAACTCTTTGTAAAAAAAAATCTCATCAATTATTCGAATCCTTTATACTCTCATCGATATTTTATCCTCAAAATCCCTTCTTCTAAAAACAACATTATAATATTAAAAAATTATAAATATATTATAATTTTAGATGGTCTTTGATTTATTAAATAACATATAAATTTTACTTATATATATATGTGAATAAGAATATGCAAAATATATGTGTATATTGTACATGGTTAGAGAAATTTATTTAAATTAGAACCAACCAATATTATAACATTATAAATAATTACATTGAAATTTAAATAGAAACTCGAAAAAATATATTTAGTTTGACTCGAATTTTATAAATTACGACTTACAAAAAAATTCAAATAAAACTTAAATGATAAAATGATACTCGTAAACTTGATTTTGTTCAAATTACTATTCTCTATTCAAATTATCATTATTTAAATTTAGTTATAAATATTAATATAAAATAGATTTATAATGATGGGAGCTTCAAATCTACATTATGAACTTATGCTATAAAATAGAAAATATATATATATAAATCTCAAGTTGTAATCTAACCTAACCCTCTCCTTTTTAACATATCTACGGTGACTTTTGTTTTCTTTGCTTTTCTTCGTCCCCTATCGATGATGAAATGTGTCCATCCATGGGTTATCTCGACTTGGCATCAAATATTATATATATATAGGGTTAAGATTTACTTATACTATATAAAATTTAATTAATTTTTACACTAATTCATGTTCATTTGATGAATAAATTGGATAGATAAGATTAAAAGTAGAAAACGAATAATTTTTTTAAGAAAAAAAATGATATGCGTATTTAATCTTATCCATCCATTCCACTCATCCAGTGATCATGAATTAGTGTAAAACTAATTGAATTTTATATAGTGTAAATGAATCATATCTCATATCAGTGGCAGATTTACATGGCCAGCTAGGGGGCAATTGCACCCCTATTTTTTGGGGAAACTTCTTTTAGTGTTAATTTTTTTCTTAAAAATCAATTTAGTGTGTAAAAGGAGACAAATCTGCATACCCATTTGAGAAAAAAAATTTTGAACCTCAATTTTTAAGTTCACAGATCTGTCAATATATATATAGTGTTGCATAGAATCATTATGGGGCAACCCTTCATTATAAGACAACCCTCCAACTAGGGATAAGCCAATGTTAGGGGGCAAAACCTAAATTTTAAGAAGGGGATAAATTCATAATTAATTTTTTTTAAAGAAAATATATATTAAAGGTAAAAAAATATTTGGTGAAGGGGAAGAGCCCCTATAATGTTTATATCCCTTTGTCTCTGTTATTCTGTTATTAACTAATTTATTCTATTTACAACGTTAAGAATCAAATCTCTAATTTTATTTAAGGGATTTAATGTCTTATTTTATTAGACTAATTGATTATTAGTGGAATATATATATATATATATATATATATATATATATATATATATGACTTAATGGGTGGTCCCTAGCCTTGATTGAGACTTTGTAGCAAACGTGCTGCTTTCATTACATGTGACAAAAGGCCTTAACTCTAAGTTCAAGCCTTCAATGTTTTAAGAATTTGTAGCATTACATTGGAGCATTGAGCCCTATAGCATTTAATATTATATGTAGTCTTTTTTTTCTTAAGCTGCTTGTTGCTGGGTAAAGTTCTGTCATACCGCTGCTTAAACTTTTGATTATTGCCATAAAAGAAACAGTTCAGTTCCTCAGCCTTTTCCCTCTAAAAATGCCTCCTTTTCTGCCTATAATATGAAATTGAAAAGCTCAAATTTTGGTTCTGGTACCTCTATTATGTTCAGATTTGAAATTTAGTACAATAATTTGACATAATTTTATAACGTTATTAGTTAGTCCAAACAGTTAACGCCATTAATTATTATAATCAAAATATTGACCGGACTTTCATTCACCAAAATAACATTATTCTTTCAAAAATTGTGAAACTATAAGTTAATACAATTAAAAATAATTATATATTAGCCCCTTTAAAAATTTATACTTTATTATTGGTCCTAAAAAGAGATTTCTAGCTTCATCTATGCTCCCAACTCACGAAACTACAAAAGAAAAGTTCACATCGTATTATTACTATTGTCGAAAAAGAAAGAGGAAAATTCCACAAACTTTCCCTGTAAAATTGTCCCTTTTTCTACCTATAGAATTGAAACCCTAGCTAATCAGTAGAAAGTCCTCTCATTCCCACGAACGAACTGCGCATTTAATGCCTGTTTTTACACGGAAACAATTAAATTTTTAAAATCCGGAATAAAAATATCAATTATTGATGAGACACTAGATTATTTAAACAAAATTAAGATTTAAATTCTGATATAATGAATGAAATAAACTAGATTAAGAAAACCACTTTCATGATTAAGCCTCTACAATATTCGACATGAATTAAGCTGTCAATAAAAAATGTCAATTATTATAATAAAAATAAAGAAAAAAATATTTGATCATAGAATCATATGACGGAAAGGAAAAATTATTAGATGAGTCTGGCTCACTACGTCATCAATGGTCTTATCCAATAATAATTTTTCATCTCATTTTTTTTAAGGTGAATCTTTACCTCTTTCCTACATGTCATTAAATGAATGAATCTCATTAAATAGGACTATAGATGAAGTGGTAAGTCTGAACTATGTAATAATTTCTCGATGGAAAGGGACTATTTGTTTATTGTATTCGAATTTAGAACCGTTAATGCCATTGCTATTTGGGGTAATTATTAAATGCTGATAATGTTCAACGCTTTATTAATTTATAAATTTATTGGATAAACAAGTCTTAATTTAAGATAAAATTAAATTATTCGATAGTGCCAAGTACATGAGCTTACAGCAGCCATAGCATGAAACATTGCCTCCTCGACAACTGCTACTGCATTCCACCCATAATTTATGGGCTACACTACCTTATTGTATTATTTTACACGTATATTTTATAATTACTTATATCTAATTTATTGACTAATTAATGTTTAAATCGAGTATTATAAAAATTTATTAGGAAAATAATCCTTTTAACGAAGCTTTTTTCATTCAAAATATTACGAGCTTATTATTTTATATATGTTAACTCTTGAATTATACATTTAGGCTGAAATTATTCATTTACTTGCTTATTATCAATTAAATTTAGGTCAACCATTTGCGCAAGCTCGTCTCCTTCTAATTAGGGTGATTATGTCTCTGATCAAGTTTGATTTGTTTATTTTTGTTAATAATATATTTTTAAAAGTCAACCTCAATTTGAATTCATTTTTATCATTTAGAGATCGGTTGGTCGATTTTGAAATTTTTTATTATTTTAAGATTATTTCTAGTATATAGTATGGATTTAGATAAAAAAATATTTTATTTTCTAAATATTAATATAAAACATAATCCGATTCGAATACAATAATAAATATACATTCCCCCAAACAATTTATGATTGCTAAATTGCAGAGATAATTACACTCATTTCCAATTACATGTAATTTTTCAGAAACACGGTTACCTAAAAGGCTAGAAGCTGATTTCATAATTATACTGCAAATATAATTATTTATAATCATAAAATAATTACATTTATTAATAAATAATTATACTTGATAAATAATTATATTGCAAATCAAGGTTTTAAAACGCGGTCGCGGTCGTGATCGCGGTTGCGGACAAAAGCGGCTGAATTGCGGCGATCACATATTATTTTTTACCCCAATCGCGGTTTCGGACGTCGGCTCGACCGTTATATCGCGGTCGCGGTCCACTTTTTAAATCCCTGCTGCAAATATAATTATTTATAGTCATAAAATAATTACAATATTTTATAATTATGCTTGCAAATAATTATAAAATAATTTTCCAATTACATGTAATTTTCCAATTACATTTATTGATAAATAATTATACTGCAAATATAATTATTTATAATCATAAAATAATTACAATATTTTATAATTATACTTGCAAATAATTATAAAATAATTACATTCATATCCAATTACATGTAATTTTTCAGACACACGGTTACCTAAAAGGCTAGAAGCTGATTTCATAAGTTCTTAATTTACTGCAAATATAATTATTTATAATCATAAAAATTGAAAATCCTAAATAATAAAATGTTTATCATTTATTGATAAATAATTATGTTTTATTTCATTCAAATAAATTTATAACATATAATTTGCATACAGATAAAATCTTATATTACAATTTCAATCATTTTCAATTAATAACTAACTAAACTTTAAGAAAATTAACCTCTTTTGAAATGACTTATTTAGATTTCCCCTGATAATTTTGAAAAAGTAAAACAATTCAAGTTTTAATAGTTTAACCAAACAATAAAAAACAAAAAGTCAGAGAAGGAAGAAGGACTTTTAAAATTTTACGGGGTAAAAATAAATTTTTAATACTAAATATATATAAAAAATTAATATTATATACGAATTTCAAATTATCAGGAGGCGATCGCCTCCTCCGGTCCCCTCAATTCATCCCTGAATATAAACGACATTTTATAATAAAAATATAACACTTTTAAATTTTAATATATTAAATTCTTCCGCACTTAATTTTTTATAATAACAAACAAACACCTAAGAATTTATTATTTGCAATTTCTTTTGCTATTGTAAAACTAAATCTTTTTTATAAATGCCATGACAGTGCTTCTTCAACTACCAAAAAAATATTTACCTCAGGTGAAATTGCTATAAATAAAAATATTTCCACTTTTATTGTTCCTCCAGAGAATCCAATTTATTTATTAAAGGAAACAAAGTTTTTTTTAATGGAAAGGGAAACAACGGCTTTTAATTGTAAATTCTATGTTTCGTTTGTTTCTTCTATTTTTTTTCCAAATTTTATTACTTTATTTAAATCAATTATTATTTATTTTATGACATTTTTTTGTATGAGCGAAGGTATCCACCGTTGATAGGCGTGATTAATCCTCTCGCCACGAGTGCTCTCACTAAAAGGTAATCAGCTGGCCATGAAATGTACTATATTTTCACTAGTAGGAATCAAACTTATGACCTCATGATTAAGATATGAGGTGAGCAACCACCACACCATATCTCATGATTTATTTTATTACATTTTTTATTATACAGAGATATTATTCTTTTTTATTTTATTATATTTAGTTATTATACTTCAACATTTTTCCTTTTCTTTTGGATAAAGTACACCAATGTATCCAAATTATGATATTTGTATCGTTTTGAGCATTAAAATTTTTAAAATTATAAAATGATCATTAAATTATTGTAAGATTATATTTTGGTCACTCAACCGTTAAGGAGGATGATGTGACATGCTAACTTAATAATTAATATCTCATTTTACTCTTTAGTTATAACTAAATTTTTATTTTGAAACCTTTTCAATGTTTATAAACAATAGTTCTGGAAAAAAATATAAAAAACTTAATAAAATGAAAAATTATTAAATGAACCTGGCTCACCACGTCATCCATTGGCCCAACCAATAAGATTCATTCAGCTCAAAGTAATTTACAAATAACTACTCACTCCTTATTTACATGTAATAAAGAAGTGAAAATTCACCTTAAAAATGAGATTGGTGGATCTTATTAGTTGGGACCACATATAACGTGGTGAGCCATGTCCATCCGATAATTTTTTTCGTATAAGATTAGTCTCAAATGTTTGAGAGGATTAAAAGTCTTATTGCAATAGGTTTTGCAATCATCATATATGCTTTAAAATTTTAAATTATATATATATATATATTAATTTTTATAAAATTATTATTTCCAAAAAATATATATATATATTTTTAAAAAATTATGTATTTTCATATATTTTTAAAAAAATCTAGTTTTTTATTTATTTTTTAAGTATTGCTTAGAAATATTGAAAAGTTATCAAAATGAAATTCTAAATATAATTGAAGGACCAAAGAAGATATTAATCATTGGGTTAACGTGTCACATAATCCACTTAATTGCAAGTGACTACAAAGTAATCAAAACGTAACTTTTTGATAAATTTAATGACAATATTATGATTTCTAAAGGTTTAGTGACTCCAACGATATGGAAAGCATAATTTAAGGACTTAAAGGTGTACTTTACCCCTTTTCTTTTTAAGGAAAATTACAGTTTTTAAGCTTTTTAACCTTGTCTCTTTCTCCTTTCTCGGGAAAAAGGAAAAATTGAAAATAAAATACTACTTGCCAACTTCAAGGAACTATCCCAACGTTGTTATAAAGCCAGTTCATTTCATCAGTCTTTTTGAAAGAGTTGTACTTCTTCTGCAACTGTTCTCCCTTCCTTTCAAATGGTGGTTTTTGTTTTCTCAAAAGTCTTGTTTGTAAATCACGAGATTTCTTTGATTTCCAGAATAGTTTTTTTCGTGTTAGAAACTATCCTTGTTGTAATCAAGTGGTTTGATTGAGTATGCCCCACTGGATAAGCAGTTGCTGACTGTGTATTGATTCTTAATCCCATTTCTTCTTCCTTCTGAGCCTTCCTTTATTGTTTTTTCCCTGCTAATCTTTCCCTCACATTCTCGAGAAAATGATGGACATGAAGGAAAACCCAAAGTTGGTAAGTACAGTATTTTTGGGTTTGTTTTCCTTATAATTAACTGTTTAATTGTTTTTTTTTTCCTGTTCTGTTTTCTTCGGACTGTGTCTGGTTGGATTCTTCATAGGATTTAGCATCTTCCTACGATGATCATGTGTCAGAAGAGAAGACATCCACGCAAAAGATTTCAATTTTGGATCATACTAATGGACTCCAATACGCAACTACTGATAAATCCGACAGCTTTGTCATCGACATGGAAAGTTTCTCTCATGGAGTATTCAATAAAGAAATGAATCCAAATCCAAGAATCACAGTAAGTTTCCTTTTCTGTTTCTGGTATAATTCTAAACATGCTTTGTTTTTTGAATGACACGTGTTTATAACTAAAAAACCCAGCTTCATTCATGTTTGACAGTTTCTAAATTATCATCTTTTTTCTTGTTTGTTTGATTAGAAAAAGTTGCAGAGAAGCCTTTCACGAAAAGGGTCTGCTGGAGATAACAAGAAGACTATTGATAGAGATTCCTTTGTTTCCTCTTCTTCGCCCAAAGGTCCATCTGCTGTTTTTCTTTTAAACTTTCCCCATAAGAAAATTCCAGGAAAAAAATGGAACTGTTTGATTTAAATTTACCATGTACTGCTGAGTGTTTAATTAGCTTGGTGCAAAGTACAGATTCTTGAGAGCAATTGTCCTTTTTGTTGATGCACTTGTCTTGGATGCAATCTTTTTTGCACGGATTGTCTGAAATTTCAGTGCAAAATACCTGTTATTTTACACTGATTTAATTTGTAACTTGTAAGATTGAACATTGAATTATTGGTAATTCAACTACTGTGGCAGGGTCTTGTATGCCTGAAAAGCCCACAGTAGTGGTTGCTGGGACCACCGATCCTGCCACCAACCAACAAGTTCACCATCAGATCACCATTACAACCGGCAGTATCTCTGCAGCAACCGAAAGCAGATTTAATCCGAGGAGAAATAGTTGCAGACGGCCTCCTCTGCCATGGCTGCTTGCTCCCAAGAGGATAGTCATGTTATTCGCCACATTGTAAGAGTGCAAAGCTATTCATGGCATTTCACCTGCAAGTACATAAACAATTTTCAACAAATTCAATTTTATATCGAAGTGATTTTTTTTTTCTGTTCTTCTACAGGTCGAGCATCGGGTCGATTTTACTGATATACTTCACCTTGTCGATTAGCAAAAATGGAGATGACAGTGGTTTAGATCACTAGCTCGAAAAAGATGACTCACCAGCATAATGCTGATTAAAATATGTTGCAGTACAATTCACACATGGGGATCACCAGGTAGTGAAGAACAGAAAGAAAGTTCAAAAGAAGAAAAAAATTGGGCCATGGGATGACAAATGCTAATTAACCTTCCATTAAGATGGCTTCTCAAAAGGAATTTTGGAGATGAAGACAAGGACTTGCTCCACTAAGACAAAGAGAAGGAATCTTGCCTTTTAAATTACTTTAATATGTATGTAAGAATGGAACAAAAATGAATTCCTACCTTTTTGTGCTTATTTTGTTCATCTTCAAAAGTTGTAATAGTTGACGTTGAGGGTCAGAACTCAGAAGATTACCTTTGTTTGTTCCCCTACTTTTTTCTCACAATCCAACTGAGATGCTTGTTGTTATTTTTTTTAATAGTTTTTTATAATGGAAAGGGAAACAAGTGCTTGTTGTTATTTGTGGCTTTCATGTGACTGAGCAATGGAAAGATGATGGCTATGAACCTGAGATGCACAGGCACTGAAGTAGTAGTTGTTTATTTGCATATATCAGCATGCGCACTCCAAGTTTCTTACCTTTTTTGGACCAAAGTTTGGGGTTTGTAGAATATAGAAGGTGCTCTACCTATTTGGTTTTTCTTTTCCAAAGCCTCGTAGGTTGGTTCCCACAGCTCACTCAGGTGATTTTGGGGTGCAGTAGGGTTACGGTATGGCTAAGGTGTTGCACCAACCGAAATGTTACAAAACACGGAACTTAAAATGTTATCCACAACCTAAAATGTTAGGTTGGTGACTAGTGTCGAAACTTGGCTCCGAAGTATCTATACTTGTAACTTCTGATAACATTTTAGGTTGATGTTAAGTATAGAAACTTGTGAGATCAACCACCTAAAATGTTATCAAAAAGTGTAACATTTTAAGTTGGTGCGTAAGATTTTAGGTTGGTGGGTCACGTGCTGTACGTTAGACTCCCCCGCTCTCTTATGGTTCAATTGAAGTGGAAAAGATTGAATCATTCCCGATGGCTGATGAATTAGTGCCTGGTTTCCTTTCTGGCTCAGGTAATCATGGCGCTTTGCGAAACCATGTCAGTAAAATTGAGCAAAAGAGCAATAAATAAAACAGAATGATAGGCAATATGTATACTATGACCATGAGCAAGCAAAAACTGCAAATCTGACAGTCTAGAAAAGCTGCATCAGACATGATACTTTGTTGAAATGTTTCAGTTCCATAAAGCCACACCTGAGCCCAGAATACAATCTTTTCTTGGTTACAAATGATTTTGCCAAGAAAATCGTATTGCTGAAACTGTTACTCCGGGAGGAGAGAGGTGGCAGTGAAAGCCTATGTTGCTCCGACTCTTACTCTTTCAAAAGTATCTGTGACCAACATTCGTATCCGACACATGAATATGAGAAAATAATCTCTAAGAATCCTCTATATACATGGAAAAGCTTAGAAAAATGTTACCATACTTGTGTTGGACGTTAACCCGTATCCAACACTCACACGAGTCTGAGATAACATAGGCTAGGGGTGCCTAAGACTGCATGTTTGCTTGGCTAAAGTAAATCAAAGCCACAAAGATAGAGGTGGTCCCTTAGCAATAGCATATTGATCCTTTTCCACTGGTCTTTTAGACCGAGCAAGTGTTTGAATAATGCAGCCACCCTAGGCCATTTCTTCACTTAATCAGGAATCTCTTACCAGTCTTTCAAAGCTTATCTGTAGTGTTGTACCACAAATAGATCCCTTTGTGAATCATTTGATTACTTAAACCACAAACAGATTGAATCATTCCTTGTACTGAAAGTAATGCCTAGTTTCCTTTCTGGTTTAAGTAATCATGGTGCTTTGTGAATCCATGTTAGTGAAATTGAGAAAAAGAGCAAATGCATCATGCGGCAGGCAATAAATAAAACAGAATAATAGCAATATGTACATACTATGACCATGCAAGCAAAGACTGCAAATTTGACAGTCCAGAAAAGCTGGTATCAGACATGATACATGGTTGAAATGTTTCGGTTGAGAATACAATCTTTTCTGGGTTACAACTTACAAATGAATTTGCTGAGAAATAGTATGGCTGCAACTGTTTCTAAATACCTTGATTAGACTTCTAAACTTTCAACCACTATCGGCAGCAGCAGATAAAAGTATGTTTTGAGCAAGGTTTAAGTGGTATAGGTAGGTCCAAGTGTCACAGCCAGCCATGAGAGCCTGGAACATAACCCGTGCACACGAGAGGAGTACCTAAGGCCTCACATTTACTTGACCAAAGTAAAACAAAGCCACAATGATATGCATCGATTCTAAGATGGATAAGTTTCTTTCTCAAGCACTGAAGTTTGAATGTTATTAATTTGTAACAAAATGATCACTCCGACATTAAATAGTTACGGAAATTCTGATGTGGCACTTAAGCTAGCTGATTCGACACTTTTTTCAATGTTGGACTCTCATTGCTGACTATTGGACTCGATTTAGAATATATATATATATAAAGCCTTAATTTAAAAGAAGCAGAGATTAGAGAAGAGCAGATGAGCAGAAAAATGGAAGAAAGGAGCACCAGAAGTGTGCACTGTTGATCATAATCAATGTCCCAGAAACCAGCAGCTCCGCAACAATCAAGTTTGGCGCCAAATTTGGTGCACTCCCTAAGGAAATTCATTGACTTGATATTAAAAAGGGTCATTTCGGTGTCGGATTATTTTCTTTTTGGTGCGGTATTCAGGGCATGGCGCAGTGCTGCAGTGGGGAACATCAACTACATGCTGCTGCCAACAGCTTCCAATGCTCTTTGTCCCTAGCGATGTCCAATGTATTTGGAATCTGTATAGCATCAATGATCACAAGCTCCTTCCACTGTAATTCCCAGTACCTTGTACTGCCCGATGCGCTACAGACATCAATATCCAATCAAAATAACCAACAGCTCAGTCACCATCGGACTTGTACCTTGCGAGGAGCATGGAATTCAAATCCGATCCTATCTTGACTACCGCGTCTTCCCAAGTACCAATCAGACACAAAATATAACCAAAGCAATTATAGTTGTAGAAACCTCTGAAACGACATCACAGGTCACCAAAGGCAATAAAAAAGTAACAACTTAGCAATCTCGTCGCAAAGGACAGACCCGCAATAATCACCAAAAGCTGCTTTCATAGGACACTTAGAATTGAAGCACTCCAACAAGAAAATATCAATGAGAATTCCACGTTTGATCAAAATTCTTCAGATGAAAGTCAATCCAACAAAAGCATCCGAAGAAAGCATTGATTTCAGCTTCCATATGAAACATAAGTTACTCTCCCCCTGCATAGCAGCAAGAATTGAGAGCAATGAAGAAGGCTTCTTTACTATAAACCATCTAGCAATGTCATGCTTTCAAACATGTGAGTCTCACCTCTCCAGCACGAAGATTATATTGGAGACATCATAGATCAAATACTTGAGAAACTCTTTTCCTGGTGCAGCAAATCCCGAAAGAGATCATTACGAACTTGGTGCCAGTGTTTGGTAGCACCCAATGATTCTGGTACTAATTACCTCAACAGAATCAATGTTTCAGGTTTTGTAGATGGTGTAGTCCCTTTGTATATATACCAATCGATGATATAGACCACTTGTAAGTTGCAACTTTTAACTACCTTCTTAGCTATATTTATTTTGGCTTAAATGAAAAATAGGTGCTCAAAGCATATATTTTTTTTAACTTTAGGTGCTTAAATTTTTTTTTGTAAAAATAGGTGCCCAAAATTTCAACGTTATAATTTTAGGTACTTAAAGTTTACACAGTTGTAATTTTAGGTGTCTGACCGTTAAAGGGTGTAAAAAAATTAATAACAAATCAATGTTTGACACGTGGCATGTTCATTTTAGTTTTCAAAATTAAAAACTTAAAATAATATTTTATAAAAACTTTCAATTTTTTATAAAATCCTAAAATTTTGAAAATTTTATAAAATAGTCTCCAAATCCCTAAAATTACTCAAACTTAAACCCTCAAATCGCCACCTCTTTCACAGCCGATCGCCGCCCCTGACTACACACCCCTTTGGTCGCCGGACCAAGACGGTTATTTCTCCCAACACGGCGTCGCAGAAAATGGCGAACGTCGTGCAGCCGAACGTCGAACGGCGAACGTCGAACGCTGAACCTCTTATACGTCGTTCGCTGTTTCTGGCGACGTCGTATTGAGGGAAATGTCTACCTTGGTCTGGCCACCAAAGGGGTGTGATCAGGGGCGGCGGAAGGGACAACAATTTGGGGTTTAGATTTGGGTAATTTTAGGGATTTGAAGACTGTTTTATAAAATCTGCAAAATTTTGGGATTTTATGAAAAATTAAAATTTTGGGTGTTTTTCTTTGAAAAATTAAAAATAAAATAAAATTAGTGTCACGTGTCAAGCATTGATTGGTTAAATTTTTTTAACATCCTTTAACTACCAGGCACTTAAAATTGCAACTGTTGAAACTTTAGGTACCTATTTTTATAAAAAAAATACTTTGAGCACCTAAAATTAAAAAAAATGTATAATTTAGGCACTTATTTTTCATTTAAGCCTTTCATTTTCTCTTCTATGGAGTTCACAAACTGAGCATTTCACTTTTTCTGGTATAATACATGTCTATTTTATAGTTTATATCCTCCTAATAATGTCGTCTTTAAAGTTTGAAGTTAGATCCTCTCTTTAGAAAAGCCGTGTCTTGTCGTTGTACCTAACATTTTATTAGTCAATCCGAAAGAAAAGAGAGAATGGAAACTCGAATTTGTGACTTTTCTATTTCATTACTACATCAGTAGTAAGTTTCTTCAATAGCTTTACATTAGCTTCTGCACAGACAAGTAACAGTAGGTGAGCCCAAGATTCATTAGATAAACATGTCAAACAGATTAAACTTTTTTAATATAAAATTTTACCATATTTTTTAATCCTCTTGAGCTTACTAACGGTCTCCAAAAATATCTCCATGTCAAAGAAACAAAACAGTTGGGAGAATCAAACTAAAAATTAAGTTAAAAATGTTTAACACAGGAGACAGCGTCTGAGTCTGAGCCCGGGTTCGAACCGGGGACCTCCTGTGTGTGAGTCTAGCGTGATAACCAACTACACCACCTAGACAGTTGATGAAATTTCTCGACTTATTTATAACACGTGTAATTTAGTTTTTATCTTTTCTTCCAATTTATAATGTATTAATCTACTCATATTATAGTAAAATTTGACTTAGCTTGGTATCACCGATTAACTTGACGTCAATTATTAAATTATTTTTATTTAAATATTTAATATATATTATTTTAATAGTGTTTTTCATTCTTTCATGTAGTCTTTAGATAAAACAAATTAAAATTCACTCTTTAAAAATTATTTCATTTATCATTCCACTTAAAATTATTTTTTTAAAAATTAATTAGTAACTAATAAATTTAAATACAAATTATTTATCATTCCACTTAAAATTATTTTTATTGAATTTTTAATAAATATGTGTTTATATAAAATATTTTTTCATTCATATTGTAATCGTAATAAAATTTAGTAATTATAATAATTTGATTTACAGCTTGGAATTAACTGTAAGAAAAGAAGGGATTTCTGGAGAGATCAACAGATAATAAAAGCGGCAGCGATTTAACGGTGCTCATTCACCGTCGATTGATTGAGCATTAATAAAAACTTACGTTCTAGATGATTGAATTAATTGAAAAGACAGTGGACCATCAACTAATACAGATTCGTGACTCCGATAAGACTTTAGAAAATTCGAGGTTCTAATTGCTAAGTTTCGAGTTTGGTTAATATTTAATTTGTTCTTTAAATTATAATTAAATTATTAATTTAACTTTTAAGAAAGATTGAATTCTAAATAATTTTTTTAATAATTTGCATATTAATTTTTTTAACATGACACATGAAACTTAATGATAGAATAATTGTTTTATGAATTATCAATTCAAGGTTAATGCTACCAATAATTAATTGATTTAATGAAATGAGATATTAAATTTTTTAAACAAAATTAAGAATTCGAATACTGACATTATGAATAAAATAAATTAAATTGAGAGAATTATTTATATTAGAGTAAAGTAGTATTGTATTGTTGGATTGTTGTTTAGTATAATCAGTGAATACAGTCAGGAGCTTTGTACTGTATCTTTGATATTGAATTGTTAAGTTTGGTAGAGAAATAGTTAGAAATTTGTTAGACTCTTTCTCAACTGACTAAACTGTTCACCCCTCTTGTATATAATGACTGAACTTCGATTGAAGATATTACGATTTTTCATCGATAAAGCTTTAGAGAGTACTGCCTCTCTTTCTCTAGTTTTCATTCTCAAATTCTTTCTAATTTCCACAACAAATCCTAGTTATTTGATAGATCATAACAATCCCTACAATGAATAATTACAATACTTAATTTAAATTAATTAATCAATAAACTAAATATAAGTGGTTATAAAGTTGTGTAAAAACATTTACACAATCTTTTATATTTAAACTATAAAATCTAAAACTTAAATCTCTAACTTTAACAACCTAAATCTTAAACTCTAAATTTTATCCATAAACATTAAATTCTACACTCTACAACCTAAAACCTTAAACCTTAAATCATAACCTAAATCTCTAAATCTTAAAATTAAAAGATTTATATTAACTAACAATCATGTGTATTTTCCTTAAAAATAAAAATAATTGATACTATAGATTGTTCTATCTTAGCTAAAAGTAAACAATTTATTTATTTTCCAAAAGGAATCTTTGTAAGACGGTTCAATGAATAAGGACAGCATATAGATCCCCACACCCACCGGGTAGTTTTAAAATACACTCTTAGAATACGACTGAAAAAAAAAACGATCTTACATAATTCTTTTTAAATAGTAAGATTTTAGGTTATAATATAAGTGTTTGTGTAATTACACAATTTTTTATATAAAATAAAATTTATACAATTTTTTATATAAAATAAAATTTACACGAGTTCTTACCTAATTAATAAAATTTATATAATTACACAAATTTTTATTTAATTAATGAGAATTTTGTTTTACTTAAATCATTACTTAACCGTATATAAATTTTTGGTGCTCCATCGTCCACCAAACTAGCAGTAATTGTTTTCAATAAACATTTGGGATAATTACAAGTTTAGCTTCCAACCTTGCTTCTTTTGCCACTTTGACACATTTTTTAATTCAAAATTTAGTTAAATTATTGTTTCTTACAAAATAACTAATTAAACATTTAAAAGTTCATGCATATTTCATTATTAGCATGTTTTTTTTTAAATTATATAATTTTAACAATATACATATATTTATTGGATATTAATGTACAAGCGTGTTGCTAAATAAACTATTATGTCGACACCTTTGAAATTTTAATTGTTTAATCTGTTTTTTTTTGGTAAAAAAACAACTTATTTAAGATTTTATTTCAAAAAAAAAATTAAATGCTGAAAAGTTAAGTATAGAATTATGGTTATAAAATAATTTTTTTAATATAATTAGACTGTTCGATAAACGTTTGAAGGATAATACAATGTGAAAAACAAAACAAAATTTATTTGAAAAATGTTTATTAAATGATAAGTAGATTTTTATTTACTTTTTTACTATCCACAATTTTTATAAATAGTTTTCGCGATTTTGTTAGATATAAAAGCCAAATAAAAATTAATATTTAAAATATAAATCATATTTTACAGTGTTCTATTTTTATTTATTTTTTCACAAGAACGCCACCAATATCGTTTTTTTAATTTGCCAACATGTTAAAAAACTCAATATAGTCCTGTAGGCTACGGCGGCTATGACAAGTTGACAACTAGGGGCCATCAGTATCATTTTATTTCCAACGGCTGGTTTCCCGTCAAATAACGACGTTCGCTAACCCAACACCGTAAAACGGAAAGACTAACGGCACAGAGTCCCCCGTTGCTTTACTTTGTTAATTGTATTTACCCAATTCCTAATCCTACGCCGATTGGACGCCCTTATCTCACGTGTCAAATATTTATTGGTTGAAGATGTCAGGAGTTTCCTATAAATTAATCCCTCCATCCCCTTCCTTTATCGCCCCAAAAGAAATTAATTCGATTTTCTAGTTGTTTTTTCTCTCCAGCCAAACAAGATGCAGATCTTCGTCAAGACCCTTACCGGCAAGACAATCACCCTCGAAGTCGAGAGCTCCGATACCATCGACAACGTCAAGGCGAAAATCCAAGACAAGGAAGGGATCCCACCGGACCAGCAACGTCTCATCTTCGCCGGAAAACAGCTCGAGGACGGCCGGACCTTGGCCGATTACAACATCCAGAAGGAGTCAACCCTCCACCTCGTTCTCCGTCTTCGTGGAGGCATGCAAATCTTCGTCAAAACCCTTACCGGTAAAACCATAACATTGGAGGTCGAGAGCTCCGACACGATCGACAACGTGAAGGCCAAGATCCAAGACAAGGAAGGGATCCCACCGGACCAGCAGAGGCTCATCTTTGCCGGGAAGCAACTAGAGGATGGTCGTACTTTGGCCGATTACAACATCCAAAAGGAGTCGACCCTTCATCTGGTTTTGAGGCTTCGTGGTGGGATGCAGATATTCGTCAAGACTTTGACTGGGAAAACCATTACTCTGGAGGTGGAGAGTTCTGATACGATCGATAATGTTAAGGCGAAGATTCAGGACAAAGAAGGGATTCCCCCAGATCAGCAAAGGTTGATTTTCGCTGGGAAACAATTGGAAGATGGAAGGACTCTGGCTGATTACAACATCCAGAAGGAATCCACTCTTCACCTTGTCTTGCGTCTTCGTGGTGGTTTCTAAGCTCTATATGAATGTGTGTTTCTGGGTATTATGCGAATGAATGATTGTGATGTCTGGCCCTGTTGAGGCCTTATAAATAAACTTGTGTCTCATCTTATATTATGATTTAAACTTTCAAGTAAATAAAAATTATATATTCATCCAACTTTTGTTGTCTCGTCTTCGATAAATCATTTTTTGTTCTTGTTTTGTATGCTTATCTTGTGTTCTGTGATGTCAATTCATTTCATAAACATAATGCTAGTTTCTGAAAGTTATGGGCTTTTGATATTATCTTAGCTATTTCAATGGTTTTTGATGGAACCGAGTATCAATGTATTAAATATTTCTGGGTTTATTGTTCTTGTTCTGTTTCAATGTTCTTCAATCGCTCTGTTCAAAACATTCCAAAATCTAAATTAGGCCTTTCAATCATGCTTGTTCTCGGATTTGAATATTCTTATTTTGGAATTGAGTCAATTGGCTGTTTTCCTTTTGATATGAAGGATTAAATGAATGTTTTGGTTTGCACACCATTACTCGTTTAATCTAGGAGAAAAATGCAGTTTGTAGTTCCCATGGTCAATATCTTATTTCTCATGGAGGACTAAGGCTGATTTTGCCGTTGCCGTTTTGGCAAAAGCTGGAAAATCCAGTTGCGGGGAAACGGGCGTTAAAACAAGGTGGGCAAACGCCTGTTCAGGCCAAACCTGGAGCTGTTTGGCAACCAAGTCACGGCTGCAACGGATTTGGGGTTGCAAAACGCAACCAAAAACGAAGCCTAAGGCTACTTTGTCATCTGCCAGGTACTGGAATTTGAATGTGTATGGTATTTCTGATTGGTTCTTTTTTAAATTGTTGAAATCATATATGCATATTCTTGAGATTAATCATTACTATATATTTTTTTGAAGGTTTCTCCTTGTAAGTTACCATAATTTAATTTTCTCATATAATCTTGAATCTTGATGTAATTTAGTATTCTGCTCATAATTTAATATTCTTAAGGGATAAGTCTAGTTTTGTGTACCAGAAGAATCTTAGAAAGGAATGGCATTAACACATCAGTTATTCAATCACTTTCTTTATTCTCCATTTCATATTTTTATTCCTTAATTGTAAATTTGTTTCTCTTTTTGGGTTGCTTTCTTCCCTTTCCAGCCAATTGAATCACCAAATTTTAGCTAAATGTAAACATTAGGAGCTGGATATTGAGAATCCCAATCTGTGTTAGGTAACAGGTAGCCATAGAACTTCTTGTGGTCAAGAGAAATTCTCTCAAAATATAACAAAGAAAGTGGCTGCATCATTTGTTTTATTAATGTTGCTTTCTAACCCAACTTTTTCTCATATCAAAATCATTCTCTTCTCATCAGCTACTTATCTCTTTAATTTTTCTAGTTTATTTTTCTCTGTCAATCTATAGCCATTCATTATTCAGACCCTTCATTTTTTAATGAATTACCTTGTTTGACACTCGTGTTCGACATTTGCTACTTAGAAAAATCTAACCATATCCGTGCAAGATATGTTCCAGTGTTCGACACTTACACCCATATCCAAGTAACACACGCTCTCCAGAGATAGGTAGCAAATTAACTAGGGTGATGAACGGCTGTCCTGTCAATTTTCAATAGCACTGATATAAGCCTGCTGCTTGTGTTGATGGCTTTTCAGCACAGATTTTTTTATTTTCCATAGTTTGTGCATTTTGATGTTAGCGGTGTTGCTTGCTTGCGAAAAAGGATCCAGGTGATTATAATATCAGAATAGGATAATGGACCTTTAAATAAATGGATAGTTTCCCAGGAGAATTGGAAATTCCATTATTGTAGAGTAACAAGGTTGTGGCCATTGTTGAATGCTTGTGATGATTTTACATGCTTGTATTGGTTTAAGACCCTTTTATAATTGGACATCTGGCTTCCATTTTTGTAGTTCACCGTGTTGTCAGTTCCCTTCAATATCCAGCAACCAAGGTTTTCATGTCTGATCTTGAAGTCCAAATTATTGGCTCTTTTGGTATGTTCATAATTGCCTTCCCCCATAAATTAGAAGTTAACAAAGAGCAACAGAAAAGTGATGAGGATGTTTAAATATTGTATCATCGTGCATATTCGTCCTTAAATTAGCACCAAGGTTTCATGTCTGGTGAAAACTGGGGACCGTGCATATTCGTGTACAGCAACATAACCTGTTCAAGGATTGAAAAAGGAGTTCAAGATACTGCAATGGCACCATCGTCCAGGATCCAGAGTTGGGCAAGTTATGCATTTCCTACAGTGAAGTTGGGTACGTACATATATGTATACTTATCGACCATTTACGAACTTGTAGTCGAGACCAGAGGAAGAGCATGTCGATGTTCCTTGTTCGGGTAAATCTAGCTGACTGCACTCCGTGTGGTTCATACAAGTTTAGCTTATGTATCTTTATGAATCAATACACACACACACACACACACATATATATATATATATATATATATGTATGTGAAAGTGCTAGATTTTCTATTTCTTTGGGGTTTGCAAAACAGGCAGGGATTGCAAAGGAATTCATAAAGATTCATGGTATATATGTTTGTATATCCATCTGGTTAAATATGCAAACTCAAATCATAAGAACAATTGAATAAATTATACAAATATCCCATAAAAAATACAAAATATCCTCAACTTGATGACAGATCCTAATCCCAAGGACTCAATGAACACTCTCCGGGCAACTTCGGAAATCGTTCATAATCCTTGCAGTAATCATAAATGACAAGGTTTCTCTGCACCCAAGCATAATCCATCTTCTGGGAATCAGTTAGATGCCAAGCCTGGTACTGATCCCACCAGTTTTTGGTGGTGGTCGATACGCAGGCCGGGTACGGGTCTTCCCATTGGCAACCCTCGACGCTGAAGTCCTTGTAAGAGGACACGAATGGCGCCTTCTTCCAGTCTGTTTTTTCGAGGCCACCTCTCGTTGCCCAATCATCCGCGTTCCATATGCTCGAAAACAAATACATCGGCTTCTCGTTGGGAAAGAAGTTGTTTTTATCATCACCATTGTTTTTGAACACTCTGATGGGAACTCTATCCACAAAAAAACTGTTTTTTGCAACAATTCAGTACAGAAAATCCAAATCAGATTTTGGATATATTCGGATACGAGTATAAGATATGACCCTGGACTTGCACAATCTGGTGGTTGTTCCATAGGATGGAGTATGAATGGTAATCTTCCGTGGGGTCGAACCAAAGTATGTGCCTCATTTCACGGCTTCCGACCCCATTTTTGTACACGTTTGTCTGGATTAAATACGGCTGTCCAGTTCGATTCCCCAAGAACTCAAAATCCAGCTCATCTCGTTCTGGTCCTGCCCCATTCTCGGAACACATCTGCAGCACCCTTGAACTAAATCAATTGAACACAAAACAAAAACACAATCGAAATATCTCATGTTAATTTATGTAAAAATGGTCAGAAAAAAACATACATAGTAAGCTGTTACAACACCGGCGGAGTCACCTCCGACCAACTTCAGTTTCATGCTAAACCACCCGAATCTGTATCTCTGCTTGGTCTGAAACCCGCAACCTATACAAACAGATTATAGAAACAGACTAAAAACCCTGGGTTTGAAGCAAGTTTTAGAACAGGAAAGAAGTGTGTTTTAAGGCAATCAAATTGTATTACCCGTTTCTTTGTCCAAGGAGAGGTACCAGGTGTTGCCATCTTCCGAGGTTTTGAAATGATCTTCAGACCACATTATGCTGAAATTATCTTCAAATGAAGTTTGTGAATCGCCTGCTTCGGACGAAGAATGAAACGCGGATATTAGAAATGCAATGAAGAGTATAGAAGCCATTGGAGACACCCTTTTCTCCATTTTTGTCGAGTGAAAAGTTTTTTTTTTTGGAAGAAGAAGCTGATGAGATCTGTGAGAGTAATTATATGAGTATTCGAATTTAGACACTTCACGTGATCATGTGTGAAGCGGCAGAACAGTAAACCAAGTTTTTTCGTCTATTAATGTATACATGTACCAATTTACCCATGCAAGAATGTTATCAGCTATGCTTCATGCGGTCATCGTCACATTCAAATAAATTTAGGTATCAAGCAAGGGGAAAGTATACCTGACCATCTTCATCTGAACTTTATTATTCGAATTGTATTATTTGTTTCGAGGCTCGCTATGATCCATGTAAATTTGAATATAATGATCTAGAATTCAAAACAAACTGAATTGGACTAAAACTGATTCGAATCTTAACAAGACTGATATAAACTCAAACTAATTTTTATCTAAACCGAAAATAACTCAACTCAAACCCAATTCAAACTCTAAGAGGAAGGGAAAATGAATGGCAAAGTCTAAGGGTATTTTAGGAAACGAAGTAAATTAATGAGAAGCCAGGCTGCCCTCCAATTAGGAATTAGCAGTGTATTAAAAATGTCGTGGGGTTGTAAGAACATGACTCTGTTTTATTCGTCTTTGGCTGCATAATATATTGTCTTGGATATCACCACCGGATTTGGAGGTCAGGACTCGGGACCGACAACACACCAACTGGCAACAACAAAGAGGCTTAACCTTGGGATGAAAGCAAATTAAACACGTTTTAACCTTTAATTTACTACTTTAATTACAAATTTAAACAGTCTCTCTACCGTGAGGGAAGGAAAAGCAGAGCTTGCTTTATTGGTAAAGATGAACAGACATGCTGTTCCCGTTAACCGTTGATAATTAAACTATCAAACAATGAGCGAATATTTGATATATTATCTGTGTAAAAAAAGTTATACTAATATGTTTATTTTTAAGTTAAAATTCAAAATCTTAAAATATTAATTTTATATTCTAAATCCTACAATCTAACCTATAAATCCTAAAATCCTATATAACCATGCTTGTAATTTTTTCTACTAATAATCCTTAAATAATATATATGTTTAATTGTTGATTGGGAAAGCTGCAGAACCACATGGCGTCAGGGATTGGAACACTGATTTGAGGAGTCATAAGGTCCTACAACAACAACTTGCATTATTGATGGACTGAAAGTGAAATATTGTTTTAGTAGTGAAGTCCAAATCCATTTCAGATTCTGATATACTCCTATTGGATTGGGCTTCACTCTAGCAAATTTTCAACCAATACCGGCCCGAACAATTTCTCCAGCATACCAAACGATGTCGTTTCGCCGGAACTTCAGGTCAAGGAAGTCAACTCGTCAACGTCTTCTTGTCCGGTCTGAAATGTTAAAACTACACAAAACTCACGCTCTTTGTCGCCAAATCCCCCAATCCCAAAGCAAAGCAATGGCGATCTCTCCCAATTCTAATTTTCTCTTATTGATTTCCCTTCTCATCGTTTCACTGTTCGTTTCAATTCCTACTGCCGAATCATTTTGTCAACCATTTTGCTCAGATAATTGAAGAAGTTTTCAATATTTTTCCAACATAATGCATATTGGTATTTTTTTCTGTTAGAATACTATGCTAATTTGCAGCTTTAACATGAATTTCTAGTGGGATATCCTATCAAATGGTGGCCTAGTTCAAGAAATGGCTCACATAGCAAATAGTCGTGATCCAGGCAATTGTGTCTCTTTGCTGCGCGTAAATGTAAGTTGACAAGTCGAAGATATGCTTTCCATCTTTAATTGATAATCATCCATTAACATTTCCAATCTTCAGAGTGCAAACTCCAGCCAAAGCAACATGTTGATACTTCAAGAGAGCTGCACTGATGCTACAGGGTCCTATGTGATCTATGCCCCAGTTGATATTGTCGTGATGAACGTCGTCCTAAGCGGTGGGGACCCGGATTACGTCGCACTACTGCCATCCGGTTTTGCAATTCTCCCAGACGGTCCAGGACACAACGGAGGAGGAATTCTCGAAATCGGCTCCGGCGGCTCTCTCCTTACCGTTGCATTCCAGATTTTAGTTGATTCGGTTCCAACAGCAAAGCTTTCTCTCGGATCAGTGGCTACAGTCAATAGTCTAATTAAATGCACGGTCAAAAGGATCAAAGCTGCGGTAATGTGATGAAAAGGGTCATCATGTGGTGAGCAATCAACTTGATTCCTTCGCAATTTTTGGAGTTTTCCATAAGTTTTCTCAATTTAAACCTACTTTTCATCTGTTGCAGAGAAAAGAAAAGAAATGGTGTTTGCTTGAACATATATATAACGATCCAAGAAGTCAAGAACGAACCTCTGTGTTGTTCCTTTGCAGCACGGTGTTCTGTAACAAGGCAAACAACCGAGACAGCAAGAATAATAGGTTCGGGAATTGACTTTGCCAAACAAAGATCCAACTCTTCATCATTTCTAATATCAAATGTCTTAGTATAACTCACCATTTTATGACCATAGGGGTTAAGTCTGAGACTAAGAGTTCTAATGTAGGAGTGAACATTATACTATTAAAAATGTGTTATTGTCGTAGCATTAATTTCGACTTTCTTTCTTTTTCCCTCCATTTAACAAACATGTGTTAAATTCTGCTTTAATTTGTGTTTTTGGTAGTTTTTGAATTTTATGAATGGCTTAGCTGTTGCCTTTGTTACACTTTGTCTCATACATTTATGAGGGTAGCAAGTCGAATATCTATGATATCAGAAATTGAATTTATATAATTGTTTTAAAATCTGAAATCTATTTTAAGAGTAAAGCTTGAAAATAAAGAAGAAAAATAAATCTGAATACCCAAAATTTGTGTGGGGTAATCTAATGTTCATGTGATGGTGTTGTGATATTGTGCAAATTTGATAGGTTTGAATTATTACTTGATAACCCAAAGAGCTAGTCAACCCTAATAAACCTACAAACCCAATCACTACAATTTGATCAAGACAGAAGGCTCAATCTAATCTTGATAATGTACTAAACTTTCAAATAAATTTTAATCTAATGTCTTTAATAAGTATTTTGTATTCTTATTCAATTCACTTTATTGTTAACATTGTGTTTGAATTTGAACATATATTTTATTATTGATTTCAATCTTCTTGTTACAGTAATCAATCTCATCGTCACTGTTATTATTAATCTTAGTAGAGTCAATCTTATCATTCCTCCTAATAGTTCAACCTTCAAGCACTACCTTTAGCTTGTATCGCATGGCATTTGTTATAAATTAGTGGGTCGAAACATAATTAACATAAGATTCATATAATAAAATATAATTATATTTACAAAAGGCAATATTTAACGTGAGAATCACTTTCTTATAAACAAATCCGCTGTGATTGATGTAATCATGAATGAACATCGCTATCCAAGTCGAGTTGAGTTGTTCGAGTTTTTGTTTAAATTTAATTGTAAATATTTATAATATTATGGTATTAATTAGTTCTAATTTGAACGTTTTTTTACAATCGTAGACAATATACAGAGAGGGGATTCGCTTGCACCATGTAAAATTTGAAAGTTGTACACCTTTTTTGGATCATTAGAGGAAGGTAAATAGATGGTTAATATTAAATACTCCTCTTTTATGTTCTCCTTAAAAATATTATTTTTACTTTTAATCTCGACCATTCATTTCACTTGTCTAATTATGACCATGAATTAGTGTAAAACTAATTGAGTTTTACATAGTGAGAGCAAGGTCGTTCCTGAGAGTGGGCATAAGGACGACGACCCAGGGCCCACCCCTATCAAGAGCCCACTGCTCATAATTACAAGCGTTTAGTTTTAATGATAGTTTAATTTTTCTAATATTTATTTTTAGGGTCTAATTTTTTAATACTTATTATTAGAGGTCTATTATTAAAATCTATTTTTTTAATATCTGTTATTAAGGGTCTATTTTTTAGTAATTATTATTAAGGACCCAATTTTTTTAATATTTGTTATTACGTCTACTCTTAATATTTAATTTTGTTAATATTTGTTATTGTCGGCCTAATTTTTTACAATATTTATTAGGGGTCTAATTTTCTTCTAATACTTGTTATTAGGGATCTACTCATAAAATGCAATTTTTTTTCAATATTTATTATTAAGGTCCTAATTTTTTCACAGTATTGTTATTAGGGCCCACTTTTTTTAATATTTGTTAATAGGTACATATTATTAAAAAAAAATTCATTACTTGTTATTAGAGACTCAATTTTTTTAATATTTATTATTAGAAGCATACTATTAAAATTCATTTTTTCAACACTTATTATCAATGACCTATTTTTTAAGTTTGCCCGTAGGCCTCCAAAATCTCAAGAATGGACCTGAGTGAGTGAGAGAGAGAATCCTCTTACATCATGCAAAACTTAAAAGTTTTACACTTTTTTAACCATTAGATGAAGGTAAAAAGATCACTGAGATTAATAGTAGGACATGTGAAGAATTCCATAGGAAAAAAATAAAGAAATAATCGTAATAATTTATTTACTCTCATTCAACGGTTCAAAAGTGTAAAATGGTTTAATTTTACACGGTATAAGTGGATACTAGCCATATTATATGCATAATTGAGAGACTCAACTCCAACTTGAAAACTGGTCTATTAATTACTAAAAATTCTGAGTTATTCGAATTTTCATTTTATAATTCAAACTTGATTTAAATTTTTTTCGAATTGAGTTAAATATTTTTTTTATCATGTAGATTTGAATAATTTAATTTTTTCGCTACTCCTCACCTTCGTGCAAAGCATTAACAATATTCCCCGAGTCCGAATCTAAGAGGGCAAACGGGAGCTTTGTTATCTTATCCACAGCTATCATTATCCAAATGGTGAAATGACTCTTTAAGACCTTCTGAAACTTTTATATAATATAATTTAAGCCTTTTCAATGTAAGATTTACCTTTGACCCCCTAAAAAATTTAAATTTTATTTCGAACCCCTAAGATAAGAATCTAGGTTCGCCCATGTACCCCCTATGAATCTTTGATGCTGATGCACAAACACACAAAGTTAATACTCCTTGTCCGAGCCCCAACCTTGAGGAAAATAAAGAGGTCACGTGTGTGTCGCAATAGTAATTTAATTATTTTAACCTTAGGTTGAGGGTACATACATACAATAGTAGCTGCATGTATGGACACAATCGAGTATAGATATCCACATGATATTATGGACCAAAAGTTGTTGAAATTAATTAATAGACCCTTGTTTTTCCAGGGAAGAAGGGCCCTGAAGCTGGGTCAATGGTTATTAGTGTTTCCGCCTGTATCACTGTTCTCACAAGTAAATAATAATTGAACTGCCTAGCCTTGAAAAGAAAGGTAGGGAAAAACTCAAAATTTTAAGGGAATGAAAAGAGTAGATGGTACTGTAGAAAACATTTTCATCCTAGCAGAACCAGTACTGTTTCTCGGTTCCATCTCATTCTCATCTCCAGGGACGATCCATTAAGGGCTCAATGTGGGTATGTGCTCACTTTAAAAATCTAATTTTTTTATTAGTTATCTATTTTACAGAGTATATTAATTTTGAGATTTTATTTCTGCCTATCCACATACAAAAAATTATGTGTGTTTACCCTAAAAAAATTATAAATCCGTCACTGCTCATTTCCATGTTTCATTCAGTCTGTTCATGGTGGTGCTGAATTACGAGCCATTGCTACTGTACTTGTACCGCGTCATAAGCCTTGTTTAAAGCCAACAAGCTACTTGTATTTCAAATCTGTTGACATTAGATTTAGAGTTCTGATTCCGGATATTGTCCAAATTATTTACTTGCTATGATTTACGTAACCCAAAATATAACTTTCATTCTAAATTAGTCTCTAAACTTTTGAATGTTCAAGTTTCATCCCCAAATTATAACCCTCATTCTAAATTGATACCAAATTTTTAAACATTTCAATTTTATCCTCAAATTATCGTTTAGGCCACATCAATGTTTATGTGGCAACTAACAATTTTTACAACGGTTTCACTAACATGGTTTATAATTAGCATATACTAATAATTTAAGGGTGAAGTTAGACTATTTAAAGTTTAGGGACCAATTTAGATTGAGGGTCATAGTTTGAGGATGATATTACAATATTAAATAGTTTTGGGACCAAACTAAAATGATGGTTATAATTTGGGGACGAGTGGTACAATTAACAAAAAAATTGCCTTTCCAGCTATCAATTGCAATAAAAGCTCAGTTAATACGATGACGTATAATTGATCCCCAAGACAACTGTAGTAGCTAGCGATATATGATGGCCGTGGAGCCGTTGACTGCCGCTGCATCAGGAAACGGTGGCCACCGGCACGATAATCGAGAACATTGTAACATATACAAACAGGTTACTGCTGTCATCTGCAGCCATTAATTTTCTTGACAGGTCGGACAAAGTTAATATGAATTAACATATGCTATTACGGAGTATCACGGTTTTAATTTTTAAATAATATATTATTGTAGATATAACGGATGCGAGTATCGCGATTTCGGACTATATCACTACTTTTATATAACGACTGCAGTTGCTATTACGGACCGTTATTTAAATTCATGTACCTAGTAACAAGTATTAAAAAAAGTAAGAGTATGTCTATAATAACGAAATATTGAAAAAAATGGGCTCCTAATAACAAATATTGAAAAAAATAAAAAGTATAGCCATAATAACAAATATTGGGAAAAATAGGCCCTTAATAATAAATATTGAAAAAATTAGACCCTTAATAACAAGTATTAAAATGAATAAATTTTAAGAGTATACCTTAATGACAAGTATTAGAAAAAAATTAAACTTTAAGAGTATGCCCATAATAAAAAATATTAGGGGGAAATTAGATCCTTAATAACAAATATTAGAAAAAAATAAATAAATTTTAAGAGTATCCCCTAACAATAAATATTTGGAAAAGAATTGGGTCATCGATAGCTAGTATTGAAAGCAATTATGCCCTATAATTGATATAAAAATATTTTTTATAAATATAATTCATTATAAAAAAATTGAGCCCTAGATAGACGTCCCTCCTACCTAAGCCCATATTAGGGATGGCAAAATTACCTGTCCTCGACTCGACCTGGTGTGCCCCGACCCGACCCGATCGGGTTTTTTCTTATGATTTTCGGGGATCGGGGCAGGACGGGTATTTAAAAATGTAAAGTCGGGTCAGGGCGGGTTCGGGTATGATATGAAAATTCCCCGCCCCGCCCCGATATTTTTTTTATTATTTATTTATTTATTTTTATTATATTTATAAAATTACCACTATATATAAATACTTTTAGGAGTTTCAAGCTATTTTTTTTAGTTTGTGTTTATAGTAAATTTTTGTTAGATATTGTTCTAATTTTAACATATTTGATTCTAAAAGTCAATGGTCGAGTTTATTTTTTAATATGTATTTTTTTTCTTCATATGAGTAATTTAATTGGTTTTATTTTATTTTTTATATAGTTTAAAGTCTGTAAAATTTATATTTTGTAAATATAGTGGTTGTTCGATCGAATCTAACATTTATCGTCGACGAATTTTAATATATTTTTTACATTTTCGGGTCGGGTCGAGTTTAAAGTTTATAAATCGGAGCGGATAAATTATTATTTTATTTTCGGGGAGGGGCGGAGTCTGGTTTTGGGATTAATATATCGGGGAGGGTCCGAGACGGCCAAAAACCCGCCCCGCCCCGTTGCCATCCCTAGCCCAGATACGGCTCTAATTTTGTTCAATCTTAACTTTTTTTTTATTTTCTATGTTTCAATGTATATCATAATTTTGTGTTTTGTCACAAAAATTCAATCTTTTAACTTTACATAATGTTGGTCAAATTATAGTTCTGATTCCTTTATTGTATTTAAATTTGAAATTTAGTTGCAAATGATAGAAAGGAGTGAGATTGTATTTTTTTCAATTTAATAATTAAACTGTAAAAATAAGAAACTGATTATGAATTTTAATCATTTGATTAGTAAA
Source organism: Hibiscus mutabilis (assembly GCA_019671005.1). Taxonomy (NCBI): domain Eukaryota; kingdom Viridiplantae; phylum Streptophyta; class Magnoliopsida; order Malvales; family Malvaceae; genus Hibiscus; species Hibiscus mutabilis. The sequence continues at coordinate 12,456,178 of CM033756.1, read as the reverse complement.
ATTTGTCAATATTTTTTTCATCTTTCGTACAAAACAAAAGCTTAACAAGACCATGAGAAAGTAGAGACAAAGCAAAGCGCAATAACACCCAATTAATATATATATATATATAATATTAATTTCTTTACTTCTTTCATTGAGGTAAATATTACATTTATACATGATTTTTGATTTGATGTGTAATTTTACTAATTTATTCACGAATTTTGATTTGATATAGTTATATACATGAAATTTTAGTTGTTGTTCAAATATATTTAGAAATTTTTTTTATTTTGATTTAACCATGTACATTTAAAGAAATAAATGTATCAATTTATTTTTGTGTTAAATAAATATAATTATTTACGTGCTCAATATGTAAAACGTTAAATGGTGATACGTCAATAAGAATACTAATTGTTTGTGAAAATTTAATCAAACTAGAAGTTCATGCATAAAAATATACAAAATCAAAATTAATATATAAAATTATACATCTTATCGAAATTCATGTATAGTTTGAAGATTTATTTCTTTATCCTAATCGGTAATTTATCAACTGAGAAGAGGGAAAGGGGTGTTATTTGATGGATAGTACTTATTACGAAATGCATAAAAAGTTGTAACTGAATTAACGGCCATTTCAACCCAAAACTCAATTCAGTGGGGGCCTAAAAGTACAAATTTGTCAAATAGCCCAATATGAACCTGGCATATTGAAAATAAATAAGACTTGGGCTCAGTTGTGAATTAACAATAAAATAAAATGAAATTCCTAATTTTCTTAAATTTAAGTTTTTTTTTATAAAGAATGAAAATTAGAATAAATCATCCATGGATGTTACAATCATTGTGTACTCGAGATAAAAATTCATCCGGAGGGTTGTAGAAAACACGGCGTTCGATTTCAGGAGTGGACGATTTCTTGACCTTGCCATCAGTTACTTGGTTTTCTTCACGATAAACATGTGTAAATACCACTTTCCAATCCCTTCGCTTCAATTCTCTAATACGATAAATAATCGATAACGGTAGTGGTTCATTAGTTTGTTGTTGACAAAGAAGAGAGTACTCGTGGTAGGTTTAAAATTTATGACTTAAAGAATATGAGAGAATAAAAATGAGCAATTTGATTAACCGACCAAATGTTCTTGCTCAAATTGCCAAACAAGTTTATGAATTTAAATTTTAAATAATATATAAATATCACATGATATATATATCCGTGACTACTTTTGTCAAACGTGTAGGTCATATATAAATATTATAGATAATATAACATGAGTAATTATTTGATGTATTGTCAATAGAAGTTCTTTCACAAGCGGACTTCTAAAGCTGTCATTTGTCTCTTTTAGGGGTCATAAACTCTAACCCCTATAATTTAAACATAAACTATAAACTTTGAATCATAAAACCCATTCTCAAACCTTAAAATCTAACCACAAACACTAAAACATTAAATCCCAACATCTAAACCCTAAAAATTAGGCATTTGTAGAAAACAAATTTTCAACTGCTAATACATATATATATATATATGCACACATGGGATTTAGGTATGAACTTTATGTTGCAGTTTCGAGATGACCAAATTATAAAATCTGAACCAATAAATGTTAGGTGCAATAGCAAAGCACATTCCACTCCATAGGAGAAATTCAAGTGCGAACTTTAAAAATGACATTGTTGAGAAGGAAAGCTACGAATCTCGAACATACACCATAAAATATACTTGAATTGTACCAAAAATTATAAATTCTGGATTAAAATTGGTTTTCTTATCATTTTTTAGTAAAAGAATATGAAAGAACCTTATATGTTTAGACGTTCCAAAGTCTCACTTGATATTTAGAAGAGGTTAGATAAAATATTAAACTTAAAATAGATTTGATTAAAAAATTAAATTCGTTTAAAATATGAATTAAGCTTTAATTTCAACAATCAAGATTCGAGCTCAATTTAATATGTTTTTTTAATTTTATAACTTATTATTTTATTTTTACTTACTATGCAATTCATATCACATTAAAATTAAATATATAATATTATACCGTAAACATTAAAAAGCTATGCAGTACTATGAATCTGCTACAATTTCCACGGCCCTTAGTCCGCATAATGCCGATCTGATTAAGTGGCAACCACCACATCCGGGATAGATCTGCCTAAATACTGATGGGATTGTCTCTTTGACGTCCAAAATTGGCGCTGCAAGTGGCATTTTCCGCGACCATTGTGGTAACTTTCTCTTAGCTTTTCACCGTCCTTTGGGTCTATCTTCAGTCATTTATGCCGAGCTCTGAGGAGTCTACGAGGGGCTAAAGCTTGCTTGGTCCAATGGTTTCGAACGTGTCCTGGTCCAAACCGACAACTTAGATGTGTTTGATCTTTTGTCCCCCCGTCCTTGGAGAGCCCTTTCACCCTGGTTCGTAATATTGCCGGCCTCTATTCCAAAGCTTGGGTTGTTGACTTTGTTCTCATTCGTTGGGAAGTTAATTTGCCGCTGACCATATGGCCAAGCTCAAGATTCAGCAGGATGGTTCTCTTAGCACCTTGTCTTCCTTATTAGATATCTTGCACCGTGATGTTCATAGTCCACTACGTTCGTATGAACGCTTGATTTACCGGCCTCGGCCTCCTTAATATCCTAAAAAAATATGCTTTATATATTTAAAAACAAACGGGAAAATATATAAAAATATTAAATAACAATACTAGAATAGTATTATTTAGAAAAATAATATGCACGTCTCTAAAACGAGTTTAAGTTAGAGTAAATTACACTTTCGTCACTCAACTTTCTTCCATTCTTATTTTAGTCATTGATGTTTAAAATTTTTTAATTTAATTATTCAACTTTTTTATTCAAAAAACTTATTCAATTTTTAAATTGCTCTTATTTTAGTCCCTCTAGGATGACATGACTTATTTTATTAATATTTTTCTATGACATGACATATTTTATTAATATTTTAATATATATTAGATTTAAAATATATATTTTTTGAATGGTTTAAAGGTGATTACAAGATAGTATATATTTATATATATTCTTAACCTTTTGACAATGCACATACATCTTGTAGACAGAACTATAAAAATTGAAAATTCGACCACCGGCCATTAAAATCTAAAATAAGGCGACATGGCAATTGGCCTCGGTGGGGTTTGAACCTAGCACCTTTCAAGGGAAAAAGCCAAATCTTTACCATTGCACCAACTGCTCCTCAAATATATAAACTACACTATTCTATATATACCTTATAATGAAGTAAATGATAGGGAAAAAATAAGTAAAAATATTTGAGAGAGGACTAGAACATGAGTCACATGAAATGTGTAAAAACACGTATATCACTAAAGCTAGGCCTTTATTCACATTTATTTTAATAACTTCACATATATATATATAATATTGAATCGAGTTCTTTAATTTAATTAATAATTTTAATTTTTATTAAATATTTTAATTCAATGATTATATATTATATTAAAAATATATTTTTGATAATTAATAAATTTAATTCATTTTTTGGTCCGATACGTGTTGATAATTTTCTTAAAAAAATTATAAACTATATGTTTATTTAAAGAAATAGATCATTGTTGGTAAAATTGTTTGGATAATATATATATTCATTTTAAATCTTTCTTTAACTATACTTTAAATATAATTAAAATGTTTCATTTTTAATTTAATTATTTGAATTGATTTAGTGATATTCATGTTTTTACACATCTCCTGTGACTCATGTTTGAGTCCCCTCTCAAACATTTTTACTTCTTTTTTCCCTAGTATTTACTTTATTATAATATATATATATATATAGAGAGAGAGAGAGAGAATGATGCATTTTATATCACTAAGGAGTAGTTGGCGTAGTGGCACTACAAGAAATTCATAATATTGCAACAAAATTATTTATCACTGAAAGTACTAAATTTGTCGTAATATATTTATTTTGACAAAATTTATTTGTTACGATGTTTGTTAGAACAATCCCGTCATGTAAAGTATATTGTGACAAAATTGTGTATGTTACCATTTTATACTATTTCATAACAATAAAATATTTGACACAATAAACTAACTATTTTATCACGAGAAGTATGTTTTGTCATGACTAACTTGTATTTTAACACCAAATATAAAGGATTTTTGTGAAAAAGTACATATTGCAACAAAAATTAATTTCTCATTGTTAAATGTAACTTACATAGACAAAATATTTGCTAAAACAAAAAATATTTATTTTATCACAAAAAGTAAAATTTGTTACTATAATTAACTTATCACGACAAAATATTTGTCATAATAAATTAACTATTTCATTATGAGAAGTAAGTTTTGTCACAAGTGACTTGTATTTTAACATCAAATATAATGGGTTTTGTGACAAAAATACATATTAGAACAAAAAATAATTTCTTACTGCTTCAATTTCATCAGTAAAGGTAACTTACAGATATAATATTTGTTTAAATAAAACATTTATTTCATCACAAAAGTAAATTTTGTCATAATTCACTTAAATTTTATTATCGAACAAAAAATATTTTCGTGACAAAAATACATATTTGACAAGTTGAATGAAGAAACGTAATCAGATGTTGTATGGAAGGTTGAAACTCGGGAGACAGAAGTTCATATGCCTGAAAGAAAAACACACACAAAACATCAGATTACGCAGATCATAAACTTAAATCAAGGATGCTAAAAGACAAAGTAATCAAATACATTCTCCATTGCACAACATGCAGCTTGCTTCCTTCTTTTTTAAGAATTGTTATACCAATAACTAACTCTTCAGAATTCTACATTCAAAACTAGTATTTTTGTAAATATAAGAAAATTATAAATATATATAGAAAATGAAAGGAAATGAGAGGAACTGGAGATAACCATGGTCAGTTTACAGGCAATAGATATGGAGACTTTGGGACCAATAAATCCAAACCAGTATCAGCTCCCTTCATTTCGAACCAAATCCCAACTAAACCAAACCCAAAAATTTAAAATAACAATCCCTAATTCTAGCCTAATCTGTCAATCCATCATCACCCTAAGCCCTAATCTGTCACTCGGCCGAAAATCCCTTTATAAATCCGGCTTTATATCACCATCCAGATCTGCAACAAGACAAGAGAGGGGAGTGATTATTATTGAAAAATCGGGTTATAAATTACAGGTGAAAATCTGTAATCGGGGGGAGCTCGAAAAACAGAGAGATTTTGGGAGAGATCAAAAAGAAAATTGTAAGCAAAGAGGGAAAAAATCTGAAAAAGGGGATTATTTTCGGGATTTCAAAAAAAATTGTAAGTGTTGATTCAATAAAAATTTCGGATTGAAATTTCAAACTTTGTTTTCTGCATCTTTAAGCTTTCGAATATAAACTAAAAATCACTTTTTTTTTGGTTTCAAAATTCAAAACCTTTTGTTGATTTTAAATCGAAAATAAAAGAAAAAGGTTCGAACGTACCGGAGGGTTGAGAGCCTCGCTGTGCCGCCGTGATACCTCGCCGCCGGTGACGGTGTGCAATGGAGGGCCGAGCGTGGCAGCCCCTTTGAACGGCGCAGTTGAGTGAGGGAGAGAGTTTGAGAGGATGAGAGTTAGGTTTTTTTTAATCTGATTCGAATGAAAAAGAACCTGATCTTTGTCTTAAACCAGTTTGGGCAAAACGACGTTGCATTTAGTGACCCGACCCGCACGGTAACCCTGACCCGGGGAAGGATCCGAGTTTTTCAGGGTTATGGGCTAACTGCTTAGTTGGTCCCTACTCTTTTATACCGTTTCCAGTTTTTTAGGGTCGAATTACAGTTTCAGTCCTCCCTTTTTATTCCGCCTCCTTTTTCATCTTTTTTTTCTCTTTAATTTCGTACTTCTGTTTTGCTTTGTATTCAATTTAATCACTGCTCATATATATATTAAATTTACTTTTCAGCACCTTTATTTCATGTTGTTCATATTTCTTACCATCTGTTTCATTTTAATCCTGTATGATGTATTATTTCATGCCTTGTAATTAGATGTTAATGCATTATAACCCTTAATGTTTAGTTTTAAGTTGTTTTATGTACATTAATTTAATATCATGCATTATTATTATTATTGTGTATATAATATACTATTAGTATTATTATATAAAGTAGTTTTTTATACCTATTATATATATTAATATCATACAAAACATATATATGTTTTTTATTTCTATTGGTTATATTTTATATAATATTTTTATGTTTATATGCTTTTACTTTTTTATATATAAGGTTTTAGATATTTGTAAAAAAAATGAAGTATTGCATTTTGTTTAATTACTATGTATATAAATTATATTAAATACTTATTTTTGTAAAAATATATATACATATATAAACTACTAACTTAATATATATATAAGTATATTTTTTATAAATAATACACATATATTTTATCTCTAATATTACATTTTAAGTATATACATAAAATAATAGATACTTGTTTTTGTAAATTTATATATATACATAAACTATTAACTTTATATGTATATAGATATTTTTTGATAAATATAAGTCTTAAATATGTTTTACTGTAAATAATATATTTTTAAGTATATATACATATATATATATACATGTTATATTATAATTTTGCATCATAATAGGAATTAGAGGTGTTAAGAATCAAGGTAATGCTCTTTTATTTAGGGAGTTCGAGAATTAGTGTCCCGGGCGTAAAGCGATTTTCTCGATATCCTTAAATAAAAGAATATCTTTATCATTTTAGGATACGATTGAAGGGAATTTTTTTTATTTAGAAAATCGAGAAATTATTTCCCGGGCATAAAGGGAAGTGAATTTTTCAGTTATTCTAAATAATGGAACTTTTCTTTAAATATTTAGAATATTTGCATGCATTTAAGAATCGTATTTTAAATATTATTCAAATTCGAAATTTTCAACGCTAAGACCTTAAATATTTGACTAGGTACTAATTTTTTTGCGGTGTGGGGGTGCTTATCCTTCTCCATTCGTAATCGACTCTCGGACCTTAAATTTTTATCTCTGGTTTTATCGGTGTTCGGTTTACCATTTTAAATAACCGGTGGCGACTTCACATTTTAATTTGAAAATCGGGTGGGTTTTTTCAAACAAAATTAAATCAAACAAAAATAATAATTTTAAACCCGAATAGAAAGAGCGCTAGACGGATTTGGGTGATTACAGCTGGCGACTCCGCTAGGGACCTTTTTAAATAAAAAGAGAATTAAGCCACGAGTCGATTATCTTTTAGTTTTGGTCGTTGAAAATTTTCAAATTCGATTTTAATTTAACATGATTCTGTCTTTAGTTAATAAGAAATGCATTTTATTTTCTGTAAATATAATTGCTTTACTTTTACTGCTTAGTATAAGTGAATATAGACATAGGGTGTCAAAGGTTTGAAAGTTTTTCCTCACACACAATGCGATACCGTATGGGTTGGTGAATCGCTTTTGGGATATATTTCTTATGCTTTCGTGTGAGTTACCTCCGTATAGGCATAAGGGATATATCCCCTTGAATTGAACTTGGTCTGTCTGAAACCTATAATGGGTGAGGATCAGTGGCCTTACTACCTTTAATAAGGGACATCGAGGACAATTCGGGTACCCTCTATTAGAACCGAACCACATATAATGGACCATTGGAGCCTTACTTTAGAAACGGAACCCATTAAAAGTTCAAAAGAGAAATGCTTCTAACCTTTTGTCTACTCTATAGATTTATTTCATGAATAATATGCCGGGTAAGATTTTTCTTTTGTAAATAAAAATATGCCTGGTAGATATCATGTCGGGTAGGATATTTCTTTTTGTAAATACAATATTTGGGTAGAAAAGCATGACATGTAGGATTACTTTTTCAAATAAAGCATGTCTACCAGTAGCTTTTATACCGTTTTTTATAAAAAAAAATTATTATTTTTTATCGGTACTAACCCGTTTATTTTGTTTGTGCATTGCAGGTACATCTAACGTATTTTTATATTTGCATTTCATCACAATACATCATCATTTCCAAATTAAGGGGTCTGATTCCGTAAATTTCAATCGCAACCATTCTAGGGCATCAAGGTCAGTTGTATTTGCATCAGTTTTTTACTTAAAGTAAAACTCAAGAAATGGAGAGTCATCTAGAAAGAGTAGAGCAAGCATGTGAAGACATGAAGAATGACATAAATAAGGCGCAACTCGCGATCATATCGCGCAATCACACATGGATCTGCTGGATCAGATAGTTGTTATGCTGGCTGGTGAAGATCCTAGAAGAATAAAAAGATTGGTCATAGACCCTAGTGCTCTAGAAAAGATAGAAAGTACATACGACCAGACACATCTACAAGTACCGGTTTCAGTTTAAAAACAACAAGATTCTCAAGCCGGGTCTTCATCACATGGGGAATTAATGCCCAAAATAACCCTAGTGAGCATGTCATCCTTGACCCGAGCATCATCAATAAGATGGGTCCAAAAGGGATCGAGGCGGTCAAGCAGATTAAAGAGTTGTGCAAGTGGGTTGAAGAGAAATCCAAAGCTACAGAAGGGGTAAGTGCATCATGTGAGGTAGATGCAAGGAAGTTAAGTCTAGTCCTGATCTGGTGATACCTCCAAAGTTCAAGATGCCAGAATTTGAAAAGTACAACGGAAAGCTCCCCATCCGCTCACCTTACCATGTTCTGCTGAATGATGACATGACATGTTGGCAACGAGAAACTCTTAATCCATTGCTTCCAAGAAAACTTAAAAGGGTATGCTGCCAAGTGGTATAACCAACTAAGCCAAGATCAGATACGATCATGGAAGGATCTGGCCAAAGCCTTCACCGAGCAGTATAAACATATAACTGACATCGATCCAGATCGTCTAATACTACAAAGTATGGAAAAAAGGCCTGATGAGAGCTTTCAGTAGTACGTGCAAAGGTGGAGAGATATTGCTGCGCAAGTACAACCACCGCTGCTAGAGAAAGAGATAATGCCTACCTTTGTGAGGACTCTGGAAGGTCCATTTCTAAAATACATGTTGGGCAATGCAGCTAAGAATTTGGAAGACCTTGTGATGTCCGACGAACTCATTGAGGCGGCTATCAAAGAAGGGAAGATTACCGACCCTAGCCAAGAAAAAGATGAGTCAGAAGTTTACATGGTGGGATCTTATTCGACTAGCCGACCTTGGTCCTCACGCCAACTAAGCTACTCGTCATCACATCGATCAAAAGCTTCTCAGAAAGTCATATATCCAATCTCGATGACTTATACAGAACTATTTCCAATTCTGGTTGAAAAGAGTTTGATAGCCCTGGTCCAGTCAAAACCGAAAGAGCATTCTTACCCAGGAGGGTACGACATCGATGCTATTTGCGACTATCATATAGGAAGCTCGGGCCACACCACAAAGACTTGTGGGCATTAAGGAACAAGGTGCAGAGCCTGATCGAGGCTGGAACTTTGAAATTCAACAACGGGGTCCCCTAAATAAACTAATCAAAGATTGAAAAAGAATGAATGACCTTCAGATGCTTAATTCTTTTTGTTTGGGGCATCTTTGTAGCCTAAATCTTTTTGAGTAACGCATGAAATCAACCTTTTACCTAGGCCCGAAGGTAAAAGGAAATTTTTTGTAAGGGCATGTAATTATTCAATGCATTCCCCATGTTTTATTTTGAAAAAAAAAACAAAAATAAAAATTTCAAAATTTAATTCATTCATACTTTTCCAAAATTTTTGTCCATATTTTCAAAGAACCACATCGTTTCTAACCCGACAATTGATTCCAAACAATCTGGAGGCACTTAACCCCTCCACTTTATAAAAAGAATTCTCATTTTTGAAAATATTTTTGAAACAAAAAGGTTTCTTGCATCAGAGATATAAGGTACAAAGAGATAAGGCTCATGTCTATTCAAAACAAGAAAAAAAGCCTTCAAAGGTATTCAGTCAAAATGATATCTGAAAGATAAATGGGGGTAACATTCGATCGGATAAAGCTGTCGTTCCCTCGAGAAGATGAAAAGAGATGAGCCTGCAGAGGTCATTTAGCTCAGAAATTTGAATCAAGAAAATGAAGTAAGAACAAATAAGATACGGGGGGCAACCTTTTATTCGAGAAATCTAGAATATCGAAATGAACTAAGGGAATAAGACCCCTATGAATATTTCATACATCTCCATGCATCATGACAAACATAACATTACATATCGTTGCATCACCAAAATATGTACATGCATCATGAACATATACTTGAAGGCATACATATCATTGCATCTCTTAAACATGACCATGCATCATGAAATACATGACATTGCATCATTGCATCACCAAAATGTGACCATGCATCGTGAAAGCATACTTGGAGGCATATGCATCATTGCATCTTTTAAACTTGCCCATGCATCATAACATACATAATATTGCATCATTGCATCATCATAACATACATAATTTTCAAAAGCAAACTCAATCCTTCCATAAGGATACTTTTCAAAACTCAATCCTTCTATAAGAATACTTTTCAAAACTCAATCCTTCCATACGGATACTTTTCAAAACTCAATCTTTCCAAAAGGATATTTTCCAAACTTCTGGATAATTTCCAAAACTGAGTTCCATAACTCAATCTTTTCAAAAGGATATTTTCCAAACTTCTGGATAATTTTCAAAACTGAGTTCCATAACTTAATCTTAAAAGATGTTTTCCAAACTTCTGGATAATTTCCAAAACTGAGTTCCATAACTCAATCTTTTCAAAAGGATACTTTACAAACTTCTGGATAATTTCCAAAACTAAGTTCTATAACTCAATCTTAAAAGATATTTTCCAAACTTTTGGATAATTTTTCAAAATGAGTTCCATAACTCAATCTTTTCAAAAGGATATTTTCCAAACTTCTAGATAATTTCCGAACTCAATCATTCAATAAGGATATTTGTCCAAAATTTTAGATATTTTAAAAAATTGAGTTCCATAACTCAATATTTCCAAAAGGACGTTTTCCAAACTTCTGGACAATTTCCAAAATTGGGTTTCATAACTCAATCATTCCAAAATGATATTTACGAAGAACCGAGTTTCATAACTCAGTCCTTTCATAAGGACACTTTTTTCAAACTTTATCATTTTATAAGGATATTTTTTTGCCAAAATAAATGTCTTATTTCCATCTTTACTTAAGGAGAAAAAAAGAAGAAAAAGAAAAATCAAAAAATAGAAAAAAATAAAAAAAAATAAAAAAAAAATAAGAAAAAGGAAGAAAAAATAAAAAATAAAATCAATGTGAAAACCCGAAATGACACTTTGAAAAGAACCTTTTTGAAAATGTTCGAGGCATAAATCCAAACTGAGACCTTGGAAACAAAGAAAATAAAGCAGATCACTTCCATCAAGTTTCAATACCCTTGACATGAAGGAGTGGAACCTAAGAGAAACAAGAAGATTGTTTGGCATCCATAAGAGAAAGAAGCAGATACTCTTCAACAGAGTTCAGCCTCCTCGACAAGATGTAAAAAAAATCAAATCAAATCAAAACTTCTAACTTTCAAACTTTGTCTCCTCGGTGATATGTTAGCTTGGTCAAATCAAACTTCAGATCCTGCCTCTTTGTCGGTGTTGTAGCTGGATCAACCATCCAACTTTCAGACCTTGTCTTCTCGGCGATATGGTAACTTGGTCAAATACAAACTTCAGATCATGCCTCTTCATCGGTGTTGCAGCTGGATCAACTATACAAACTTCAGACCTTGTCTCCTCGGCGATATGGTAGCTTCGTCAAATACAAACTTTTGATCCTGCCTCTTCGTCGGTATTGTAGTTGGATCAACCTTATAAACTTTTGACCTTGTCTCTTCTGCGATACGGCAGCTTGGTCAAAATTTACTGATTGATAAGTTTATTTTTTTATCAATTTTGTAGTTGTAAAAAAAGGAAAAATCAAAAATGAAGAAAATGAAAAAAAATTCAAAAAAAAAGAGAATAAAAAAAGAGAATAAAAAAAGAAAAAGACAATGAAAAAAAGATGAAAAAAAAAGAAAAAAACAACAAGGTGAAAACCTGAACGAGCGCCTTGAAAATACCTTTTTCAAAACATCTCTAAGGAACGAACCCATAAGGAAGCCTTAGACATTCAAATGAAGGAAATGAAGATACATCGTCTCCTTGAGGTTGCAGTGGAACGAATTTAGCATCAATTTTATACTTCTGAATTTGCAGTGGAAAGATTGAAGCTACACCTGTTCATCTCCTTGAAGTTGTAGTGGAATGGGTACAACATCAACATCGTCTCCCTGAAATTGCAGCAGAGCGAATCCAGCATCAATTTTGCCTCCCTAAAGTTGCAGTGGAAAGATTGAAACTAAAGTCATTCATCTTTCTGAAGTTGTAGTGGAATGGGCACAACATCAACATCGTCTCCCTGAAGTTGTAGCGGAACGAATCCAGCATCAATTTTATCTCCCTGAAGTTGGAGTGGAAGAATTGAAGCTATACCAGTCACATCTCCCTGGAGTTGCAGTGGAATGGACACGACATCAACATCGTCTCCCTGAGGTTGCAGTGGAACGAATCCAACACCAATCTTATCTCCCAGAAGTTGCAGTGGTAAGATTGAAGCTACATCAATCTATCTCCCTGAAGTTGCAGTGGAATGGACAAAACTACAACAACTGACCCTAGCTCTTTGAACTTCCAATAGAGCGGGCCACGTATTCAGCAGAAGATAAAACTTAACAAATTTTGCTTCCCTCAATGCATATTTTAAAGATTTTGCCTCTCCAGAAGTGACATGGTGGATCAATCAAGAAAGAAGACCTATATTGAGAAGAAAAAAAGATCTGTCGAAGAAAGAAGACACGCGTCAAGAGGGAAAAGCTCAACTAGACTGGACCTAATTGGCTCTATTTTAGTCTTTACTCCATTGCCGTTGCACAACAATGAGCAAAAAGGGGCAGCTGTAACAGACCCAATTAGTCTGGCCCAAAACAAACCAACCTAAACCATGCCCTAACTAAACCCATTACCCTAACCAACCCAAACCCAACTTGTTAACCCATAATCCAACCAGTCTGATAACCCGACCTAAACCAGAATAAACCCTAAAATATTAACCCTAATATTCTAGCTGCCTCCTCTGCATCAAGCTGTTGTCCAAGCCGCTCCGCCACCCTCACCGGACCACTGCCGTTAAGCCGCTGCTGTCGTCCAAACCAGTATCAGCTCCCTTCATTTCGAACCAAATCCCCAACTACTCCCAAACTAAACCAAACCCTAAAAAATAAAATAATAATCCCTAATCCTAGCCTAATCTGTCAATCCATCATCACCCTAAGCCCTAATATGTCACTCGGCCGAAAATCCCTTAAAATCCGGCTTTATATCACCATCCAGATCTGCAACAAGACAAGAGAGGGGAGTGATTATTATTATTGAAAAATCGGGTTATAAATTACAGATGAAAATCTGTAATCGAGGGGAGCTCGAAAAATAGAGAGAAAAACAGAGAGATTTTAGGAGAGATCAAAAAGAAAATTGTAAGAAAAGAGGGGGGAAATCTGAAAAAAAGGGATTGTTTTCGGGATTTAAAAAAAATTGTAAGTGTTGATTTAATAAAAATTTCGGATTGAAATTTCAAACTTTGTTTTATGAATCTTTAAGCTTTCAAATATAAACTAAAAAATAGTTTTTTTGTTTCAAAATTCAAAACCTTTTGTTGATTTTAAATCGAAAATAAAAGAAAAAGGGTTCGAACTTACCAGAGGGTTGAGAGCCTCGCTGTGACGCCATGTTACCTCGTCGCTAGTGACGGTGTGCAATGGAGGGCTGAGCATGGCAGCCCCTTTGAATAAGTACAAAATTAAATACGCAAAATTGTGGACTGATTTGTATTAAAATAAAAATATTAGAGGGACAAAACATAATATACCCTAAAGACGCTAAAATTCACGGATCTATTCCTCAAACTCGGGTCAACACCAAGGATGACAATTTAATCCGAATTCGATCTAAATAGTTAAAAAAATTGAATTTGAAGTCGAAAAAATATCTGAGTCCGATTGTAACAGATTTGGACTCAGATTTTATGCAATCCGATTCAAGTCTGATCCATTGCTATCCCTATATGGAACCACGCGTCAGAATTTTTTTAGATTTTGTTCAACATTTAGAATTGTTTGGTGTACGCGAGTCGAAAGTTTTGGAAATGTTTTTAAGCGGATCGATTTGGAATGTAGTAAGTTGAATAGAAATCTTCTCAATTTTTTTTGTCTTTATTTATACATCACACTAAAAAAATTAGGTTTATATAGTTTAAAATTTAGGGTTAAGATATATGATTATAATTTTGAGAATTGAGGTAGTGTATATTTTTAGGGTTTAGGGCTTAAAATTTAAGGTTAGGGCTTAGATATTTTTTTTAGTGTTGAGACATAAACATGAACATTAAAAAGGGACAAAATATTTTTATTCGTAGTAAGTTGAAGTGTGTTTTTTTTCATGTTTTTCGTGAAAACCAAAGGATGGTTTGATCGTAAGACTTGGTTTCATGTAGGGTTGTAAACGAACCAAATATTTAGCCAACCGTTCGTAAACCATTTAGCGGGAAGTTCGTTTATTTATTAAACGAACGAATATGAATAAAGGGCTTGTTAGTTCATGTACGTTCGTGAACGTAAATGAACTCCGTTCGTTTATGTTCTTTTAAACTTATTCACACGTGTACATTTATATTTATTATTTTTCATAACAAAAGTATAATATTTAAAAATTTTAAAAACATGAAATAAAAAGAAAAATAAACAATATTCAATATACGAAATTTCAAACTTCTTAAGAAAAAATCAAACAATACTCAAAGTTTGTTTGCGTTCGTTAAAAATTTTAACGAATGAACAAGAACAAGCTACATTCTTTAACGAATGAACACGAACAAAAAATTATGTTCGTTTAGTTGTTTGTATTCATTCATTTGTTCGGTTAAAATTAAACGAACGATTATGAACATACCCTCATTCGTATTCGATCGGTTTGTTTACAAAACTAATTTCATATTCTTTAGTGTGTTTGTTGGATTGTTCGATGTTAGCTAGGAATTGAGGGTGCGATGGTTTGAAGATTTTCAGGTAATTCAGAGGCTTTTCTATTAAAGAACATTGTTTCCTTGTTGATAGTTTTGACTTTCCATGACTCGCATTTGGTCGAGGGAAACATGGCATGTTCATTTTTTTCTAAATTATTAGAAAAATATATTGAAAAAAAAAACAATAATTATGGCATGGAAGAATCATAGTCTTAAATCTGTCCTGATTGGTATAATCGTAAAGTTAGCATTGTTCTCGATATCAATACAGTTTTAAAAATCCGTGCACCTGTAGAATGAAGTGAAAAATAGTGGGTATTACTCTTCTCAAGGAGAGGAAGAAACAAAGAAAGAGACTTAGGATGAGTTTGACATTATTTTTAAAAATTATTTTTTGATTGTTTGGTTTAAATTTTTGAGTAGTTGAGATTGATATCTAACCGTATTTTTAAGTAAATAAAATATTAATTTTAAAAATAATATTTTGAAAATAAAAAATTAATTTAATAATACTTCAATTTTTTTAATATTATAATATATAAAATATATCAATTTAAATTATAATAAAAATATTTTATATTTTATTAATAGTATTTTTATATAAATATTTTAAATAATATTTTAAGTGATTAAGACAATTTATTTGTGGTGAAAATTTGACAATGAACTTATATTTAACGATTATATTTATAAATAATAAATATACAAGCACGTGTCATAAAAAATATATATTTAGGGCATTGATAATGGAAGTTACAATTCGCATGATTTAGGGATGGCAAATGGGGCGGGTAGGGTGGATATTCCTTCTTTGTATTTATACAAAATTTTCATATGTATCACCTATCTACAATTCACGACATGTATCATTTTTAAATCTACACTCGTCCACATTGGTATATTTTTAAATCCACCCGCACCCATTATCCACTAGGTACCCATCACTCAACTCGTATTACCTTCGAAGAAATTCACTTATCTCATAATATATAACTCGAAATTTTATTATGTTTGCTCCAAAAGAAACTAGACTCAAATGTCTTTCTAACCATATAAAGTGGTATTTCTAATTCGACTTGTACAATTTATGACGAATTCTTAAAGTCATTGCCGAACTAGTATTAGGAGCAGTGTGCTGCTATGTTCTTCTGACCTCCTACCACTTAAAAATTCATATATTTTACAATACATATCAAAATCAATCTCCGTTTGTTCTAAACGAAACTAGACTTACTCGCAGTTAGAAAAATGTATTCACTTCCTAATTATTTATATAGAATTTTTTTTGTGATTTTTTGAACTCATGGTCTATGCATAAAATTTTGGAAAATTTTCATAAAATTCGTTTCTAACTCCATTTATCATTCTAAAATTCTACTAAATGCTTACAAACATATTTCACATGAATGATAACAAATATATTCATTCACCCCCAACGTCGCCTAATATATAAATATAATATAAATGAAATTATATTTAATTTTCATTAAAATAACTTTTTTCATATTGTAGATGCGGGACGAGTGGCCATGTCAGGTGGGCAAATATGAAACGTGCAAGGTCTCAAACTTATCACCTACCTATTACTCAAGACGAGTATAATTTTTGACATGCACACCATTCACTATCCATCAAATTTATATTTATACTCGCTTTAATTAAGATAGATGCGATGAATGTGCGAAATTGTATCCGCCTTCCCTTCCTAGGCATGAAGGGAAAGGAACTAAGGGTAAAAAATATTTTACCCCAAATGCAATTGTTAAACTGGAAAATTTAAGATTTTCCAACTTTTATTTTTGACCCTAAGTGCGTTGTAGAAGCAATTTTTTTGTTTAAAATTAGGCGTTCAATAATCTTTATAAGGGCTCGTTCGATACACTAACAAGAAAAAATTAAAAAATGATTTTTGTAAAATAAATTATATTTTCAGAAAAATAATTTTTTTGGTGTTTGGTAAACTTTAAAAAATTATTCGTTAAAATGCCAAATGCAATACATAATATTATTCATTATTAAAATTAATATTATTTTTAAATATAATAAAAGTTTAATCAATGTTATTATTAAAATATTATTGTTTTACAATTTTTAAATAAAAATATAAAGACTAGTACATTTTATTAAAATAATTAATATTAATACTTATATTAGTTAAATATTAAAATAAAAATATTATATTATATTATTAAAAACTATTATATTATAATATAAAAGTAAAATGTTACATTTTGTAATTCGTAATATATATTTTAAATATTTTAATAATTAATGTTTTACCCCAACCGAAAACTGAAAAACGAAGAAAAACATTTTTCGTAAATTGAATTATGTCGATCAACAAGACCCTAAGCGCAAAAACAGTTTTTTAAGTGCTTCACGGGGCCTTAGAGTCGGTTTAATATTGTTTTTGAAAATTTTGGTTTAAGATCTAATTATTTGGTAATATTATTTAAAAATAATTTTAAAAAGATAAAATTTATGTTTTTTTGTAAAATTCAAAATATATTTAAATTTATTTATATTTTATATATGTAATATTTTTGAAAACATAAATTTTGAATACACGTGAAGAATTATATTTTAAATCTAAAAGTACATGTAAACTTATATATCTATATAACATTAGTTATAACTATTTTAATAATATTACTCAATTAAATTAATATTAGTGTAGGTCCTTGTACTATTTAAAAACGGCACATATAGATATCTGGTTTTTAAAATATTCTTTAATTAATAATTTTATAGTATGTTAATTTTTAACATGTTTTAAATATAACTACATTACAATATTTTCAAAATTTAAAAGACTTTTTCCATGAATTTTCGTAATAAATAGCACCATAACATTTAAAGCAGTTATTCTTATAAAGAAACATTTAAAATAATTAGACGTAAAATTATATCATCAATATAAATTATGAAGAAAATTTCTAAAATATATAAAAAAAAATTAAAATTTTTAAGGGTACAAATGCCCCTAGCACCCCATCCGTCCATCTATACTCATGTCGAATTAGGTGATAATCAAGCAAGCTCTTGACTGAAATGTTTAGTTGAAACTTTTTCTAAAATTCAAAGTTAAATAAACTCTTGAAACTTGATTATAGAATTTTTTGAATAATGGTCTTATTGAGATGTCTTTTTAATTTTATGGACTTATTTTTTAAAAAATAAAAATTTAATTAAGATGACATTTTATTTAATAACTTACTTAATTATCGTCTAATTTAACAATGACTAATTTAACGTTTAAAAAATTGACGAGTCTTAGGAAATGAATGAAATTTAATGGTGAAACTTAATATTATTTATTAAAAAAAATACTATTAAATGTTTAAATCTGTAAGGAGTAATAATAATTTATACATTTTTAAGAATTTAAAATTAATTTTATCAAGATTTCAATTTCAATTTTGTATCTTTTTAAAAATTTAAGTCATATGACCCCACCGTTCTCTCCAGTTTAGTGGGACTAAAATTTTCAGATAAGAAGGTCGAATTTTTTGAATGGCAGCCAGCCGCTCACAAGTCAGATGGCAACGTTTTATTTGGCGCGTTGATTGATCAAAAGTAACGAGTATACGTATTTTCATTTCATGATTATATAAACTACAACAACCAAAAAAAAAAAACATGTGATAAACGTTAACAGTGACTTTTCCTTTTTGGCATAAACTTACGTCTGATATTTGAACCATATGTTCTTTTAAGTTTGTTCTTAAGTCCTTTTCAAAAAGTTTGTTCTTAAATTGGTATCTAAATTTTAATTTAGACCACTGTTTTGAGTTTTTGTTAACCATGTTAGATTTTAATGACGTGACAACATAATAACATGTTGTAGTTTTATTTTCAAGTCCCGCATTTCCCCAGAAGAATTGGTAAAGGTAGTTGATTACTTAAATAAAGTTAGAAATGTTGTAATTTGTAGGTCAAATTATGGTTTTTGTTGGTATTATTAATGTTATTCTTTAGAACAAATCACTAACACCATAAAAAAAATTATGTGTCAACTGATTTTTTTATGGTGTTAGTGATTTTACACTAATAAGTGACATTCATAATAATAGAACTGTGTTAAATTTATATAGAAACCCGAACAATTCGACTTGAACAATTTTCATATAAAGTTTGAATGATAAAATAGGATTTGTTAACTCGACTAACTCGAAATTTTTTTACTCAACTCAATCGAATACTCACCCTAGTTAAGACTATTTTGCTTATTTATCGACTGAATTAGTGTCGAGTTGACTCATTTTATCGATTACAACAATTAAATCACTCTATTTGTAAATTATAACAACCATATCACTCAATTGAACTAAAAAGTCAAAGTCCATTGCACACTTAATGACATAGTGGCCTCCTTGTTACAACCGATAAATACATTGGCTTGTTTGTAATATTTTTTAAAATTAAATGAATAATTTATAATCTTATTAACAATTAAGTGACTTGTGATGCAATTTATTCTATTTTCTTTTAGGGTAAACTACTCTGAATGTCACTAAACTTCAGGCGTTATATCGTTTATACCAATAAACTTTCAATTTGTTCAGGTATAGCATTGAACTTTCATTTTTTGCTTCAATTATACCACTTGGTCATTAACTCGATAATGGTGTGATGATATGGATGATAATTGTCGACATAAATGTTGAATCAAAACAACAATTGCATAATCATCCCGTAGCTTTAGGATCTTCTTCCAAGCCCAACTAGAAGTGCTTTTAACAGTGCCTTGCCATATCGAGCACCCCTTTAGGCATAAGAATGAGCAAGTCCCCTGGTTTCGAATCATTTGGGTGGGTGGGGGGGTCTATTCCTCGTCAATCCTTTGTTGCTTGACTTGCGATCTAAGATAGATTACCAATGAGGGATAGGATGCTACGTTGGGGGGGGTAAGGGCAAATGGACACACAATGCTTATTGTGTAATGCTGCAGTTGAGAGCAGGGACCACATGTTTGCTGATTGTGGTTTCTCGCGACAGGTCTGGATGACAGTTCCCTTAGCATGCAATTTGGTTATGCAAATGGATTGTTGGTCGCATATGATGCAGTGGGTGCTGGTGCATGGAAAAGGGAGGTCACTTTTGGCTGTCATCATTTGATTGGCTTGGTGCAGCATCCTTTTATATATTTGGCAGGAAAAGAACTTTAGAATGCATGGTAAGGAGCCCCGATGGGTGCATACTGTTAGAGTATGTCTAAAGACCAATCATAAGATGATTGTAAAAGACATATTTATTTTATCATGTTTATTAATATAAAGCCATTATTATAATCTCAGTCGTTATTCTGCGCATAAATAAATAAACTGAATTATAATAAAGTCCTTAGAATAATATGGTTATTCTTAAATTTCTTTAGTTGAATACTATTGTGGGCATGAACAACAATAATGCGTTAAGACTAATATGTAGTTGATTGATGATAAAGTGTTGTCATTGACATGGAGATGTCAAAATCAATACATAAGTATGTGTTAGATAACGACATACTGGACTGACCCGCTATGAGCATGTTTCTTGGATTATTATGTGAGAATCACAACATTGCTCATAGTGATAACTACATGTATGATCCTCAGACTTGAGATCATCATTATTTCAACATTGTGAGTGACATATTTTGATACAGTCAAACGTGTGTCGTAACTGACTACACTATAAAGACTGATATTAGATATGGCATACTCTATGTAGCGAGATATGATTGATCAAGATAGGATTTGTCCCTACTACATAATAAGAGTAATATCACAGGCCACTTGATTGAGTGAGACTAGAAATGCATTGCCATGCTCGAATAAATTGATATGAGATATCATAGTTATTCGTTTATAGTAGTCTACTCGAGATATTAACAAATATTAGATGGACTATCCAAGTGTGACTATTCCATGACTTGTGTCCAATCTAGATATAAAGGACAAAAGGATGTAATACATGAAAAAGAGTTAATCACGAAGAGGTTATATCGAACCACGACTTCCTGTAACTTAGGTAGCAATGATGTATTGCTAGATGCCACTCATTGCTTATAATGTTAGAATTGTTCTAGATACTATTGCTAACGTTACATGAACCTACAAGGGTCACACCCTATGATTGAAACGAACAAATATCGACTAGATAGTATGTGTGCAAACTTGTTGTACATGAAATTAGTTTAAACCGAAATTATTATAATTATTGTAATTATAGATAATTTCGGTCATATATATTTTAATACTAGATAATTATTGTAATTATCAAATATTTTTAGAATAGAAATATCCCTAAAGAAACCTAATTAAAGTAGAATTAGATTCTACATATTTAATTATACTCGGTTAAATATATTATATATTTAATGAATCCGAATTTAATTAGGATTAGGTTTTTGGATGCTATATAAAGGCATAACGTCTAGCAACAAAAAATATGCTTATTGCTGAAAACCTCTCTAACAGTTAGAGAAGTAAAATACTGTTCGTTTTATTCGGGTGGACCGCGTAGAGGTCGGAACACTGTTGTGACGACTTGGACTCAACATATTGACTGAAAGAATCAGAATTTCCTACGTCCTTGAAGTTATCAGATTTAATTGAGGTAACATTTCATCCCTTTTTCACCTTGAATTCGTTCTTCGTACATGGATCGCTGGCGAAATTCGCCAAATAATTTTTTCGCTGCGTCATGGGGTGTACCGGTGTTTCCCTAGATATCGCTCATAATAAAGGACATTCGAATGAAGCTGTCTGGTTGTAGAAAATTTATTCATTCTACTTCTGCTCGTCTTTGAGTGAGAGATAGCTTAGGCTTTTTTTTTTCTTTTTTTCCCATGTATGGTTGTTGATTGAGTTGTATTTGGATGGTTCTTTGCATGAATAAAAAAATCTTATTTATCCAAAAAAAAAAGACTTTATAGGTGTATCGAATTTACCACTAAACTTTAAAAAATATCTTATTTTTACCATTGAACATTATAGCCATTGATGTCGGCCAATCGTCGCCCTTCACTAGTCATCTTTTACAATAAGATCGGTACCGAAACGTTCGTAGTTCCCTCTTCTTTCACCTCCTTGGATTGATTTTCCATGAAACTCACTCAAAATTGACAAAAATCTATCAAAAATTCTAATATGCAAATACTATAATCTCCTCCAACAACCGCCCAATGAGGCTAGTTATGAAGTATGTTGTTCATCTTTTTAAAAGAACGATTCTCATCGTTTAGATTTTCAAACAAACACCCAAAACCCCTCAAATTTGAGAAAGCCCACAAGCCCTAAAAATAGTGATTTTTTGTTTAATTTCATCAATTTTGAGTGAATTTCGTGAAAAACCAATTCGATGAGAAGAAAAAAAGAGTGAAACACAAATGTTTTGATATAAATCTTGTTGCGAATAGTGACCAATGATAAAATCGATAAAGAAATTATGATAAAATATTTGGTGGGTTCTTGAAATTCGTCGGTTGATTTAGATAACCTTTCTTTTATATTTTCAGTGGAGCTTTTTATTTGAATATTATTATTTTAAGACAAAGGTCATATTTATAGGCTATGTTCATAAAACATAAAAGGGTAAACTAATTTAAGAGAAAAAATAAGGTTATTAAAAAAGTTCAAAATATAAATAAAATATTATCTAAAATATATAAATAGTGTTATAATATATTAGGTGTATATTCAAAATATTATTAATTTTTATATTAAAAAAATATTATTAATTTTTGCGGGTAATATTAAACTTGAAAGTTTTTACTTTTACAAAACTAAAGACTACGACAAAGAACTTCAATACACTTTACCGGCAAATCGTAAATTTATGTTGTTGTGTTGTTATCTCCAATTTCACCTTCTAAATTTAATATAATTTTTATTTTTTCAATATTTTTTTTTTTTACTTTTAACGAATAAAATATATAAAAAACATTTCAAAACTTTTGCAGAGAAAATAAATAAATTTAAGGATTAACCTGAAAAACTCTGAAAATATTTAAATTTAGGGGTTGAATAAAGCTTTATTGCTTAAAAGAAATAAACTCCATCCCTAAATTTAATGTTGAAACATATTATTTGGGTTAATTACATCACATATCAATTTTTTTAGATTTTTGAATATATTAATTTCACATCATTAAACTATGACTTTCATTTTAAATCTGTCTTCAAACTTTTGAGCGTTCTAGTTGCATTCTCAAACTATGACTTTCATTCTAAATTTATCTCGCAAACTTTTGAACGTTCTAATTTCATCCCCATATTATCATTTATGCCTCATCATATTATTACATAACATAACACACATAAGTGACATTTAACAATTTTTATAACAGTTCCATTAACATGAGACATGATTAACATATATTGATAATTTGAAAATAAAATTATAACATTCAGAAGTTTGGAGATTAATTTAAAATGAGGGTCACAGTTTGTCAATTAAAATGGAGCGTTAAAAAGTTTGAAGACCAGCTTAGAATCATAGTCATAGTTTGAAGATAAAATCATAATGTTCAAAGGTTTAGAAACCAATTTAAAATGAAGATTAGTTAGGGACAAGTAGTGCAATTAACCCATATTATTTTTGACTCTTTTACACTTTTTGATAACGTATGTGGCTATTGTCGCATTCATGTACAGCCGTGTGGTCATCGGCAACCTTTCCTTTGGAATCTATAAATACCCACCACTCCATTAATTCTTTACACCACAAAATCATCCCTATTTGTAGCACAAACCTTCTAGAAAACATAGATAATGGCTTTCGGTAGCAATGCTCTTTCCTTCAGCCATCGAATAATTTCGAGTTCCACTAGGCATTCCACTGTTGACACCAAAACAGCCGCTGCTTCAGTTGTTTCCCTACCGGTGGTTCCTCAAACACGGCCTGATTCCACCGCTTTGACCATAAATAACCCCCAGTCAACGGTTAACTCATCAGTTAAAACCGTTGGTAAGAAAGAGATTCTTAAAAACATTCCAGGGAAATTCGGCAAGTTTGGGGGAAAGTATGTGCCCGAGACACTCATCACTTGTTTAGGCAAACTTGAAGCAGAGTTCAACCTGGTTTTGCATGATTCTGAGTTTCAGGTTAGTTTATGTTTGATATTGAATCCCAGTCGCTCTGATTTACTATGTTTTAAAACTGATGGATCATCCGATGATGCATGTTTGTTGCAGGAGGAGCTGGCAACAGCATTAAGGGACTACGTCGGAAGAGAGACGCCTTTATACTTTGCTCAGCGGCTGACAAATCACTACAAGAACAGCCAAGGCCAAGGACCCGAGATTTATCTAAAGAGAGAGGATCTCAGCCATGGGGGAGCTCACAAAATAAACAACGCCATAGCGCAGGCAATGATTGCCAAACGGATGGGCCGGAAAAGCATTGTGGCAGCCACCGGAGCTGGCCAACACGGAGTTGCAACAGCCGCTGCATGTGCAAAGCTCAATCTTGACTGTACCATCTTCATGGGAGCCACGGATATGGAAAGACAGGCTTCCAATGTCCTATTGATGAAGCTCCTCGGTGCTCGGGTAGAACTTGTTGATGGAACATTTAAAGATGCGAGCTCAGAAGCCATAAGGGCGTGGGTGGGGGAACTAGAAACGAGCTATTATCTGACGGGAACAGCAGTCGGGCCTCATCCATGTCCGAGCATGGTACGCGAATTTCAATCCGTCATCGGAAAGGAAACGAGAAGGCAGGCCATGGAGAAATGGGGTGGAAAACCAGACATACTCGTGGCTTGCATAGGGAGTGGATCCAATGCTTTGGGTTTATTCCACGAGTTCATAAAGGACGAAGACGTAAGGATGATAGGCGTCGAGGCTGCTGGGTTTGGGCTAGATAGTGGGAAACATGCTGCAACTTTAGCAAGGGGAGATGTAGGTGTGTACCATGGAGCAATGAGTTATCTGTTACAAGACGAGGAAGGACAAATTCTGGCCCCCCATTCCATTGGTGTAGGGTACGTACCTCGTCCTTCACTTTCATGCTTTATTTTTGAATCAAAGATACCAAGTTCATAAAGTTTGATCTGAAATTAACTGAAACAAATGACAATTGCAGGCTAGAGTATCCAGGGGTTGGACCGGAGGTGAGCTTCTTAAAAGAAACAGGTCGAGCCGAGTTTCATACTGCAACAGACAAAGAAGCTGTCGACGGTAAGCCACCGCAGGTTTTTTTTCCTCCTTTAAAATTCAATGATAGTAGTAAACATGAAACGATAATTTGCAGCATACCGACGGCTGTGCGAATTGGAAGGCATATTTCTGGCGTTAGAGGCCTCTCATGCATTGGCTTTCCTAGAGAAACTATGCCCTACTCTGCCCCATGGGACTAAGGTTGTCGTCAATGTCAGTGGTCGTGGAGATAAAGACGCAGCCATTGTGGCGCAATACTAACCACATCCACTTCATGGTTCAATGACTTCATAATATTGAATTATTGATTCTAATTATACACTATTCTCCGAAATTTGTATGTCGCCTCATGCGAGACCGACAATGGAGGGGCCAAGCATCAACATATGCCAAAAATATATACTATTATAAGATTTTAATCTATTATTACTTTATCAACCAATGCATATTATTGATTGTACGAGTGAATTAGATTGGATTTATAATTAAACAAATTTCAATGTATATCAGTGTCTGCAAACGTAAATTTGCATTCGAAAAATTAATGATTTTTTTAAATAATTACTAACCCTCTTATTAGCAAAAAGAACAAAGAAATTTATTTTATTCGGTGTTTATATAAGGACAATTTTAAAATATCATTTAATAAGTCGACTGAGTTTAATTTTATTAATATATTGTTGATACAAAATACAAAAAATATTAGATTAAATATATTTAAGCTATAATATCTCTCAATTACTGATAGTGAATATAATTATCTCCTTGTGGAGGCATCTTCGTCTAGCTCTGCATCACCTCTTTTGCTAGTAACTCGGTGCCCACAAATATTGTCTATCAAATATGTGATGGAGCAAATCAAACGGCTTTAGATCGTTGGAGTGGGTATGAGTACAATTTAGTAACAGGAGGATTAAACTGTGAGTGAACTAAAATATTGGTGACTATAACGTAAGTTTTAAAAGTTTGGTGACCTAAATAAATTATTTAAAAAATGTACCAGAATCGTAATTGAGTCAAAATAATTTATTTTAAAAAATAATTTTAGTACAATTTAAAATTGTGAATCGTAATTGAGTCGAAATAATTTATTTAAAAAATATACGGAAAATGAATTTTTTATTTATATATAATCATGTCATTCGAGAGTGATTAAAATAGAAATAATTCGAAAGTTGAGTTATTAAATTGAATTTTTTTAAACTCTAGTGACCAAAATAAGAGTGAGAAGAAAGTGAGTGATGATAAATGAGGTACTTTATCCATTATTTTATTCAAGAAAAATGAAAACTAATGTGTCGCATCAAAGCTCCCAACGTGAAAGATCAAGTTGGAAGCGAACTAAAAGTAGGTAACTATAATATAAATTTTAAAATTTTGGTAACTAAAATAAAAGCATCCTAAAAATATAGCGATCATCTATATAATTTATCCTAATTTATTTGCAACTACATTGTTGACCAACTCGCAAGTCATAATTGCATGTGGACTGTTCACATGGGCATCATACTATGACTTTTCCCCAACCCAACGCGTTACATCTTATCTTCTCTATTTATAGTTAGTTTTCTTTTTTCTTTTGGACAGAATATTTATAGTCGAGTTTGGAGTATATTTGGATGAATATTTTTTTTTGGAAAAATATTTTAAAAAATACCCTTCACCGAAAATCATTTAAAAAAATACCCTTCATTCGTTCCACGTAATGACGACTCGCGTTCTGCCAGACACGATTTTTGAACTTGAGCTCAGAGAGACGCGTGTTCAATATGATATGGTGCGTCTTATCCGTTGGCATGTTTTTATATTCAACGAAAAAGAACTCGCGCCTAAAAAGATGCGGGTTCCGCTAGAAATTGAGATTAAACGTTGCGAATTTATCGCAAGCATTATAAAAATTAAAAATGAATTGAACTCGCATTCCGTGTAGCGCGAGTTTCGGGATAATAATTTGACCGGTTAAAAAAATAAATGACCGCGTTAAATTTACACAGAACTCGCGTCCTACAGAGCTCGAGTTCCATTCAATACTTGTTCTCCAACTGGTGCGAGTTGCACTATAAATGGACCCCTTCCCACTTTTCCCCACACTAGAATTCTCACTTTTAATTTATTCTCAATCAATTTCTCGAGTTTGATATAATGGCGGGGTTGATAAGGTTGAATCATAAACACGTTTTCAATTATTGGCGAAGACATGTAAGTTTTATCTTTTTTATTTTAATTTTTTATTTTCATTTTATTATATTTTGTAATTAAAAATAGTTTTAATATTTTATAAATAAATAGTATAGTAATTTTAATTTATGTTTGTTTAATTTTTTAGTATGGGATGAAACATCGTCTGAAAGTTTTTATCACTCGGATGACGAGTGGACCCTACCCGAATCTAGAAGAATATATCGAGAAGGCCAGATTTCTTCACGTATCCAACATCATTAGAGGTGCGAAATTGGAAATTGATTTGATCAACGCTCTTTTAGAGATGGATGCCGAAAACACACACATTCCACCTTTCATGCGGTGAGGTGACGATTATCTTAGAGGACGTTTCGCATATTCTCGGTCTTTCGGTTGATAGAGAGACTATTACCGGTCACAACAGTGGTGAATGGCATGACCTGTGTCGTATTTCAGTCCCCCAACACTGTTACGATAAAGATTCTGAAGCGAGTAACGTATAAAAGGCTAAAGGGGACGATATCAAAGAAGGTTCCACATACTTTTGGGAGGGAATTAGAGTCATTGAAGTATTGACTACCTTCTTCGTTAGAACCATTGTATTTCATAATATTCGATGTTTGGAATGATGGTGATTTAGACATGATGATCGATACCCATACTCAACATTCATTGGGATGACCCCTAGAGCTCTTTGCAACATTTTTTGAAGGTTATGTCGGAGGTCATAATGTGATTACAAATTGCCTACGAGTAAATCTTGATTTCGACCCAAATGTTCATAACCCAGCATCAAGTCTGTGACATGGCTTCAACTTATTAAATACAGGTAATGACCAAGCTTCATCTTCTTCTACTTTGAGGCCAAGGCATTCTTGCGTGGCCATGTTCGACTTTGACCTGAACGTGCCACCAACCCAACACTCAATGTACAATCCATACAGTGCGGGTATAGGGCCGTCATTATCTATAGGGCTATCTTACCATAGAAAGTTTAACTCGTTCGATGATTTCTCAATCGGACGTCACTCAACTTATATCCCTAGTGAGTGGAACTTAGATGATTTCTCATTTATGGGGAGATATTCAAGCGCTGCTATTGTCGACCTAGATATTAGATATAGGTCTCGTCAGCGGTCTCATGATCGGGTTACGGTTGCACAACATACGCCACTCAATTATGTCCACCGTGAGAAAAACTAAAGCGAATAAATATATTACAGAATGTCCCCACAAGTACCAGGGATATAATTGGAGGACCCGTATATCACGATTGAAGAGGATAAACGACATTTGGAAGATAATGAGATACAAGATACCTCATACATGCTCCATGGGAAGCCTAAGCCAAGATCATCCTAACTTGGATGTGCACGTACTTTGTGATGCCATCATTCCACTGTGAAAGTAAATCCACGTGTAACTGTGCCAGTATGTGTAACTGCCATTAAATCTCAATACACTTATACGGTTAAATATGATAAAGTATAGTTTACAAGATATCGTGCCATCCAACAATTGTATGGGCAGTGGGAGGAATCATACAACGAGTTACGAATATAGCTGAAGATGATGCAAAAATACAATCCAGGAATGGTTGTGCAGCTGGAAACTGTACCGTCATACTACAATG
The DNA here is from genome assembly GCA_019671005.1 of Hibiscus mutabilis. Taxonomy (NCBI): domain Eukaryota; kingdom Viridiplantae; phylum Streptophyta; class Magnoliopsida; order Malvales; family Malvaceae; genus Hibiscus; species Hibiscus mutabilis. The sequence continues at coordinate 12,427,145 of CM033756.1, read as the reverse complement.
ATCGTATTGTACCTGGGGCATGCCAATTTTTTTTTGCCTTTTTGGATATTTCCACAATGCGTTAAGGCTTTATGCGACTACAAGTCGATACTCCAGATTGATGGCATATTCTTGTATAGTAGATACATCCAGATCTTACTACTGGAAATTGCACAAGACACAATAGAAAATGCATTCCAGTAGCTTTCACAATCGTTGAAAAGGAAGATATCCCTATTTGGACATTTTTTTCTCATCAACCTGAGCACACATGTCCTACGTCGAGTTCTACGAGAAAGAGAAGAGAGGATATGTATTATTTCAGACGGAGGTATAGGGATATGAGGAGCAATCTCGCGTATGGGCGCGTCTTGGAAACCCCCATATATACATCATCATTATTGTTTACGACATATTACTACAAATTACTACCAGGGATATAAAAATGGTGATGAACGTATAATGGTTCTTCGTATGGGTATGTCTTTCACTCTGTACAATTTTAATTATCATTGCTTTTATTATTATTTCTTGTTAACTATTTCGTCTTTTATTGAATAGGCAATGCACACCGAGTAGATCATGTTGAAGAGCTGCTAGAAGAGTTGAGAGTAAGAAATTTAGCTGGATTTAACTATCTTGTTGATATCTCGAGGAAGAAATGGTTGCGATGTTATGATAGGGGTCGTCGATATGGTCACATGATAACGAGCTTGGCTGAGGCGATCAATTCATCTCTGAAGGAAACACGCCATTTACCTACGTCATTTACCTATCACATCTGTTGTCAAGGCGACATATTACAGACTAACTACCCTTTTTGCAGCCCTCGAAAAAAAAAGCAATGGACTGGATGGCAGGTGGCCGCAAGTTTCATCAAAATCTCCAGTAAAAATTTCAAATATACAATACACACGCAAATGCGATGGGTGTGATATGCTTCTCTCATCGCGAACATCACTTTCAGGTTTCTGAATATTTACGACCGCTTAAAGGAATAATACAAAACAATTACGTGGTTGATTTGCTCCGAAGAACGTATGATTGCAGAGTCTTCGAGATATTCAAGTACCCATGTACGCACGCCTTTGCTGCATATGTATTCGTTCATTTTGACGCCATGACACTCGTTGATCCAGTATATCGACTTGCAAATGTATTCAAGGTATATCGATACGAGTTTCCTCCGATCAAAAATGAACGTGATCGTGACATAATTGACGATGAACCTAAGATACGGCCAGATCTTTCCATGCGACGCAAGAAAAAATGTCATCCACGTTCAACTAGGATTCACTATACTGAGGATATGGTTCCTCGAGAATAGACCGAACAACCTAAACGGTGCACTGAATGTAGGAACACTGGACGCGACAGGATAAAATATCTTCTTAGGACCGGCCCTTGAATTGACTAATTGTACTTCTCAATATAATTGTTTCCGAAAAATTAAACCCTCGTATGACCAGCTCCAAAAAAAACTAAGCCCTTATTTGAGTTTTTTTTTTTACCTTTTATAAATATTATTTCACAAGTGGATAGTATCGTACAACACTGAAATAGTTAACACCGATTGTATTTTTATTCAATTTTTTTAGTGGGGGGAGGGAGCTGAATTTTCACTTGTCTATTCCTTCCAACTTTTTCATACAATTTTGTAAAAAAAAAATCTTTATTCATAATCACTAATTCGGCAATCTCATGATTCCCTAATGTTATTCTAGTGTGTTATGATCTAATATAACCCTATAAACAAATCGTTTTGCTCATACATACAATGGAAACCATAAAAAGAACAAAAGGAGACCAATATTTTAATGGAGGGTCCATAAGAAACATGAATTAAAACAAATGAAGATAAATTCAACAACTCAGTAATCCATTATTTCCGAAACAAAATTAACCAAATCTCACAAGTCACAACCAAAAGGAGTTTACATGGAAATTTCAAAAACATAAGGATAAAGGAATTGAATCTGTATTCTGTTGCTGCTTCAATCACAGAGCCTTTCTAACAGCATCAGCAAATTTAAGCTTTCATACGACCCTGCAGAATATCACTAGGACAGGAAAAAAGAAGGGGAAAAAAACACACGAACGCATAAGTTAAATATTGCGATATCCTCCACAGCAAGTTTGGGAACTACATACAGGGTCAAAACTCAAAACACCAAGGCGAATGACCAAAGCAATACTCATATAACGTTTTTAAGATGCTAGCTGTGACTACTGTCGACAAGATAAAAGAATGTTTAAAACATTCCTCTGGATGTTTTTGCAGGAAAGAAACAAGGAGAATGCAACAAAATTAAGGCTCCAATGGAATCTGTAACCTCTTCTTCCGCAAGATAATCAGTGCATAGTACAAGCTCAACTATACATGTACAAGGTTTTGGCATGTAGCCAAGCTACTGCAATGACCAACACTAACATAAAACTTAGAAAGAGCATACCACTAACATGAAACTCAAACCAAGTTACACAAGCTTAGACGCCGATCTAATAAGATTAACTCCGCAATCTTTTTCTTTTACTATTGTCCTCAGAATTTCCCTGCAAGTAACGAGAAGAAAAATATGAGACAAAGAACGATACATATATACATATATATTTACAGAACTCAGCCTGGCACGACATCCTCTTAGCATTTATAAGAGCAAGGAAATGAGAAAGATCAAAACGTCTATATTTGCAGGAAACAAGAAGCACTTCAATGCAGTTATAATCTAGGTAAATTTCTGTATTCCTGAAAACAAACAAGCCAGATAAACCTTGTCTCCCTATCCCTTCACACCACTGATCAAACTCCCACAATTAAATGCCAAGATATATAAATGAGAAGTATCCCATCCATGTTCACTTCTAAAAACTATCAATATTCAATTCCACAACATATTTTCTTTCCAAGATACACAAAAATCACATTTCAGCTTGAACTGAAAATGGAATTGAATATGACGAAAAAAAGAAATGGTCTACTAAAAGATGATATTGGCAAAAAGGAAAACTAATATGGCAAAGCAATTTAGAGGTAAAAATACATACCCCATCATACCCTACAAAATCTTCAGGGGGGACCACACTAGATTCTGGCCTGCATTTAGCATGCACTATGGGACCTAACTGTGATCTATCAATGCCTTCAACTGATCCATTGGGTGCATTCATGTAGACAGCCCCCCTATACATCCACTCCTCTGTTTCATCGCTATAAAAATCATCAAAAGGCTCACCACATAATGCACATATGCTCTGATTTTCATCAGCAGGAACTGCCAATTCTTCATCATCCTTCTTTTCTACAATGCCCTCAGCGAGTAAAAACCCAGGAACCGAATCAGTTCCCAAAGCTTCCGCACCACTAAGCCACATACTAGCACTCACAAACCACTTCCGGGAGGGTTTCTGCTTACGGTTCTTAGACATCCGATTTCTTGTCACATGCCAATCCATATGAGTACTATGCTCCTCTTGGAACTTGAACCGAAGGCCACATGTTGTGCACTGCCTTGGAAGATCAGCATATAAAGCACTTATAGCAGATTCATATCGCACCTTGAGGAGGTCTGCATCAAACTCAAGTCCCACAGAATCCTACAAAATAAGTAGCTTCATTGAGATGCAATCTCATAGACCAGGAAATACATGCATAAGCACAGAAGAACCTCATCTAAATATGTACCTGTATAGGAGTTGGTTTCTCCAATGAAATCAAACCTTGAGCCATGAGGGAACCAATCAAACCAGTAAATGCACCACCCTGAGGTTGGTTAGGAAGCAGTGGACCTGCATTTGGAGTGGCAGACATCATTTGAGATGTCGGAGGCGGACCAGGAGGGAGAGGTGGCATAGCTCCCCCCTTGAAATGCAATGAGCCAGTGGGCATATTTGGGATCGATAAAGGAGGCTGTGCAACACATATTGGGTTAGATGGTGCCATACGGCCATGCATTTGGGGAGCATAACCATGATTGAAGGTTGGTGCCAATAAGCGAGGTGGTAAAGGTCTTGTTGCTGATGAAAGGAAACCATCATGAACCTCATGAGGAAAGTGTGGCTGCAAAGAAGTTCCACGCAATGAGTTTCGCTGTTGCAATGCAAGACGTTGTCCCGGAAATTTTGGCGCCGTTGTCAAGCTTTGATCCGTGCTTTCAAAACTATCAAACTTTTCAGGCATATATGGATGTTTGTTTTGACCCAAATTCATGACAGTATTGATAGGATTCAGTGAATCAAAATGACTCCTACCATGCTGCTGCAGTGAATAGTTAGAATGCACAGCTGGTGGTTGAGATTTATGAACATTTACAGGAGGCCATACCCCAGTTGTCATTGGTAAAATGGCTGGCTGGGCTCCAACAGTAACAGCGTCAAGGCTAGAAGAAGCAGATCTTGGCACAAGAGCTGGAGGCCTTACAAATTGTGAACCACTCTCAGGTAATTTCTCGATAAGAGAGACAATTTTGTCACCACCTAAGGAGGATATACCACTAGCTGAAAAGGGTATTTGGAAATCCCTTTCTCTTCCTTTGGCATGAAGGTGATGTGATGATTGGGACAAAGGGTATGAGGAACTCCAAGCATCCTGCGGATAACGCGAACGTTGAATCTGCTTTAATCCACGGCCAAACTGCAGAAAACATATTAAAACATGTAAATGTAAAATGGAATATAACAACCAACTACACAAGTGTCAAATACATAAGAAAGACACCGCAAATATATAAATTGGTAAAAGAAAATGGTGTCCAGAAATCCAGAATGAACTGAACAACAGAGAAAGAAAAGGCATAGAAAGCCAAACAGGGTGTATCAGAACACAAATCCTCATGATTTATGAGATTTTATTGTTGAATCAACTACAAAAAATTAAGTTAGAAGTCGCTGGTTGCAAGTAACAACTGTGGAGAAAACTAGAAATAGCCGCCAATCTACACGAGTAGAAAAAAAGAGAGGGAGAAGAAGCAAGCTTTTCCAAGTACATATACATCTTGAGTTGTATTAATACTAAAGAAGGATGCTTGAAGTTGAACTAGCATACACTCAGGGAAGGAACTGCATCTTCAGGGATTGTTGAAGAATCATCAACAAGGGTTCGACCGCTCCTACTATTAGATTCTAGTCCAGCAGGTATTGCTCCAATACTTCCAAAAGTTGGAACAGATGACACTGAAAATTCATTGCCCCTTCGATCTGCTGCTAATGTCGGGCTCATATCTTCCCAATCAAACTCCTCCTCTTCAGTATTCTGCCATGATCTTGAAGCCGCCTTATTGCCCAATCCATTTACATCCAGCCGTTCAACATGTCCAGGATTGCTGTTAGAATTTCCTTGTCCTCTATCATTACCATATGCATCTATTAAAGCCCTGAGTGTTTGGCGCTCATTTCCATTACTAAGCTTGTATGCATTCAAAGAACTTTCGGAAGAATTAAGGTAATCGCCATGAAAGTGCTTCTTCTGCCACTCACTTGTTTCCTCATCTCTGATGGTTCCTCCTCCACGTCCAAAATCAAAGCCAGGTCGAGATGGAGAGGCTATCTCAGCAAACCTTCTGGGAGAATCATCTGATGGCAGATCATCAACTTCTGATGATAGAAGTCTATCAGATCCAATTGTTGATGGCGAGAAGGGTCTTGAAACTCTGGAAGATGAAAAATGTTGTGGCTTGTTAGCCCCAATTGCAACAGAAGTACGCCCAACATTTCCAGTTGAGCTCAATCTTCGCACACCAACACGTGAGGATGGAACCTCAGTATGATCAGAATCAAATTCATTGTATCCAATGGTATGTTTTTGACCATACATTTTTTTACCAGCAGGCATGCCTCTTACATGCTGAGTATTCTGCAATGATCAAGAACATTCCACACTTTAGATGCTATTCTGTACAAAGCAAGCATATGATATCTAGATGCGTATACAATGACAGGGAAACATGCGTTTTAAAAGATTTCCCAGCATGTTTATTAGTCAAAGCTAACAATCTTAATCAATAGGCATATGATTTGTTTCAAAAGAAAGATATTCTAAAGAAAAAGAAGCACAAGGCTCAACACAAAGTTGAAAAGGAACAGGAAGGGAAAAAGAATAGCCAAAACCATATAAGCACAGTGGAAAAGACAATAAACCGTTCCCATCGCATTCCCTCAAAACAGAATAATAAGTTAATAACCCAGTTGTTCCAATAGAATTAGATTTTAGATTTGCAAGTTTCTTAAAGTAATTGCACTTATAGATCGCTTGCTCATCTTCACCTCCATTGTTCTTCTCTTTAAGTTCTAGAACTAAAAACCCCCAATATCATGCTGCTCACCAATCACTGAACAGAAGATAAAACAAGCCGTATTTTCACTTGCTGCAGGCCCATGTTAAGCTCTCATCTCATAATGATGTTCCAACCAATTCTCAGCAAATAACTTAACACAAAGAAATCTTAACAAATCAATTGTCCTTACATTCCCGTCAACTCTACCTCTAATTCCAGCCTATACCAAGTGATCACAATCCAATTCAACTTTAAGTTATCACTTTTCTTAAGCACCAAAAGCGATTCTGTCGAGAAGGATCTATAACTCCTAGCAGCATCTAATTCAAAGAAATTTTCAAAAGAAAAAACATGATTTGCAGTTATATCCTAAACAGCGCATGTGCATACAACTACAGAATAAAGCAATGTGCAATAATCTACTAATAAAACAGAGGATACAAAGAAAAGAGTTTTGCATCGCTTACACCATCTGCACCTGACTGTTGTTCCAACTGCCGCAAGTACTTAGGATTAACATGTATGCCATGTGTTGGACGAGGCGATTCTGAAGACTGCAAGGAAGTTACAGCAGACGATTGTTGGTTTGCCGATTGAGAAAATTGCAACTGCATCTCAATTTTACGGAGGACAGAAGGCGGAAAAACTGTAGACCATGTCCCAAATAAATGGCGCATTGCATGATGCAAGTTAGGATTAACTTGCCTGTATGCCTCACAAAATACCTAAGAGAATGAAAACCAAATAATTAACTAAATAAGATGATCAATATCAAGCTAATAGTAAAGAAATGAAGTTCATCAAAAAAAAATTACCATCGACTCACCTCTGGCAAACGGGAAGAGAAATACCTAACGTATTCTCGGCCAATGTTTTTCACAATGCTATCTAATAGATATAAAGAAGGAAGTTTCTGCTCTACTGGAACCTGAAAGCAATACATTTCAAATCAATATTTAAAGTGTTAAAATTACTTGGCAAGTACAACGGAAAACCTAATTTTAACTAACCTCAATTATCCGTGCGCAAATAGCGTCGGCAATGCCTTCACCGTGCTCACGCTGTTCACCGGCAATGATCGTGAGATCAGTAATTATCGGCTTCGAATTAAAAGTTAGTTCCGATAACACAATCTCGTAAAGCTGAACAATCTCCTCCGTTGTTAGCGTTGCACCCGCATCGTCATCGGCAACACTGCCGGAAACCATGAGTTCATCTTCCCGTTGCTTCAATAAAACCTTAAACCGTTCCGATATAGACGGCAGTTGCTTTTGCGCTAGTTCATTGGATAGGGCCATGCTGTTATTTGTTTAGGGGGGAATTGAGAAATTTCTAGGGTTTTTTTCGGGAAAGTGCGATTTTCTCTGATTCCATACATGTATCAGAGAAAGAATCAGCAGATACGGTAAATGGATTAGGGGTTGCGGCCCATGGTGAATCGATGAGGATTAAATTAGGGTTTTTATTGCCAGCATCGAACAAGAAACAGATGATGTTTAGTGTGTTACAAATACGAGTCTGGTACTTTTCGTTTTCCCTTTTTTCCCCTTTTACTGAGATGAGAGATTATCATTATTTATTAGGTTAAATTACACTAATGATCACTGAAGTTTTAGTGTGTTTGTACTTTAGTTATTTGACTATTAAATCATTAACGACAGCTGATGTGGCACGTCTAGGGGTGATAATGAATCTGACCGGCTCGTAAGCTATTCGGGCTCGGCTCGATCAAAGCTCGGCTCGAGTGAGCTCGATTCAGGCTTGTACTCGACTCAAGACCTTAACAAGCAGAGCCGAGCAAACTCAAGCTCGGCTCGAAAAGCTCGTGAACAGGCTCGGAATAATTATATTATATATATTACATATGCACCAAAAGTAATTTGTTAGCAAAAGAAAAACAATAAAATAAATTAAGAGAAAATCCACTGATATGCATGTTTGTCGTTTCATTTTCCTTTAGTTGATTGTTGTTTGATTTTGTATTTTCTTTGATTATGTGTTTGTATTGTGAGAATATTTCTTAGTTATCTGAATTAATCTAATTTTTAGGCACTCTTTTTCTCTTTTTCCGACATTGAATTTCGTTTCATCGTTGATTATGAAAGGAGTTTTTAACGAGGCCTCATATTTTATAAAAAAATTATAGCAAAATTGTCTATTTCGAGCCGAGCCTGAAGAGCTTCGAGCTCGAGCCGAACCCAATAGTATTATTTCTGAACCGAGCTCGAGCCTAAAATTTTAAGCTCGACGAACTTCGAGCCCATGCCAAACTCAATAGTATTGTTTCCGAGCCGAAAATAACTATTTTATTGGATGACATTAATTTATTAAAGAAACATCATGTTGGCGTACCTAAGGGTGATAACGAGCTGAGTCTGGCCAGGCTCCAGCTCAGCTAGTTATCACCCCTAGGCACGCCAACATAATATGTTTTTAATAAATTAATATCATCTAATAAAATAATAATTTGTTCAATGTTTAATCACTACGTCAAATTACTTGGTACAAAGTCGGCAAATATAATGAGAGTAGATTTATTTTTCTCTCTTAGCATATAATTATTTTTTAATAAGAGTCCAAAATAAAAATAAAACGTAATATTATGTATTATTTTGTCAAGAAAAATGAATGTGCTACAAAAAATAAAAACACATGTAAAGATTGAGTACTAAATAAAAAGTTTACCTTTTAATAATTTTATTCAACCAATCAGATGTTGACACATGTCACCAGATCAAGTAAAACTAAAGAAAAAATACTATTAGGAAAATAAAAGCATGCCCTGCTTTTATTCAACCAATAAAAAATAGTTTAATATACAATCTTTCTAAAAAAGTTACACAACAATTTATATTTGAAATGTAAAATCTAAAATTTAAATATAGCCAAAAAAAACTAAATTTTAGACACGAAAATAATCAAACATGTGAAAACAAAAATTTACCGACCCGAATATCAAATAATTTTCCTGAGTATTTTCCCTCATCATTTCCAATACTTCTAACTAAAATACAGCTGCAGAGAATCACTGAAAGGCACAACACAATCTGTGAAGAGCCATGCTGGTTGCTTCAGTTACGATACCAGTATCAGCTGATCATCAATGACCACGAATCACAGATAAGTGGTGGACAGCAAGTTCCACATTCTTTGCTTTTTCATTTTTACTTATTTATACCTGATTCGATCTTCCATTAACAAGTTTAACAACTCTCGACTTGTTTCTTTCGGTTCAAAGCATTATCAAATGTACCAACAATTAGTTGGTTTAGTGGATGAGGCATTAACCGTTCGAATACTGACGTTGTGGATAGATTAAATTAAGTTGAGGAGGTCATCTCATAATAGATCTATGCAAAAATCTATCCGAATTTGTCGACCAGCGAGTCATGTACTATTATAAAAAAAAAGACAGTAGCAGATGCAAATCATTCAACGGAACATGTTTTAATAAAAAACTGAAATGGCTCAGCGGTTTCAGTCAACAGGTTACACACCAGGAAGAAAGTTAATTAGGGTTTAACCCAAGGCTTTGCATTGGAAGTTAGGGAATTAGGCAGTCACGTCTGAAAAACAACAGACAATTGGTTCGGCTTGGAAGGTGGGTAATGTGCAATTTGTTACTATGGGGAGGAAATTTTGCCTAATGACAGTGACTAAACTGATAGAGTATATCATCTTGAAGAGGAATTCATGGAGGCAGGGACGAACCTAAAATTTTAGGTTAGAGGAAGATAAGTTTATAAAATTTTAAAAAACAAAAATACATTTTTAATAAAAAATATATAAAAAAATTTCTAAAACACTTCTAAATCATTTTAAAATTTTAAAATTTTAAGAGGACCGTCCTCCACTTCCTCTCTAACTCCATCCCTGAATGGAGGTGATTCTATCGTAAATATTCACTTTCCATCATGCATTTTTGCATCCCCACCTTTGGTTGCTGTCATTATGTCAATTTAATCATTTTTTATTCCCGTTTTCTGGTTGGTTAACATCGCATCCATCCCTGTTTGCACAATTGGTTTTCTTGCCATGCCCATACTGTTCCTCCATTATTGGATGCTTGTCCAACTCCGTATTTTAACTCCATATATTCATTTTTTTTGGGTGTGTGTTAACCATAGTTGTCCTCCGTTTATCTGTTTAACAGATTAAGCATAAACTAATTCTGTCAAACCGGATAGGACTATAAGAGCGAAAAAGTTTTTCCATCGAGAATATTTAAACTTTAATGGTATGAAATGGCTCCTAAGTAAAACTTTCTATGTGATCAACAAACTCTGCTTTAATTTATTTTATGATTAGAAGCAAAGAATTTGAGATTAAGACTAGACAAATTCTGAGACACCCTTTGATTGTGTCACCTTCTTACAAGAAGAAAAACAATTATATCGACTTGGAAGAAAATGTTAATCAGCACTTTTCAAAAACATTTTTCAATCACAACAGTAACGCTGGACTGACCGACCCTAAGTTGCTAATGAGCAAGAGTTTGCCCGAAGCAAAGTTACTTTTCAGAGTGAAAGGTTTGGCATTGGCCAACGGTGGTCGTCAGGTTATTGTCATTGTCACCTTTTCTCTTGCATGCAAACAAATTTTTGGCTGATATGGGAACATTACTCTTCAAAATCATTCAAAGCCACACACACAAGAATAAGTATATAAAAATTTATCATACTCGTGTCCAATACATATTCATATCTAACCCTCACCGGCCAAATCGGAGCAACATTGTTGTCGTTAATTCAACAGTGTCATCACTCCCTTTTACACTTTTCCTGTGTATAAATATCTCCCCCTGCATCAGTCAGTTGGCACCCCAAACTTTCTTCAGTGACTTCTTATTTAGCTTCTACTCTCTTGTCATGGAACTCTCAGTCTGTTTCATAATTTTATCACTACTGTGTTATTCGTTGCCTCTAAAGGGGAATCCAAATGCATCCCCATTCCCCAGTAACTTCCTGTTCGGAACAGCGTCAGGTTCGTTTGCCTTTTATTTCGACAGTTCGAAATCAATTTGTTTTAGTCGTAAATGGACTGTCAATTCCGTTTCATTCATTGTTTTCCCCCCAGTTTGAAGGAGCTTTCTTGAGTGATGGCAAAGGCCTAAACAATTGGGACATATTCACTCATAAGCCTGGTTACACTTGCTCATATTATACAAAGTTCAATGCTTTGCCCCTTTGATGCTCAAAACAGTTATATTATGTGTGATTTTTACAGGCAATATCATCCATGGAAGCAATGGAGATATCGCTGTTGATCATTACCATCGATACCAGGCAATAATAGTTTGAAAAATAGACTGTACTTTCTTCAAATATCCAGCATGTTTAGTTTCGACAAAACAAACCAAGAAATGTCTAATGATGTTGAAACAGGAAGATTTGGATTTGATGCAATACCTTGGGGTCAACAGCTATCGTTTCTCCATTTCATGGGCAAGAATCCTACCCAGTGAGTGTTTTTTTCTTGACATGATTGGTTTTCACTTTTCAGTATCTTAATCTCAAATTGGCTTAATCCAGAGGGAAGATTTGGAAGTGTTAATAAAGCTGGCATCATGCACTACAACAACCTCATAAACACCCTTCTCCTTAAAGGTCACTCTCTACTTCCCCTTTATGTTACTCCGACTTGAATACAAGTGTAGGGTACGAGTCTTTTTTCATGTTTCCGGAGAATCTTTCAGAATGCCATATCACCGTATCCGTATCAGATATGCATTAGACACGAGAATCATCAGGAATTTTATCTCAGGAATTCAACCCTTTGTGTCATTGACTCATTATGACATTCCCCAAGAACTTGAAAACAGATATGGGGCTTGGTTAAGTCCCCAAGTGCAGTAAGTGGCAATTTGTCTTGCTATTGTATCTTCATCTAACTTATATGGGGATAGGCTGAAATTAATACAAGGATTTAAATATTTTCAGGGAAGATTTCAAGTATTATGCAGATATATGTTTCAAATACTTTGGGGACAGAGTGAAGTACTGAACTACCTTCAATGAACCTAATGTAGCAGTAATCCGCGGCTATTGAACAGGGATTTACCCACCGTCCCATTGTTCAAGCACATTTGGGAATTTTACCAATGAGGATTCTAAAAAAGAGGCTTTCATTGCTGCCCACAATATCATCTTGTCACATGCTGCTGCTGTCAATGTCTACAGAACCAAATACCAGGTAAATTAGAACTTAACTTGGATTAGGATATCCGATACGAGTATGCATCCAACACGAGCATGCTCCTTAGAAAACCATAATGTCTCTTTGTCAATTGTGTAGAAACAACAAGGGGGGAGCATTGGAATTGTTATGAATGCCGCCTGGTATGAACCTATCAGCAACTCCTTAGAAAACAAACAAGCAGCTGAGAGCTCAAGCTTTCTACATGAACTGGTAAGAAATCTCAAAGGCTTGCTCAGCCTCAGACTCTCTTTATTGCTCCAGGTTCTTAGAGCCAATCATAATGGGGAAATATCCTGAAGTTATGCAAGAAATCTTAGGGTCCAATTTGCCCGCATTTTCAAATCATGACCAGGGGAAACTAAAGAATACTGGACTTGATTTTATTGGTGTCAATCACTATACCTCTTTCTACATAAGAGACCGCATGTTTTCTGTGTGTGAACAAAAACCAGAAACTGGAACTTCCAAAACAGAAGGATTTGTTTTAAGAACTTCAACTAAAGATGGGGTCTCCATAGGTGAACCGGTATCCAACTTAAAACAAATCTACCACCATAAACAAAACCCAGATTTTCTTTCCTGGAAAAACACTGATTTTCACTTTTGTTTTTATCATATAGACTGCACTTGACTGGCTATATGTTTATCCCCAAGGAATGGAGAAGATATTAACATACATAAAAGAGAGGTACAATAACATCCCAATGTTCATTACAGAAAATGGTGAGTTGAAATCATAAAACTCTCAAAAAGTGTTTTACCATTGGCATTGAACCAGTAACTTTTTGTTGTTGGAATTTCATCAGTAATTGTTGTTATTTTATTAGGGTTCTGTGAGAATGACAAATCGGAGAAAGGCCTTACTGAAGAGTCACTCAATGATGTGAAAAGAGTGGAATATATCAGTGGCTACTTGGATGCCATTGCAGAAGCTTTGAGGTACTAATCAACATTTCAGTACCAAAGTACACATATTAGGAATTGCAAACAAATTGGACATAATGTGAAAAATGCTTTAATGTTTGATTAGATTGTCACTTTTGCCATATTTTTTAAAACACTCTAACCCTTAATGTTTCTTTTTTTTAGGTCAAACTAGTCATTTTATGAATAAAAACTGTTAGTCAACTAATAGTAAATGATCTTCCCATATTTATAGTTAGTTAACAACAATTTTCATAACATTAGGGACATTTTTTGACATTATGCTAACAAACTAGGGATTTGGAACAAACTTTTTTTCTTATGCAATAATTGTTTGATGGAAATAACCAGGAAAATATCAGATATAAGAGGGTACTTTCTGTGGTCCTTGTTGGACAATTTTGAATGGACATTGGGGTTTACAGTTAGGTTTGGGCTTCACCATGTTGATTCCACCACTCTCAAGAGAACTCCAAGAACATCAGCAACTTGGTACCAACAGTTCATTGCCAACCACACTGCTCCAAAGATTTTAATGCCTAAGCATGTTTCAGGGAGCCATCAAACACAACATTTCAACACCATTTGAGGTCCCCAACAGAAGATAAGGGATTAATCTCTTCTGAGAAATTATTAGATGGACCTGTCTCGCCATGTCGTTCGTGGTCCCAATCAATAAAATATGTGATTATTACTACGAGTGACGTAGTGAGTCGGATCATCTAATAATTTTTCATCTCTTCTGATCGTTGCTACCTCATGTTTAATTTAATTTCAGGATTTACTATTTCAGACTTGACAAGGTAGATTATCAAATTAATATGGATCGAGTATTGTAAAAATTTATCGGAAATACTATAGTTTAACCTGGTTTAGGTTTTTTTATTATATTTCTTTAATTTAGAAATGATGGATTAATTATGAGATTTCTTTTAAGGTTAATGTCACGGGCCAAGACATGTCTGATAAGATGTGTAGCGCCGTTTATATATCCCAATACCTCCCTTTTCCTTTTTGATGTGAGATGAATATTCTTGCCTTTTCTCAGGCGTGATATTAAGAAAAGGTCAATAAAAAAATTAAGAATATTCAACATCATTTTAATTTAATCCTCCAAATAAAAATGATGAGAATCATGCATTAAATCAGACTTGAAATGTCTAACATGAAAATTTGTTTGACACACATGCTATAGCTTAGTAAAAGTTATCAACTTTAATTGTCAGAGTCAAATATATATATATATATTTTTTTCAAATAACAGAACTATAAAGATATGCCCTAGATTTCTATCAATTAAATAAAATATTAAATATATAATTTCATATATGAATTTATTTTTAATGTTCAACTTTATACATTTCCATCTAATTAGAGTTCAAATTGAATTATTGTAAACTTAGAGTTATTCAGGTCAGATGAACTTAGATAAATTGGTATAAAAAAATCCAAGTTCCGATGTAATCAGCCTTGGGTAGGGTAACAATTTGCCTGATAGTTTGGCTCGCTCACCACTTTTTTTTCATTCTATAATGCGTCTGGTTTGGACAAAGACAATGAGATTTAGGAAAACTTATAGACATTGATCTAATGGCATCACTTGGACTCAGCAGCTATCGTTTTTCCATTTCCTGGGCAAGAATTTTACCAAGTAAGCCCTTAGAAACAAACAATTGATGTTTTTATACCAGGAGTTAATCAAATATTTTGATATCTAATAATGCTCTCCAATTTCATATCAGAGGGAAGATTTGGCATTGTCAATTTAGCTGCCATCGATTTCTACAACAAGCTAATCGATGCTCTCCTACTTAAAGGTTTATTTATATATATTTGAACTTCTCGAATGAATTTTTCTTCAAAACCATTGCATATTTTCCGCAGGGATTCAACCATTTGTAACTTTGACTCATTTTGATCTTCCCCAAGAGATTGAGGACAGATATGGAAGTTGGCTGAGTCCTGAATCACAGTAAATCATCTCTGTTTTCTTGTTTTTTTTTTCCAAATGAAATGGTAATTTATGCTCACTATTCACTAATGGTTTTTTTTTTCTTTTCCATTTTTGCAGACTGGATTTTGCATATTTTGCAGACATGTTTCAAATCATTTGGAGACAGGGTGAAGCACTGGGTCACTTTCAATGAACCTAATTTCCATGTCGAGTGATGATTGGCGTAGTTTACCTATTTTTTTATTAAGAAAAAACGAAAACTAACATCAATTTCAAAAGGGGACCCTATCGAAATCGAACTAAAAGTTGGGTAACCTTATTGAATATTTTAAAAGTACGATGACCAAAATAAATATGCCCTAAAAGTTTAGTGACCAATTATGTAGTTTACCCTAAAAGTTATAGACTTATAGGTAAGCAGCTCCTGCACGCATTAATTCCTGGTTACCGTTTTCGGTCAGTTCCGCTCATCAATGGACAGCAGTGTTGTTGAAATGCCTATGGGACATGCATAACCACCAATAATTCATCCCCACCTAATCATTAATTTCTGTAAAAAAAAAAATATAACATTAAAATACAGTTAAACTTTTTGATCATATATTTATGATTAATAATATTGAATGTTTAAATATGTTTAACTTCACGTCCTTTACATTATATTAGAAACAATATCAGCCGATGTCGAATTTTCATATATTATGTAAAATTTTTAAGTTTTTAATTTTTTTAAATTATTAGATGGGGTAAATGGGTGACTAATAATAACAACAAAAATAAAGAGATTTTTATAGGAAAAAGGTAATTTCAATCACCCATTTATTCTCATCCAATAGTCCAAAAAATATAAAATTAAATGTAAAACTCACAAAATTTTACACTAAATTATATCAAATGAGTGTAAATTATAATTGAGATTAAAACCTTTATTTTTTATACAATAGAAGGGTAATCAATGCAAATGACGGAATTTAGACCCAAACAAGGTGAAAGCGGATGAGCATTCTTTTTCATATGTTTCTAAATCCTAAATATTAAATCTCAAACTATAAACAAGACAAATGACATTGAAATAGACAACATTATTTAGTTTAAACTTTACACAATAAGTGTATCAAATAATTTTAAAAAATAAATTATAATATTAATAAAAGTATTTTTTATACACATGTGTAAAAATTTTCGAAGCTTGCATATTTATTAGTATTTAAAAATTAAAATTTAAACCTTAAAATAAAAAAGGTTATGTAATCTTTAGCGAGCCAAATGAATAATCATCCACGTTCTACTGACACCTATAGGAGGTACACATTGGCCACATATTTTAAACTTACTCTATGTTTAGGAATATGATCAAATCCTCGACAACTGGTTAAAGTAAAAGAGATCTTTACTATCTTACTTAAGCCTCATGATTTGAAAAATATTTTGATAAACAAACATGTCAATTTAATGTTTAGAGGTCTAATTTAAATTTAAAATTTATATTTTATAGTTTAAAATTTTAGTGTTTAGAATACATCACCACACAATCGATGACATCCCTGCAATACCACAAAAGTTATTAAGTGTTTGGAATACTACATCAGCTATAGTTACTAGCTAAATCGGCGCCAGCAATTTCATAAACTAAATGGCCGTGCAATTAGCGTATAGAGTATATAATTGTGTTTTGTGACCAATATACATAATCATATAGCATCGCTATTGAATTTAATGTACCGATAGCTGGTGGAACGAATTCTTTTAATTCTCACTCTCTTTTCTTCTTCTATAAAACCTACCACAAAAGTTTCATTCCCCTGCTGTATACTAGCTACTCCTTTCCCTCCAATTTCTATCCTTGTGAAGAAAAAATGGAGTTGATGGACCTTTTCATCATTGGTTTCGCACTTATTTTAATCCGTCTATGGCCGGTCACAAAAGTAAGAATCTCCCTCCAGGACCACACGGTTGGCCGTTGGTCGGAAATCTGATCCAAATTATTCTCCAACGTCGACACTACGTCTTTATAGTCGGCGAGTTGCGTAAACTATACGGTCGGATTTTCACCTTGCAAATGGGACAACGTACCATGGTGATCGTGACGGATTCCAAGCTCATCCATGAAGCCCTGGTTCAAAAGGGCCCTGCTTTTGCTTCCCGGCCACCCGACTCCCCGATCCGACTCGTGTTCAGCGTCGACAAATGTGCTATCAACTCTGCCGAATACGGACCACTTTGGCGAACCCTGAGGAAGAACATGGTCACTGAGCTGATAACCCCTACGAGGGTGAAGCAATGCAGTTGGATCCGGAAATGGGCAATCGAAAACCACATGAACAGAATCAAAAGCGAGTGTTTTGAGAAAGGGTTCGTTGAGGTAATGAGCAATTGCAGGCTGACTATATGTAGCATCTTAATTTGTTTATGTTTTGGTGCAAAGTTCTCCGAGTAACGTATCAAGAAAATTGAAAGCATACTCAAAGACGTAATGCTAGTAACGTCGCCGCAGCTGCCGGATTTCTTGCCAATCCTTACGCCATTGTTTCATCGGCAAATGAAAGAGGCTAAAGCACTGAGGAAGAGGCAAATTGAGTGCTTGGCTCCGTTGATAAATAACCGAAGAGCTTTCGTTGAGAAGGGTGAAAACCCCAACCAAGAAATGGTGAGTCCAATCGGTGCAGCCTATATCGATTCGCTCTCCGGACTTGAACCGGCAACCCGAGGTCCATTGGGGGAGGAGGAGTACGTTACTCTATGTTCGGAGGTGATCAGTGCGGGTACGGATAAGAGTACGAGAACGGTCGAATGGGCAATGCTTAACTTGGTAATGTATCAAGATATCCAAGAGAAACTTTACCAAGAAATTGTGGATTGTGTTGGCAAAGATGGAGATATCAAAGAAGAAGACATAGAGAAAATGCCTTATCTCGAAGCGACGATAAAGAAACACTCCGGCGACACCCTCCGGGCCATTTCCTACTATCTCATGCAGCTATAAAAGACACTGAGCTTGGTGGCTACACAATTCCAGCAGGGGTTCACGTCGAGTTCTACACTGCATGGATAACCGAGAATCCGGATATATGGCCGGATCCGGGTAAGTTCAGACCCGAGAGGTTCTTGGACGGAGATGGCGTCGGCGTGGACGTTACCGGAACTCGTGCGGTGAAGATGTTCGGGGCAGGGAGACGGATTTGCCCGGCTTGGAATCTGGGGATTTTGCACATAAATTTGTTGATAGCAAAGATGGTTCAAGCTTTTAAGTGGGTTCGGGTTCCGGATTATCCACTCGATTTGACTGAGACTTACTCTTTCACCGTTGTTATGAAGAACCCTCTCAAGGCTGTGATCTTGCCTCGTCAGAAATAAATTTGAAAGCTTAATAATTATATTATTTATACACTTTATGTATTTTACTTTAATAATACTTTTGACATGTTTTGTTTGAGTGTTTAATTATGTGTTTCAATCATTTAATTTACAACGTTTTTTTTTCAATTATTTAGTAACTAGCATTTTTAATCCTTGCCCAATTCGGTTATATATAAATTATCTCAGTTTTTTTTTTCATTTTTAACCACCAATTTATAATCCATTGATCAATTTTTATATTAGATACTACTATATATGTCTATCATAGAATCGACTCTTACAATTCAGTTTGGTCCATTCACAACGTCAAAATTTAAACCGTGACCTTACTTAAAGAAATCAACATCTCATTTTATTAGACCAATCGATAAAATTATTAGATCGAATCTTTATTGAGACGAATACTAAGGGATCATTCTTTCATTTGAACTTGAACCCGAGTCTTCAAGTCTAATAGATAAAAAACATCATTGAAAGAGTTTTATTCATGTTTTAGATATGATCTAACTTTATATTATTTGAATGCAAACAGGAACAAAGACACATTACTAATGGGAGGGGCTGCTGCCCCGAGCAGTGGAATTTTTCTTTTTACTTTTAATTTTTTTTATATTTTTTAAAATATAAAATAATTATAATTTTATCTCTTCAAAATTTATATTGTGTCTCCGCCTCAAATTTTGGCTTTCTCCCTACCTGCAAAGCAATTGCAAGCATTTTGCCATTGTCCTACTATTAATGGCAACCGCCTAACTTTATGAGCTGTGACTTTGTAGTTTATACAATCGGCGGAGACAAGATTTTAAACTATATTTATTCATATATTTAAGAGCCTTACCAAACGGGTTGATGTAGGAGGACTTATAAGATAAAAGTAAAATTGTATGATAAAATTACACTTCATCGGTTTAATCAGTTATAAGTAATTACGTTTTGTTGGTTCATATAAAATAAATATTAGTTACAAACGTTAAAATTGGTTTATATTCACAAAATTAAAATAATTTAATTGTAAACCATAATCCCATATCTTTCTATAACAAAATTATTTTTCTTTAAAAATGTGGCATTCCACGGTGGTTTTAATGTTACCGTTTGATTTTTTTATTTGTTTTATTTTTAGTTACAAATAAGTATTTTTTTATTTTCTTCTTATATCTTGTTGTGTTTGATAATTTGTTTTTGTAGCATGATTTTATTTTTTTATGGCCCGATCTTATTTATCTTTATGGTAGTCTGACATTTGTGTAATAGTCATCATGACATACTCTGTGATCAGAAAAGGTCATCGATCTAATATGGTTAGATATTATTTCGTGGTAGATTGTTGATGCATTCAAAACCATTATGGAGCAATATGCAATATTTATTTTCTCAATCTCCACTCACATATCAGTATAGCATCGAGTTAGAAGAGACAGAGAAATTATATCATATGCTAGGCTCACAACGTCATCCATAGTCCCAACCAATAAAAACCATACATTTCATTAATTTTTTTTCATGTCATATATTTTTACCAAGTGAATATTTAATTATATTCTCCGTAAACTAAATTAAAAAATAATTTTTACCAAGTGAATCTTTAATTAAAAAAACTTTAATTATATTCACTTGGTAAAAATATGACATGAACAAATTTAATGATATAAATTATTTTTATTGGTTAGGACCATAAATGACATAACAAGCCAAGTCTATGATATAATTTCTCGAAAAGACATAAAAACTTTTATGATGATTGTTGGATTTTCTATAAAAAAAATGGAGGACATATTTAAGAGAATATCTATTTTTTTTCATGTCATTTGTGTTATATATTTTAATTTTTCTTGGCTTGTCTCAATAATTTTTTTTATGATTTGGGTGTTGTATTCTATACACCTTTATTTTTTTAATGAAATCTATCTTTTTTGCTATTTCAAAAAAATATTCTGTGTTCATGACAAATATCAAACGCATCACTAATTAAGGTGAGTGAGACTTTTATCATCATACTTAAATCTCGTAGTTTATAGTTATTAAATTTTTAATTAATGCATACATGCAAAAATAGTAAAATACTAAATCTTGGATTTAGCCCAAAACCAGTGGTTTAAAGCCAATCCCATTACAAATTAATGGGGGCAAGGCAATAGATATCTCGCCTTTGCCAATGGCCCACTGCATCAATTTAATGGGAAAAGTTTATGATAAACCTCCTCAGTCCACACAATTCTGATTTCTGCCCTTTTTTTTCAATTCTCCTCCCCCACGCCTAAATTTACAAAGAGAATTGTTATCAACCTTTCGATCGAAAACATCGATTGAGTCTTAATTTAATCAGTATTATTGTGGTGTAACAATTTTGAAAAACACGATTTCAAAAAGCATATAATATTTTTTCCAATTAAGAGCTCAGTGGTCATGCGTTTAAAGTATAGTTATTATATAAAAAGGGATAAGTCGCATTTTAGCCTCTTAAATTTGTTCACTTTTTATATTAGTACCTAAACAATTTTTTTGTCCCCATTAATAGTTGCGCATGTCTATTTTTTCACATTAGTACCGTTTTGAAAGGATTTTAATTGCTATAAATTTTATTTTATATACTTTTTTATAATTTTCTTTGATTTCTTTTTTTACTACTTTTAATATTTTCATTTACAAAATGTATTTGTTCGTCAACCATATACTTTTATGTACTCTGAATCTGAAACGAATAATAAATTTAATATCCAGATCCAAACAAATCAAAAACATCCGACAAAAAAACAAATAGGATGTATGCGGATATCCGAATTGCATTGATTCTCATAGCACAAATGTCATTGATGGCCGAGGCCCGAGGGGTAGTTTTTTGCGGAATTGTTGCAAGACTTGCATACAAGAGTGATGATTCTATAAGTCTAAAAAAAAATTAGATTAACGAGTTTTATTCTATAACTTAAATTTTATTTAAATTTTTTTAGTTAATTCAAATTGATAAAATTTGAGTCGAGTTGTTTGAGTTTGTATTCAAATTTAATTGTAAAACATTTATAATGTTAGAGTACTAATTAGTTATAATTTAAATGACTTTTATAACCATATACGATATACACATACATATACATATACATATTTTGTTTTATTTTTTTATATGTGATATTCATATATAAGGCAGAGTTGAGGGACTCAACACGAACTTAAAAACTGATTAACTAAATACTGAAAAATTGAGTTATTCCAAATTCCATTTTATACTCTAACTTTAAATAAAATATTTTCAAGTCAAATCAAGTTTTTTAGATTATAATTCGAATCACAAATTGAGTAAAAAATTAATTTTTTTGTGTTGAGTCGAGTTTTGCTCACTCCTACACTTACATCGAGCCCGTTTCTTCTAACCAGTAAATTTGGGTCTTGATTTCAGGTATCAGGCATTGTTAAAAGCCCAACGAATATTAGGTCAATGCCTCTTCGGGCCCATTGTTGCAAATTCTCAGTCCTTCCTTTGTCAGCTTATGCTGTACATTTTTGTCCTGTTCTTTGACCATCTTGTCTGATTAGAAGCTTAAAAAAGTACCCCAAAAACCTCAATCTATCACATCGCAAAACGTAGCCCCTGTAGAAAAACCCAGCACCCAACTCCAAAAAGGTAAACTCTGCAGCTAATCCAAGATAAGGAAAATCCAGCAAAAAATAAGAACATAGAAAACATGGAGTGGTGCGTTTCGATGCCAAAGGTTGAACTTCATGCTCACCTCAACGGTTCAGTTAGGAACTCTACTCTATTGTGAGCTTATACCCCTCTTTTCCCTCTCTTTATTTGTCAAGGTTTTCTATTTGTCTTTGCCATTCGGAATTATGAAAGCTTAATTTAGATGTATTTGTTGTCTTGGCAGTGAACTTGCTAGAGCTTTGGGTGAAAAGGGTGTCATTGTTTTCTCAGATGTGGAGAATGTTATAATGAAAGGTGTGTGTGTGTGTGTGTGTGTTTCTTACCCCTGTTCTTTGCTTTAGTCCTCTATTTTATTCTCGAGAACCCGAACTTGTTCGTTGGCATCATCGATCGAAGTTCAGAGTTCGAGTCGTGAGCTTAGCTACTTGAGTGAGATTTGGGGTTGGAAATTTTTATTGATTGAATTAGTCCTTTTGCACATTTAGGAAAATGGGGTTTGATTGTATTGTGTTGTGTGTTAAAAGATTGGCAATTGGGGACACTCCTATATGTTTTTTTCTTTCTTTCTTTCGGTTCAGATGATCGTTCTCTACATGAAGTGTTCAAGTTGTTTGACCTCATCCACATTCTCACTACCGATCACTCGACCATTACAAGGATTACGAAAGAAGTAATGAAGCTTTTCGCTCGAAGGTATCTTTTACCGCAATTCATCCATAATGATTCCTCTCATACTTCGTTGCTATTTCGACATACAGGTCATTGAAGATTTTGCTTCCGAGAATGTTGTATACCTCGAGCTTAGAACAACTCCTAAGGTACTTGAATTAAAGAAGTTTTAGTTTCATGGGTTGTGTTTTTTTTTTTTTGGGCTACTGAAATAATGGAAACACTGTGCAGAGAAATGATTCTATAGGAATGAGCAAACGTTCATATATGGATGCTGTGATGGAGGGTTTAAGAGCCGTCAGTTCAGTCGACGTTGATTATTCTCCGACTGGATTGAAGACCGATGCAGTTAATGGATCTACACGAAAGAAGATATATGTTAGGTTTCTTCTCAGCATCGACCGTCGTGAGAGCACCGAAGCCGCCATGGAAACTGTATGTTAAGATTGCAGTTTGTGGAAAGCTTGTTATTTGTTCTGTAACTATAATTATAGTTTCTTTCTTAGGTTAAGCTTGCGCTGGAAATGAGGGATTTAGGGGTAGTCGGCATTGATCTCTCCGGAAACCCAATAGTTGGCAATTGGTACTCATATGCAAACACTTTCTTCTTGTCTTCGCTAACTAGTCGGTCATGAATACCGTTAATTCTTTACTACTTTACCCATGATCATGTATTTTAAATTTTATTAGCATCTGATGCAGGCCTACGTTCTTGCCTGCGTTAAAGTTTGCTAGGGAGCTGGGTCTCTATATCACTCTTCACTGTGGAGAGGTGCATTTTTGTTCCTACTTTTCGAAACTGTCACACTACTAGCATGCTTCTTAGTATTTGAAATGACACCGACTAGTTTACTTTCATATCTTAGTGCTTGTAGGTACCTAACCAAGAGGAAATCGAAGCAATGATAGACTTTCTTCCACATAGGATTGGTCATGCTTGTTGCTTTGACACGGAAAACTGGAGAAAGTTGAAATCAGCGAAAATCCCCGTAAGATATGTATCACTTAGTTCATAGGTCGATGTCTGACTTTCAAAACCATTTACTTGATAGACTGATTTGAGTGTGATATATCAATTAGTACATAGGTTAATTTATTGTATCTTCTCTTTCGTTTTGTAAAAACCTTTTGCAGGTTGAGATTTGTTTGACATCCAATATCAGGACGGAAACGATTTCTTCGATAGATATTCATCATTTCGGTTAGTCTTATATGCTTCTGCTTCAACTCTTTTAGTAGTTACTTTGCAAGTATATGTAATCAGCTACTCTCGAAGGATTCAAGCATGTTTTGCTTTTTCGCTTCGTTCTGACATTTAGTCGAATCCACTTTGTGAGATGGTATTGCAGTTGATCTCTACAAGGCCAAACATCCTTTGGCTCTCTGCACAGATGATTCCGGGGTTTTCTCCACCAGTCTTTCCGGGGAGTACGGTCTTGCAGCCTCTGCATTCAGTAAGTGGAATATATAACTTGCATGTATGAAGGGTATATAACAAATAATTTGTTCGTGTGCTCATCGATGATTTACCCTTCTTTGCCCCCCAGGTCTTGGAAAGACCGAAATGTTTCAGCTTGCTGAAAATGCTATTGATTTCATATTTGCTGATGATGGAGTAAAGGCAGATTTAAGAGCAACATTCGAAGCAGCCGTAGAGAAACTGGATTTATGAGTCGTTTCGATTTCGTAAGCATAATTGTACTTCCTACTGAATACTATATAGGGCAGTGGTAACATTGTTGATCCAATTTCAGTTGCAAGCAATTTGAGACCATGTTATATCCACGCTCGCTTTGCGGTATATGGTTAGAGTTCGTGATTGTCTCCAAAGTTTGAACATGTGTTCTCTCGTTGGAAGTACAATGTGTCTTATTACTGTAACCGACTCTAGTCGGCGTGACTTGGAACCCAATGTCACCTACCCCTAGATGTTGCTTTCTATGATTGTTGAGACTCTCTTGGCAGGCCAGTTTCAGCTTCAGGTTCTGGCCTTTATGTGTGTCTCTTATTGAAATAGTAAAATGTTGAACATGGGCATTTGGGCAAAAAGGGCTATGCCTATTGCCGCCCAGACTCCTTTTAACTTAGGCTTAGTATTGCTTGATGTCGGCTTTAAATTGATGAGCAAAATAAATGGTCTACTTGGAAATCACACGTGTAATTACAATGCTGAATTTTGAGATTCAAATTGACTTTTTATTTTAATTTAACCTTGTTAGTAGTTGGTCCAAAGTTGTTAAATGCCATATTTATAATGTTAGTGGTAACTTTATTACATTGAATGATCAGTCTTCCACTGCTCTTTTTTTCTATCATCCAAACTGATTCTTGGAGCAATACATCAATTGAAGGTGACAAGCATTAGGGTTGTGCAAAAAACATTCGATCCGACCGATCCGATCCGAATTTTTGGATATTCGATCTGTTTTTTATTTTTCGGATAATTCGGATTGGATATCTAAAATTTTTGGATCGAATATAGATAGTTATGTCACATTCAGATTGGATATCTAATTATCCGAAAATTCAAAATTTTTATCAATATGAATCTTGTTATATTCGATGTTTCTATTTGTTATATATGAAAATTTGAAAATTTCATAAATACAAATCTTGTTATATTCAATAATTTGTTGATTTTTATATTCAAAAACTCATTTTTTATGGATATAATCGCCAAATTAAAAAGTATATATATTTAAATTAAGTCATAAATTCAGATATTTTTTTTTATAAAAAAATAGATATTTAAAATTTTAGATCATATCTAAAATACACACCCCTAATAAATATAGGTTAGGTGGTTAGGTATACGGGTTGAGCCTACTGGCTGTGAAAATATATGTTCATTTTTGTGAGCCTTCTTAATTTGATTTTATAACACTATCTGTTTTTCTTTTAATTTGTTATACTTAATATATATTTTGTTGGTATCTTTTTTCCCGCAACACATTATCTTTTCCTCGCAACAGATCTCTACATACCAAATATTTCGACTGATACTCTTGCACGACAACCCTTGGCCGTATTCATAACAGATACTTATTGGATAATCTTTTGGAGTAAGAATTACCAAAATCCTCTAGACTGATCTTATTAAAGGCACGTCACTCTTGATAAAACATACGTTGAATCAATTTGATTTACCGGCTAAACTTATAAACTGACAAACATATTTATATTATATTATTCATCATATTTTATTAGGCATAGATTTAATAAATTCATCAATTTTTTTTAATATAACCGAAAAAGAAGATTACAATTTCTCACAAGTCTGTATAAGAGAAATCTAGTTAACTCGGATGATTTCTTTCCCTATCTCGCTTTCTATAAACATTATTGATCGCTGCTTTTCGTCCCACATTAAAAGAGTAAAATCATCTAAATGCCGACGACCATTAATATCTCGTTTTCATCATTAATATATTTTTTAATAAAACTCATATATGCTTTAAGATAAAATTATTTAAATTTAGATATCTTATGAATAACAATTATTTTCCTTTCGGTTAAAACCAATCCTTAAATTCCAATTAAGTTAATTTTTTTAAAAGTTATAATATACTATTCATATTCGTCATCGTATGGAAAAGTTCAAAGCAATTGTGCTGATTTAAATTCAATTATAAATGAAATGTCATTTCAAATAGAGATAATCACGCTGTCCATAAATCACCATCCGTTACGCCCCACGTGGGAAATCATACAAAAAAACACGAAAACAAAAGCTAGTTTATACGCAGTCGTTCCACTTGTTGCATAGCCGCCTAACTCTGCGACGTCGTTTCAAAGGCGTTATCCATCTTAATTAAAAACAAAATGTTAAAAACGAGTCCGACGAAGGGGAAAGAATAGGCAAAGAAAACAGCGTGAAAGAAAGAGCTCGCAGGAAGGAATAAAGAGATACGGTCCGCTCCAATTTGTTCCTTCAGTGTATTATCATCTCTTCAAAGCTCCTCGATCTTAATCTCTCTAAAATCTAAACCCTAAGAAACGAACTTCGTTGCTGTTGTTGCTCGCCATTTTTTGTATATGTGAAGAAAATTCAAATGTGAAGCATCCTGTCAACCGTCGGATCGGGATCAGAGTCCTCCCCTCGTTGCATTTTGACCTTCCGATCACAATGTCTTGGGGACTAGGATGGAAACGTCCTTCGGAGATCTTCCGTTTATCCCTAAACTACGGATACGAACAATCCGCGGAAGATCTAAACGATGCAGCGCCGGGGAGTTCGTCCTTGTCTTTGCCGAAATCGTCACCTACGCAAGATCAGAAAGATCTAGGGTTTAGGATCGATCTGGATTGGGTAGCGGGGGATGACGAGGATCAGGTGGCGATAAGGCTGCAATCTAAATTGATGGTGGCGCTTCCAGTGCCGCAAGATACGGTGTCGGTCGAACTGAGAGAGACGGATGGGGATTCGGTTGGAGTGGAGATGAAGGTGGAGAAGAGGAGGGAGCCATTGCGGGCGGTTACGATGGTTAAGGCGGCCGGGTCAGGTCAGCAGAGTGATGGAGTCGGAGTTTTGGTTCGGTTGTTACGGTCGAATTTGGTTCCTTCTGGTGATAGTGGTCTAGTAGCTTGCGGTGACCATTGGAGAAGTATCAGTTTGCTTAGCCTTTGCGGTTGTGGTTTAACGGTATTTTCCTGCTATTTCTTCTTTTCTTTGCCTTTTTGTTTATGTTTTTTATTGGTCAAATGATTTTATTGAGAAATGTGGAGCGATTGATTGCAAGGAAATTTAAGTATGGACCTTGGCTACTTTTAATTTGTAATTGATCTTTTTTTTAACAAGAAGATATT